>OZ005738.1:57505771-58105771 GCA_963930755.1 Eudasyphora cyanicolor | reverse complement strand
AACGCAGCTAATTTTAAAAGAAATCGTTTTAGATTTAGATATACGAGTAATCATTTCGATTATGCATTTTAGGATTGGCAAAGCTACATTTTCCAAACGATTTTTATGCAATTTTAAAAAAGTGATTTCTTGATCCGTTGACTGATAGTACGAGTTTCAATGTATTAGTTTCAAATTTAGATCGAATATATTCTACTCTATCAAGATTGTGTAGGGTATCATATAATCGGCTCCGCACGCCTTTGTCTTTCCTTTCCGTTTTTTTTTCAAACCCTTATGGAGTTTGAGGTCCCTATTAAAATATTGAATATGAAAATAAATAGCATTTTATGGTAAACAGGCCTTTCTAGTGTATCTTCAGACAAGAGACAGGGAAAAGCGAATGCCTGCGACCCATCAGCATTCTCCTTCCGGTAATAAATCAAGGTATATCTATGGATATAAAACGTAACCATTGGCAAGAGCCGAGGTCTATATAATACCTCTGCCATAGTATTTGGTAGCAAATCATAGCTAACATGCCGAAGTGCCGCCCCCAACTTCAGCCATCCTATTCCAACCAAAGAAAGAAAAACAAAACAAAGGAAAATTTTCATCACTGAGAATTTGTGTGTCCTAACACAGGACATTCGGCCCGCTAGTCAGAGACATCGGAGATTTCAGCTGCTGCCGGCACTTTTCAAGAGCCGAGACTTAAGTCAACTGTACAAGAACAAAAACTAGGTTCACTGTTCAAATATAGGGAAAATTGTGTTTCCCACTGTTCGATCCGCTTCCAATCTATTATTCAAATACTACGAGTATTACTTCGATTCAAAGACATTGCTGCTTCATAAGAACAATTTAGCTTCCTGACATTTAATTTATTCATGAATACTTGGAATTGTACATCTTCGGTTCGCTCTTCATGTATAGAAAATTAGGACTAAACATGCATTTCTTTTTGCTATACACAGAGTTTTTGGCCTACTGTTCAAGTTGTTTGATTTCAGTTCATAATGTCAGATGATCGTTCTATCCACAGTAGAGTATTTTGTATTAGACTTCGCCCTTCAAGAACATATTCGCACTGCATTTAGTTTTGTCTTAGACACATTTGAAGGTTAGAACGTTTGGCGTCATAACGGCTGAAGTCATTTGTGAGATTTTCCCAGAACATGAAACGTGTTCTAAGCAGTTCAGTTCGTTACGTGTTGGCGAACCCAAACAAGTTCATTCATTCAATCGAAAAATTACTTGAGCAGTTGTCAACATAGTTCATTTTTATTGTTACGATTATGATGTGTTACAGCGATAATAGTTATACAAGATGTGGTCATTGACTTGGTCAGTAAAAAACAAGTCAAATTCAAACGAAGCAATAAAATTATGTCAAATTATAAAATTAACATTTTTGAAGCTGTATAGGATGTTGATGACTTGGCAGTGTTACCATTACCGACTTCTGTTCAAATTATGACAATTGTTGATGATGCATTGGCGACACCAACACCATCAGTTAGGGAATGAAGTCGACGGACATAAAGTCATCATTAAAAGGTAAATAAATGAATTATCAAATAAAAGAATAAGTCTCACAGTCGTAGTTTTCAATAAACATTTATTTACAATTTATCTATGCGAAATATACAATTGAAGTCCGCCAATAGCTCACATCACAAATTTTCAACTACTATAGACGACCAAATGAGCTATCCTATATGAGTTTGGCTGATGGTAAGACAACACACAGTGTTAAGAAAAAGTAAAAATAGTATTCAACGATGAAAAAACTTCAACGATGAACTTTTCCATACGAAAAGTCATCAGCGATGAACTTTTCCATACGAAAAGTCATCAGCGATGAACTTTTCCATACGAAAAGTCATCAACGATGAACTTTTCTATACGAAAAGCCATCAACGATGAACTTTTCCATACGAAAAGTCATCAACGATGCACTTTTCCATACGAAAAGTCATCAACGATGAACTTTTCTATTGGAAAAGTCATCAACGATGAACTTTTCTATGCGAAAAGTCATCAACGATGAACTTTTCTATGCGAAAAGTCATCAACGATGAACTTTTCTATGCGAAAAGTCATCAACGATTAACTTTTCTATGCGAAAAGTCATCAACGATGAACTTTTCTATGCGAAAAGTCATCAACGATGAACTTTTCTATGCGAAAAGTCATCAACGATGAACTTTTCTATGCGAAAAGTCATCAACGATGAACTTTTCTATGCGAAAAGTCATCAACGATGAACTTTTCTATGCGAAAAGTCATCAACGATGAACTTTTCTATGCGAAAAGTCATCAACGATGAACTTTTCTATGCGAAAAGTCATCAACGATGAACTTTTCTATGCGAAAAGTCATCAACGATGAACTTTTCTATGCGAAAAGTCATCAACGATGAACTTTTCTATGCGAAAAGTCATCAACGATGAACTTTTCTATACGAAAAGTCATCAACGATGAACTTTTCTATACGAAAAGTCATCAACGATGAACTTTTCTATACGAAAAGTCATCAACGATGAACTTTTCTATACGAAAAGTCATCAACGATGAACTTTTCTATACGAAAAGTCATCAACGATGAACTTTTCTATACGAAAAGTCATCAACGATGAACTTTTCTATACGAAAAGTCATCAACGATGAACTTTTCTATACGAAAAGTCATCAACGATGAACTTTTCTATACGAAAAGTCATCAACGATGAACTTTTCTATACGAAAAGTCATCAACGATGAACTTTTCTATACGAAAAGTCATCAACGATGAACTTTTCTATACGAAAAGTCATCAACGATGAACTTTTCCATACGAAAAGTCATCAACGATGAACTTTTCCATACGAAAAGTCATCAACGATGAACTTTTCTATACGAAAAGTCATCAACGATGAACTTTTCCATACGAAAAGTCATCAACGATGAACTTTTCCATACGAAAAGTCATCAACGATGAACTTTTCCATACGAAAAGTCATCAACAATGAACTTTTCTATGCGAAAAGTCATCAACGATGAATTTTCTATGCGAAAAGTCATCAACGATGAACTTTTCTATACGAAAAGTCATCAACGATGAACTTTTCTATACGAAAAGTCATCAACGATGAACTTTTCTATACGAAAAGTCATCAACGATGAACTTTTCTATACGAAAAGTCATCAACGATGAACTTTTCTATACGAAAAGTCATCAACGATGAACTTTTCTATACGAAAAGTCATCAACGATGAACTTTTCTATACGAAAAGTCATCAACGATGAACTTTTCTATACGAAAAGTCATCAACGATGAACTTTTCTATACGAAAAGTCATCAACGATGAACTTTTCTATACGAAAAGTCATCAACGATGAACTTTTCTATACGAAAAGTCATCAACGATGAACTTTTCTATACGAAAAGTCATCAACGATGAACTTTTCTATACGAAAAGTCATCAACGATGAACTTTTCTATACGAAAAGTCATCAGCGATGGACTTTTCTATACGAAAAGTCATCAGCGATGGACTTTTCTATACGAAAAGTCATTAACGATGGACTTTTCTATACGAAAAGTCATTAACGATGGACTTTTCTATACGAAAAGTCATCAACGATGAACTTTTCTATACGAAAAGTCATCAACGATTAACTTTTCTATACGAAAAGTCATCAACGATGAACTTTTCTATACGAAAAGTCATCAACGATGAACTTTTCTATACGAAAAGTCATCAAACGATGAACTTTTCTATACGAAAAGTTAAATTATTTCTATTTCTCGGATTGTTACTAAATTTCTAAATCAAATAGTTTTTTTTGGTGTTGTCGCATCCCAACAAAAATTCTCATTACCAGGTACTCTGGAGGGTAAGTCAAATTCAAAAGAAATATCGACTAACCATGTAGCCACCCTTCAAATTATTTTTACATGGGTATAATAGTGTAGGAAAGTATTTCCATGCAAGCATACAAAGAGTGAGCGAATAACTACAGGGTGTTCTTTTAAAAAAGTGGTTTTCAATCTAACAACACTTTTTTCGGGGTTGGTATTTTTGACAACTGTCACTTGATTTTTGGTCAGCTTGGTTTGCCATTTCATAATGAATAGACTTACTCCGGAACAACGTTTGAAAATCGTGCAAATTTACTACCAAACTAATGGTTCGGTTCGCGCGACGCATCGGGCAATAAAACATGAACATTTTGTTCAGCGATGCAGACCACTTTTGGATGAATGAGCACGTTAATAAACAATATTGTCGCATTTGAAGTAATGCTAATCCACAAGCCATTGTTCAGACGTCGTTACATCCACAAAAAGTCACTGTTTGGTGTGCTCTATGAGCAGAGAGAATCATTGGTCCTTATTTCTTCGAAAATTAAGCCTGTCATAATGTTACAATCAATGCGGAATGCTGTAGAGCCATGATTAATGACTTTTTCGTGCCTGAATTGGAGGATGTCGATGTGAACGACCTTTAGTCGCAACAAGACGGCGCTATATGCCATACAGCCAACGATCAACAATCAATTTATTGAAGAAAACTTTTGGTGAGCGCATTTAACACCGCTGGACTATTTTTTGTGGGATTATGTGAAGACTCTTGTCTACGCAGATAAGCCCGACACGATTGACGCTTGGAAGAGAATATTCGGCGCTTTATTGCTGACATACAGCCCCAAATGCCGCAAAAAGTTGTCGAAAATTGGGCCTCTCGGCTGGAATTTATTCGAGCCAGCCGCGGAGGCCACTTAACCGAAATCATTTTTAAAACATAAAGGTAAATTCCTGGGCATAACATTAAATTATATGCGTTTTATTTCTTCCTGAAACATAACATTTAACATTTTACTAATAATGATTTTTATAAGCTTATATAGGGTGATCCATTTCGAGGTTCCCTACTTTTTTAAAGATAAAAACACAGAAAATTCGAATTGAAGGGGGAATGTTTATTCTCATTTGAAAGAACATTCTTTGGGATTTATTTTTTGAAGATTATGTCTACCAAATGTTGGCCGCGGCTACGTCTCAGATGGTCCATCCGTTGAGTCCAATTTTCGATGACTCGTTCGAGCATTTCGACTGGTAACTGGCAAATGACACGCGTGATGTTTTGCTCCAAGGCCTGAATCGAAGCGGGTTTGTCCGCATAAACTTTAGACTTTACATATCCCCACATGAAAAAGTCTAACGGAGTGATATCACACGATCTTGGTGGCCAATCGACCGGCCCAATTATCTGCTCACCGAAGTGTTCTCTGAATAAATCCATTGATTGATGCGATGTGTGGGAAGTGGCGTCGTCTTGTTGAAACCAAATGTCGCCGAGATCACGAGCTTCAATTTCAGGCATCAAATAGTCGGTTATGATGGCACGATAACGGTCGCCATTGACGGTTACGTTCTCACTGGCATCATTTTTGAAGAAATATGGATTGATGATTCCGGTACGTCGAATCGGCAATCGGTCAATGGCAAAAAGATAGCTCTTAACGAGAGCTAAAATATTGCTCATGGGTGTCAGGGTTTTGGGTCGACTGGAAAGTGTTTTTTGGGATTTAAAAAAATGGACTTAGCGCAATTGGCGAACGATTGCTTTGATAATAAAACTGAATAATTTGTAAACGTTGTTCAGGCGTAAGTCTTTCCATGATGAAATGCCAAACAATACTTAACAAAAATAACATGACAGCATGACACGACTCACACGTGATCTGTCAAAAAAGGCTATTGAAAAAAGTATATCTACTTAGATCACCCTATATATATATATATCATATATAATTAAATATGACGAGATATAGTTTTTCTCGGAATGTAACTTAATTTCTAAATCAAATTATCGTTTCTTTATTAGATATTGGTGTTGTCGAATATTTTACAATATGCGACATAAATTAGGTAACAAATAAGTACATATTTATGCCAATATCATTAAATCGTTATTTGTTGACTAAATGTAGTGTACAGAGTAAGGATATGCCATTACTTGGCAATGCAAGTGGTAATGACATATACTTACCAAGTTTTTGCTGGGTAGTATTAGCGATGAATTTTCCTTTAAGAAAGTCGTCGATATTTTTTCTTATGTTAAATCGTTACACTGTGCCAATGGTGGTATGGTCGATTGGCGGAATTGCTGGGTTGATACGGTGGTATGGTGGTACGGTATGTTCATTTGTACGTTCATTTGTTGGCTACCACAAATGTGGGTCAGTGCGATGAAGTGCAGATTTTGTTTTGCTTTGTTACAGTTGTTGTTGTTACTGCTGCGGCCGTTTTTTTTTCTTGCCTTTGTATTCATCCACAACAGTAACCACAAAAGAAACAATAAAAGAAGACGACGACGACGACTGCGACGAAAAAACTGAAATTAAACAAAACAAAGCAAAGACGAAAAAAAAGCGAAGCCAAGTGTGATACGAAAATGTGCATGCATGGCATGCCCGGTACAAAACAAAAGACTTAGACAACGAACTTTTGTTTGCCGTTGTATCTAATGATGGCAGTAGTGTCGCCGAAGAGTTGAATGCCCTCACCACAATAGAAGTATCATTGATACGAGAAGGACGACAGTTTGATACAGCTGATCATTTTCAATCATTCTGGCAAATTTGGGAGTTTTTTTTTTAATTAATCACTTGATTTATTAGGAGATGATTGATCCATATGTTTTATTGTATACAATTGGCAAATATGCCATCATTGTAATGAAAATATTGGTCTAATATAAATTAGCGTATCTGTGCTAGACCGACCAAGAATCAGGAAATTAGATCCCTTTTGTCCTTGACAAGATTATTGCACTAGCCTAGTGCCTCGTTTATAGAAGCATACATTTATTGTCTTTTATTTGGACCAAACGAAATATTTATATAACCCCTTTTCTATATGAATTTCGTGCTGTCCGGACATGCCGTTCGGAATTCAACAAAAATCTAAATATCTTAAACATTTTGCATTTTTTGAGTAAATGGTAAATACATGCTTAAGAAGCATTGCCTCTACACTGAAAAAGCGTAATGAAAATCAAAGAATTTTTTCGTAAAGTTTAAGATTTCGGCAATGATTTCGAGCCAAAGACAATCGCTATAAAAATAAGAATTTTTTTTTAGTTATATTAAAGACATGAATAGTAGTTGTCTTGAGGATGCATTTCATAGAATCAAGAACTTTGGGTAATAAGACTAATTATGTTTGGTCTTAAAAAAAGCACGTTTAGGCGTAAATTTAAGAATGCCGCGAGCTTATTTGTTGTAAGAAAATCATAAAATTTAAAACATTATCGTAATAAAATTTAAAATGTATGTCCTTGATGTATGAATATACTAGTAATTAATTTAAGGCATACATGGAAAAAATATGTATGGAAAATTCTTTACATTGTATTTATTATAATTTTACTCTTATTAATGAATCATTTTCTTAAAACCATTGAAATCATTTTATATTCATAGAAAGTATGTTTCATGCTATTTATAGTGTTAACTTATAAATCCAAAACACAACGCTTTATCTTTCTAAAGATTGGAATTGTTATATTGGAAATACAAAAAAATGTATAATATATACATATGTAGGATAAAATCCCGTAATTCCAAAAGAATTCTCTTTACAAATATTTAAATACGAATTTTATTATTGAATATACATAAATATTTGACACAAAATTCAAATGATGGAATACACAAAATTTGTGAACCAATTTGAACGACAATAGTAAAACGAATGAATACAAAATTATGTCTAGGTATGAAAACATAAACAACGTGTAAATCGATCAAAATTATTATACGTGAAGTAATAAAAAGTAGTGACAAGTACAACTCCACGGTTTCATATTGTCTGCGCTTGTTGAAGTCATTCCTGGTCCATCGTGTTCACCAACTTTTGCGACATCATACCGTTCGTTTCCTTTAGACTTTGGTACTTCGTAAGGACCAAAGTTCTTCGCACTGCCAAATTGGGTTCGAGCTATTGACACTAGGTCACCAATTTTATATTGCGTTGGACACTTCCGCTTTTTATTAAAATTCAATATATTTTAAATATATACAATATACATATACAGTAAATACAGTCCCTTTGTCTGAAATAATATGCCTAGGATTTCCAAAAGTAGTTGTTAAAATCTTCAATTTATTTATCGTCTCAATGGCAGTAGTGGACTTGGTCGGAAATATCCATACAAACTTCGTAAATGAATCCACAATAGTCAGCAAATATTTGTAATTTTTGTTTGTGGATGGCATTGGCCCCAGGTGATCAATGTGCCAAGTATCAAGAGGAACATTTGCTTTTGGTATAGGATGTAAAAAACCCTCTTGCTTACCCGCCTTCTTATCTGCTAATATACATGGCACACAATTTTGAACCACCTTGTCCATTACTTCCTTTAGTTTTGAAATGTAAAACTCTCTTTTAATAATATCTTCCATTTTCCTTTGTTTACCATATTTCATTGCTTCTGGAACAACAATTACGACATTACCTTCATAATTCTTGCAAAGGAGTCCGTTTTGTAAATCTATTGGGGGTTTAATTTCTCTATTTATTGTCCAAGAACAACTTGCATTGGAACCGACGTTAATGATTTCGAGAAAAGGATTTGCCTGGAATTTAAGTAGAAGTTGTATAAAATAAATATTATATAATTAGTTTTACATATCATAGAGTTTGTATGTTCAATTATTTGCTGCACTTTGTAAATTTCGATCCCCACTACATTTTTCATATTTTCAAACAAAGTTCATTGCGCGATCTAAAATTAAATAATGTGAAAAGAAATCGAACAGAATGATTTATATACAAAAAAGTATCAAATAAATGTCATCATTTCACAGTAAGAAGATTTTGGAAAATAAGAGATATATTTCAATCTTTCACATATAATACTTACGTTGAGATATTTGGTACAATTGTTCACTCTTCAACGACACAAATACTCATATAAATTTAAATAATTTGAGTGCATATCAAAAATATGCACAAAATATGCAAAAAATATGCAAAAAATTGCAAAAATATGCAAAATATGGTAATTTTTTTTGGCGATATATGAATCAACAAGTAAGAAAGTTTCAGTCAGGTAAACCGACTAAGGTATACCCTCACTTTGTGAGTAATGTAATATTGAATATTACTCGAATTATTCTGTCAATTTGTGTGGGAGGTACCAGAAGGGGTTTATCAAATACACCTATTTTTCGCTGAACATTAGATACTTTAAATCCATTGCACTGTGCCGAATTATAAGCATTTATGTGCACTGGTAAAAACGTTATGAGATATTAAATTGTGGTATGAGCATTTTGTGTGAGAGGTACAAAAAGCGGCGTGGCGATAACGCCCATTTTTCACAGGGCTATAGACACTATAAAAACATTACACTGTACAAAATTTCACGTATTTTTATACACTGGTTTTAATGTTATAAGCTGTTAACTTTTGGTGCAAAACGGTGCATTTGTGTGGGAGGTACCAAAAGGGACGTGGCAACTTCGCCCAATTTTCTCGAGTTGATAGCGACTAATAAGCTAATACTATGTGTGGAATTTCAGAAGATTCGAATAAGTAGTATAGCAGTTGTTAAAGAATCAATTTTTCACAACATTTTAACCCTTTGTGGGGGAGGTACTAGAAGGAGTGGACCAATATGGCCCATCTTCGAACTTAGCCGGAGATAGAAAAAAATATTACCAGATACCAAATTTGAAGTCAATCGGTTACTCCTTTCGAGAGTTATCGTGCGCACCAGCCAGCAGACACACAGACAGACAGACAGACAGACGGACGGACATTGCTCATTCGACTTAAAATGACCCAAAACGGTTTTCCTCCGAACATACTTGGGGTCTTAGGTCACTCCTTCGATGTGTTACACTTTTTTCCGTAGCAAATGATATATACCCTCGTCACACTAAAGTGAGGGTATAAAAATACAAAATATCAGAAGGATATGTCAATACTATTTAAAAAATCATGTCACTAAAATGAAAAATGGGTGATTTCAAAAATCATCCAAAAAAATTGCCTAAATATATGAAAAGTATGGGGTAATTCCAAATGAAACCGACCTACTCTGAATATTTACATATGTAGATTTGGATGAAATTTTGCACGCTTATATTAAAAGACAATGCGGAATTAAAGCCTTTTACCGTATGACCAATTTCATAGTGGTTTAGATTTTATAGGGAGCCAAAGTTGGTTATCTACATTTTTTTTTTTACAAATTTAGCTATTTTGAAGTCGACATAGTTTTGAACGGAATATCAGATTTGAATGATATAAGTACCATTTAAAAGATTTTGGCATCCTCTCTAAGAATTATATATTAAGTTACACAAAAAGACGAAAATATCCATAAACCTTAATTATACTGAAAAGCGTATTTTAAATTTTGTTTGTTATATTTTTCAAAGTTACCCACATATTTTCCCAAAAAATGTAAAAGTTTCAGCATTGGTCTCCACGGGTTAAAACAAATGTATATATATATATATTCGACTGAATGGTGCTAACGATAACTCTGGAAAGGAGTGACCGATTGACGTAAATTTCGTACACACAGAATACAGTTTGGTTGCCTCAACCGAATTTTTTGCCAACCGAATTTTATAGTTCTGTCTACTATCATGCGATTCCATCAGGACAACCAATATTTTGGTTGTGGTATACTTCTGTTTCCATGTTGACAACAATCATATTTGGTTGCGCCAACTACGAAAATGGTGGCTTAAATTATCCGTTATAGTTGCCACAACCAAGTGTTTTAAAATGTTGGTTGTTCTGACAATTTGTCAGTCATATACTACCGACAATTAGATAAAAAAAGTATTCATTAATTTTTATTTTATTTATTGAACAAAAAACAAAATGATTCATAACAAAATTAAAAATCCCATATTACAAATTCATCAGATGAAATATTCGACAAACATTTACACGAAAAAACACAAAACTTGTATGGAAATTTCACTTAAACCTGTACTTTCAATTTCACGATTGTTGTTTTTATTTTTTATTTATGTAAAACATTTTGCACAACATATTCTGCATTCCACACATTATTATCCACACGAGATTATTTTTGATTATCTATATCGTTCTTGAACACAATGTTGAAAATTGTTTATGTCGAGTAATTTTATTTTTTGTTTGTCATGTATCAGCAAAAGAACAGCAACCAATCTTTCGGCTGTATTTCCCAAAATACATTTGGGAAAAGATTGGGATAACCAATAAACGATTATTTATTAATATTTTTTCTGTTGTAGTAACCAATTATTCGTTGCAATAATAATCTTTGGTCTATTGATACAATTTCTGTTGTCAATAATAAAACATTGGTTGTCACAACCAAAAATCGATCATATGGTACTATAATGAAAATTTAAAATCGGTTACCAACTAACCGAGTGTCAATGAAAAAAACAATCTTAATTCGATTGATACAACCATCGATTTAGTTGCAATCATTTTCATTTGATCGTATCCATGTTATTATTGTTGTTTCAACTAATTATTTATAAATACAACCGACAGACGGTGTAGGCAATATACTTTTTGTTGCTAGTACTATTGTTTTATTGTTACAATCGAATTCCAACCAATTATTTTCCTGGGTGTACGTATATGGGTAGTTCTTTCTCAAGTGCCACAGGTCAAAAACTAGATCTTTCTTAAATTCTCAGAAAAAGTTTCCCTAGTATGTGGGAGCAATGACCCACAATATTAAAAAACCAGTAAGGAAAGGCTAAAGTCGGGCGGAGCCGACTATATAATACCCTACACCACTCTCGTAATATTGAATAACTCTGATATATAAATTTTGTAATTCATGTATAAATTGTTTACATAAATTTATATATCTCAGAATCGATCTAATTTTTTTATCCCCTCACCTTAGAGAGGAGGGTATATATCATTTGCTACGAACCAAAAGTGTAACACATCGAAGGAGTGACCTAAGACCCTAAGTATGTTCGACGGATATCCGTTTTGGGTCATTTTAAGTCGAATGATCAATGTCCGTCCTTCTGTCTGTCTGCTGGCTGGCGCGCACAATAACTCTCGAAAGGATTAACCGATTGACCTAAAATTTGGTCAATCAATTTATCCCCTCACCTTAGAGAGGAGGGTATATATCATTTGCTACGAACCAAAAGTGTAACACATCGAAGGAGTGACCTAAGACCCTAAGTATGTTCGACGGATATCCGTTTTGGGTCATTTTAAGTCGAATGATCAATGTCCGTCCTTCTGTCTGTCTGCTGGCTGGCGCGCACAATAACTCTCGAAAGGATTAACCGATTGACCTAAAATTTGGTATGCGGTAAAATTTTTCGCTATCTCCGGCTAAGTTCGAAGATGGGGCATATTGGTCCACTCTTTCTAGTAACAGCCCCACAAAGGGTTAATATTTAGTGAAATATTGATTCTTTCATACATTCTATACTACGTACTCGAATCTTCCAAAAATCCACACATAGTATTAGTTTATTAATCGCTAACACTTCGTGAAAAATGGGCGAAGTTGCCACGCCCATATTATAGCCAAAAAATAAAACCGCTAAAAAGGTCCATAGAATATTTTGGATTCTAAATGTATACCTGCCATACATCATGACGTCAAAAAGAACAGTTTAGCATTAAAAACGCGTTTTCGAAAAAATTATAATTGCAGATTTTTGATTTTCGATATATAGCATTCAGAAACCTTATTTGTATCCCCTCACCTTAGAGAGGAGGGTATATATCATTTGCTACGAGCAAAAAGTGTAACACATCGATGCAGTGACCTAAGACCCTATGTATGTTCGGCGGAAATCCGTTTTAGGTCATTTTAAGTCATTTGAGAAATGCCCGTCCGTCCGTCTATCTGTCTGTCTGTCTGCTGCTATTCGGTAATATTTTTCTCTATCTCCGGCTAAGTTTGAAGATGGGCCATATTGGTCCACTCCTTCTAATACCTCACCCACAAAGGGTTAACTTTTAGTGAAATATTGATTCTTTAATACCTTCAATACTACTTACGCGAATCTTCTGAAATGTCACACATAGTAGTAGTTTCCTAGTCGCTAACACGTCAAGCAAAATGGGCGAAGTGGCCACTCCCTTTTTGGTACCTCCCACACGAATGTATCTTTTTGCACCAAAAGGTAACAGCTTTTAACTTTAATAGCAGTGCATATAAATACTTGAAATTTTGTACAGTGTAATGCTTTTATAGTACCTAGAGTCCGCAGAAAAGTGGACGTTATTGACATACCCCTTTTGGTACCTCCCACACAAATGGACAATTTTGGAGCAAAACAGACTTAACAGATTTAAACTTTAATACCAGTGAATACAAATACATGCAATTTTGTACAGTGTAATGCTTTTATAGTATCTAGAGTCCTGAGAGTCCTATGGTACCAAAGGGGAGTACCGTTATTGGTACTCCCCTTTTGGTACCATAAACAGCTTTTAACTTTAATACCAGTACATACTTTAAAGTTATTAAATGCAATTTAAATTAATAATAATATAATTAAAACAAAAAAATAAATATACGAATATTTTTTGGGACTAAAGGTGAGGGGATTCATAAGTCGGTTTACCCGGCTGAACTTGTTTATTATTTTTTCACCATTTCACATCATGTACGGTCATGTAAATATGATATAAATTTGTTTTTTCATATTGCAATTTCCAATCTAGGATTATGCTTAGAATGTTGCTCTATCAGAAAAGACTAGCTCAGATTATTTCCGTCTTGTTGGGCTAACCACTGCTTCCGGCCCATCGTACCAATTTATTCAGAGCCACCTTGTATAATGAACCTTCTAGAATGTATCTGAGGATGTTGGGAAATTTGCTGTCATTGCATCGTCGTCGGTATATGTCATGACATTGCAGCCACAACGTTCTAGAGCTAACAGGATCTAGCGGCGAATAGATTCCAAATTAGTGGAGACAGTACTCCTCATTGTGGAGAGCTCCTGTTTATATTCCTCGTTAGAGTTGTCGCACCGAGACTTTCTTGCTATGCGTCTTCTAATGAGCAAACGCTGAATTAGTCTAATCGAGGTATAGTTCACCCATAGATGCGACAGCTCTACATTTACCTAACTTAGATGCGGTGTTGTTAAAAGCCCCTTTAATATCACGAAAGGACACCATAGTTTATTCCTTTAAGTGTAGAGAAGATTCAATAGTGCCTACCAGGCATATGCAGGCATATTCTGTAGACTTTCCCTTGCTCGAAGCATGTTAGTTTCCTGACAAGAGCCTTTTATCCAGGTCTCTCTAATGAAATAATTTTTCTAGAACGAAAATATTTTTTTCTAGAACGAAAGTAGACTAATTGTCCTGAAGTCCTTTAGCCTAGTGTGTGATATCATTCCCGCTCTGGGTATGAATACCACTTTGGTGTCCCTCCATTCGAGATATACGAGAGCTTAATTTAACCCTCAAATCTCTTCTCCAGTCCAGGTTATGAAGCACTTCATCACTCTCTTCATTTGTATTTGAGAAACTCCATCAGGACCAGGATATTTTAACGGCTCAAAGTTGTTAATCGCCCAGTTTAGTCAGAATTTATAGTTCAACAAGCCAGCGACTCTAGCAATCCTCTCGCTTTATTGTTGGTCCTTCTGATCCTCGGGTTCTGTTTGGAGTTCCCTGGGAAATGTGTGTCGAGCAGTACTCGTAGTGCATTCTCTTCTCCACTTGTTATGTTTATGTAGATAACCCACTGTACAGGGTGTTGTAGATGGAAGATAATAACTTCTAGACTGAAGGTGTACCAAGAACGTATTTGCGCTTTCCTAAGATCCTTAAGATAGATTTTGAGATTATCATTATGGACATACCAAACATTAGTGATCCCATCAGATTGTTGCATAGTCTGTTGCTGGTATTTTTCCTGGCCTTTAGCTCAGAGGTCTACCATTGTAACAGCCGACCTAGAGAAGAAATCACAACAAATTTGGGAAAATGTTTCTTTGTTTCTCAACATTAGCACGATACACCTTTTCCAGCGATTTTCGATAGCTTCGATACCCTGATTACAGTAAGAACTACCTACCTGCTGAAAATGCCATCAATCACAACCTCCACTTCTTCATTGCTGGCAAATCTTTTCCCGACGATCCATTTTTTCATCTTTTGAAAAAAAAAAATAAACCGAGGGAGCTTAATCTGGCGAATAAGGTGCATGCTGAAACAATTCAAACTTTAATTCATTGATTTTTTCCATCGCAATAGTGGATGTGTAAACACGGAAGCCATTTGTTACAAACTACTACCGCCAACTATATTTCACGTCGGTTAATTTTGGGAATGCCCTCGTATTGAAAGATGTAGTGATGTGGTCGACCAGATTATCCAGACCGACTTTGTCATTTGATTTGCATAGATGTTTTGAACTGAGGCCTTTTTAAAAATGTTCTCATACAGGTGCCATTCCTTGAAATGTAGGGACGATACAATGTCGTGCAGATTCTGTAGACTTGCCCTTGCTGTAAGCATGTTGGTTTCTCGACTAGAGTTTAGTATCCAGGTTTCTCTAATGAAATAATCTAAAAGTATTTCCAGACCTTTCAATAGGATGGAGGATGCTAATTGGTCTGAAGTCTTTTGGCCTAGTGTGCGATATCTTTCCCGCTTTGGTATCCCTCCATAGATTTTGAATGTATGAAAGCCTGATACAGCCTACATACATTAACTCCAGCTGGAGTAAGCCGTCTGGTCCAGGTGATTTCAAGGGCTCGAAGCTGTTAATCGCCAACTTAATCTGAATTTCTCAGTCAACAAGCTAGCGACGCTAGCAGTCCACTCGCTCTTATGTTGGTCCTGCTAATCCTCGGATTCTGATGGTGAGTTCCCCCTGGAAATATTTGTCGAGCGCTAGTATCAGCGACTGCTCACAGCTTTGTCCAGTTGTTGACCTCAGCCTACAGGTAACCAACTGTACAGGGAGCAGTGAATAATATTTTACACAGCCTTGCGGCATCTGATAACGCCGTTTCACTTTTTTAAGCTTTGCTAAGCATCCCTGTCATTAGCGACCCCAGCATATTTGGCCTTATGGAATAGCTTGTTGCTGGTCTTTTACTCAGAAGTCTACCATTGTGGTTTAGTTTAACCCATGTACCTTGGATTAGACAGGCTTCTTCAAGGCAACTATTGAATGATGTGGATGTATGCTTGACACGATTATCCAAGCCGACTTTGTCGTTCGGTTCGTACAGAAGTTTAGAATTAAGGACTTTTTTGAAATTCTCCTGCTAGAGGTGCCACTTTAATCACATTTCTGTGGACGGGGAGGTGAGTTTTGTCCAGCTACTCTACCGTTGCCGATTTCTGCCCATCTTTCGTTTCCGCCTGATTGTCTCTTGCCTAAGCCAAAGCTTGAATGTGCCTAGTGGCACACCAATATATGCAAATTCTTCGAGAATTTGTAAAGTCGCCCAGTTCATCGGCTTTACAGTTCCCCGGGATGTCCCTATGCCCAGGCACATATATGAGGTGTATATTAAACTGCTCAGCCATCTCGTTAAGAGCTCTGCGGCAGTCGAGGGCAGTTTGTGAATTTAGGGATGTTGCCTCAAGAGAATTGATGGCAGCCTGGCTGTCCAAGTAAATGACAACGCCAGTGTTGGTTACTATGTACCGACTCAGCCACTTGGCGACTTCCCATATTGCCATTATTTCGGCTTGATAGACACTGCAGGTATCTGGTAGTCCGTGAGCTATAGCCAAACAAAGTTCTTCACAGTGTACTCCGAAGGCAACCTTTTCATCAAGCTTCCAACCATCCGTATAGAAGTGGAGATGGTTTCTATTTCCGGGTATTCTGCTATCCCATTCATCCCTCGCTGGTATCATATCATTTGATATATAGTCCACTCGGTCGGTTACCATATCACTACACTTTGATATCCTCATGTGACCGTAGTTCTTGTACCTCCACATTGATAGGCAGTTTAATCTTAGTGCCGCTTTGGTTGCAACTTCTCTCGCCACAACATTAATCGGCAGTATATGGAGAAGGGCTTGTAGAGACTCAGTCGCTGTAGTCCTTAGCGCTCCGCTTATGCACAGGCAGGCAGTTCTCTGAACCCGTGATAGCAGGTCAAAGTCTCTGTAGTCCTTAAGGCTCCGCTTATGCTCAGGCAGGCAGTTCTCTGAACCTTTGATAGTAGGTTGTTGATGGTTAGTTTGTCAGTTGCCGTGCACCATACTACAATGCCGTAGAACAGTATTGGGCGAACTACTGCTGTATATATCCAATGGACGATTTTAGGAGAGATGCCCCATTTAAGGCGACGTTGGCATTCCTTACACGTTCCAATAGGTTAAGTCTAAAGTCAGTTTCCTATCTAGAATTATTCCTAAAAGTTTTGCACTTTCAGAAAAGACTAGATCTGTTAAATTTATCGGAGGAGGAGGGTCCACATGTGGGACATTATTCATCTTAGTAAAGATAAAAATTCTATCTTGTTTGGGTTAACGCCCAAACCGCTACTTCTGGTCCATCTAGCCAACTTGTTCAGAGTCTGTAAGATGTCTCTGAGGACATTTTCGAATTTGCCACTCACTGCGATTGCAACGTCGTCCGCATATGCCACGACCGTACAGCCACAACGTTCTAAATCTACCAGAATTTCATTCACCGCTAGGTTCCAAATTAGGGGAGACAGTGTTCCTCATTGTGGGGTCACTCTGTTTACAAACCTTGTTAGAGTTGTGGACCCAAGACACGCAGTTATGCGTCTTGTGTTGAGCAGGCTTTGTATAAGTCTAATCAAGCTACAGTTTACATTTAGATGTGACAGTACCGCAATTACCGCATTTGAGTGAATGTTGTAAAAAGCTCCTTCAATGTCAAGAAATGCCACCATGGTGTATTCCGTGAAATGCGGGGACGATTCGATAGTGCTTACAAGTTCGTGAAGGGCTGATTCTGTAGACTTCCCCTTATAGTAAGCATCTTGGTTCCCCGACAGAAAACTTGTATCCAGGTTTTGCCTAATGAAATAATCTAAAAGTCTTTCCAGACTTTTCAATAGGAAAGAGAATAGGCTAATTGGTCTGAAGTCTTTTGGCCTAGTGTGCGATATCTTCCCGGTTTGGGTATGAATACCACTTTGGTGTCCCCACCATCGATTCGGGATGCATGAAAGCCTGATGCAGCCTACATACATTTTCTCCAGCCAGGGGATGATGTACTTTGACATTTTCTGTATTTCTGCTCGGGTGATGCCGTCTGGTCCAGGTGACTTGAAGGGTTCAAAGCCGTTATTTGCCCAGCTTATTCTGGATATCTCAGTCAACATGCTAGCGACGCTCGCAGTCCACTTGCATTCTTGTTGGTCCTGCTGATCTTCGGGTTCTGTTGGTGAGTTCCCGGGGAAATGTGTGTCGAGCGGTACTTTAAGCGATATAAGCGGTACTGCAAGTAACCCACTGTACACGGTGATGCTGATAGTATCTTCCACAGCCTTGCAGCGCGGAGACCTTTTCCACTTCGCCGCAGAAGGTCTACCACGAGGGTCTTTGCACCTTCCTAAGCTCCTTCTTTTATATCTTGAGTTGATATTAATAGGCTACCCAATCATTAGCGAACCCAGTAGATTTCGCTCAGTTGAATAGCTTGTTGCAGGTCTTAGTTCTACCCTTGTACCATGTTTTTAGAAAGGCTTCTTCAAGGGAACTGTTGAATGATGTGGTGATATGCTCGACCAGATTATCCGGAGCGGCTTTGTCATTCGGTTCATACAGAAGTTTAGAGTTGAGGTATTTTGTGAAATTATTCTCATACAGGTGCCACTTTGTGCTCCTCACATTTCTGGGGACGGCAGGTTAAGGCGCTTTTTCAGCGAGTTTGAACTGTATATAATCGTGATCTGAGAATGAGTGGTCGTTTAGTACATTCCACCCAATAATTTTGCCTGACAGCCGGTCAGTAGCACACGTTATGTCGAGTACTTCTAGTCAGTCTTTAGTTGGAAAGGTCGGTTTATTACCTAGGTTACAAATAGTTAGGTTGGTAGTTAGAATAACGTCAAGAAGCGAATCACCCCTATTGTTTATATCCATACTACCTCCGATAGTATGATGTGCATTCGTGTCTGCGCCAATAATCAGCTCGAGGTCGTCAAACGTTGCTTCTTCTACTACTTCCCTGAAGAGAGCAGTCGGTACTATAACTTCATAAGGAATGTAACTGGAGACCACCCAATATATGTGATTACCGATCTCCAGACCAGACCAGCTGTTTTGTCTTTAGCACATAAATTAGCCAGGAGAAATAAACTTAGATCTTTCCTGGCCAAAATGCAGGTTCTTGAAGTGCCTTCACAGTTTAAAGTTGGGTATCCTGATACCGCACACCCTTCCTCCTACAACGTAGAGCTCCTGTACCATGATGATGTCTACTGCATCCGTGGACAGGCGCAGCAATAGAGCCGCTTAGGCTGCTTTAGCGTGATGGAAATAAACTTAGATCTTAACATAGGCGCAAAAACGAACTGTACTGTACTTAAAGAACATTTTTTGGTCGATCTTAAAAATAAAGTTTATTGAAAATGGTGAATTTAAGTCTCGCTTAAAGCTTTGGCTGTGTGACTTGTACGCTTTCTTTGTAGATTGGTATATATACAAGTGATGATCGCCACAACTACAAGCTCACACTGTGTCATGTATAAGACCCTCTGATGATATCCCCGCACAGGATTGAAATACGTATAAGGGTTAAGGGTATGTGTTTACATGGCTTTCAGAGCGCAGTGTCTTATCTTTTCCAATACACCACAAAAAACCTCTCTTTCGAAAGGAAGAGTTGATCGAAAAGCTGAACAATTCGAATGTGAAAACATTCAATAAATAAATCTAAATAAAAATTAAATCGATCATTAACAAAAAAACTTCTAAAAACGTTTATTTAAATAATAAAGTTTCTTTGGCTGGATGCCTGTGAAGCATTCTTTGACTCTAATAAGTTATTTTTTGTCCTAACGAAAAATATTTTTCAGTGTATGCTGCAACAAAGAAACATTCTCTGCAGCCCTGGGGTATTGTTATTTATCTTAACGGAAATATTATACCATACAAAACAGATAAATATAGAAAACGCATAATTCGGTAGAGTAAAATTTCCATTACCGCTTTTAGGGTCAAAATTGTTTGGAGACATATTTTTTGGAGAATATAAATTTCATTAAACCCCAAATGTATGCAAGTGCGTACTACATCATAATGTTTGGGTCTGTGCTAGAAACAACGGCGTCGGCTTTGTTAGTGACACGTAACAAAGCAAAGACGTACACCAAACAAACAAATGCATAACATTACATCGAGCTTCATAGATGTCGCTAAGCACAAAATTACACAGTTTCCGTCATATTCGTGTTGTTATGGCGAGTTTTGCCTTCTGTCAACTATTTTGCGCAGGATGGGGGTATATTCATTTTGTCACTCCGTTTGTAACACCGCTAAATATTGATCTGAGAACCCATACATTATGTATATTCTTAATCGTCGTAAAATTCTAAGACGATTTAGCCATGTCCGTCCGTCCGTTGTAATCTATTATTACAGACCGTAATAATAGAGCTAGGTTGATAAAATTTGATAGAAATATTTCTTATAGCTGCATGTTGTTTCGGATTGCATATGGCCCATATCGGTCAATGTTTTGATATAGCTCCCTTGGAGCCATGGATACCACATTTTTAAAGCAATTTAGCACAAACTTTGCAGTTTATTTTGACACGAATTCATCTCTGCAAAAATTTTACAAATCTGTTCATACTTTGTTATAGTCAACCTACAGAGGTCGCTCCAAAATATACGTATTTATCCATAAATATCATATTTTCTAAGCATTTTAACTAAATCTTTTGTTTGTATTTAATTAAGACAATAATTCATCGTAGTAAACATTTTTTAAATCAGTTCATATTTTGTTATATTCCACCTATAGATGTCGCTCCCAAAAAGGCTTATTTTAGCCATAAAAACAAAATTTTCTAAGAAATTTAGCTGAAACTTTGCAGTATAATATTTTGGCAAGAATTCATCTTAATATAATTTATGCAAATAAAATTTTTATTTTGTTGTAGTCCCCGCGAAGATGTAGCTCTCAAAAAAGCTATATTAAGCCATAAATACCACAGTTGTCAGGCGAAGAGTTTGGCTAAAGAATTTGTCTAAAATTTGGCTAAAATTGTAGCGTAACGTACAAATTTACTTAAACAACAAGTAAGAAAGTTTCAGTCAGGTAAACCGACTAAGGTATACCCTTACTTTGTGAGTAATGTAATATTGAATATTACTCGAATTATTCTGTCAATTTGTGTGGGAGGTACCAGAAGGGGTTTATCAAATACACCTTTTATTCACTGAACATTAGATACTTTAAATTCATTGCACTGTGCCGACTTATAAGCATTTATGTGCACTGGTATAAACGTTATGAGACATTAAATTTTGGTATGATTTGGCCATTTTGTGTGAAGGTACAAAAAGGGGCGTGGTGATAACGCCCATTTTTTACAGGACTGTACAAAAATGCAAGTATTTTTATACACTGGTTTAAATGTTATAAGCTGTTAACTTTTGGTGCAAAAAGGTACGTTTGTGTGGGAGGTGCCAAAAGGAGGTGTCAACAACACCCATTTTTCCCTGGACTGTAGGCAATATAAAAGCATAATACTGTAAAAAGTTTCAAGTATTTTTATACACTGTTTTTAATGTTATAAGCTGTTAACTTTTGGTGCAAAATGGTGCATTTGTGTGGGAGGTACCAAAAGGGACGTGGCGACTTCGCCCATTTTTCTCGAGTTGATAGCGACTAATAAGCTAATACTATGTTTGGAATTTCAAAAGATTCGAATAATTAGTATAGCAGTTATTAAAGAATCAATATTTCACAACATTTTAACCCTTTGGGGGGGAGGTACTAGAAGGAGTGGACCAATATTGCCCATCTTCGAACTTAGCCGGAGATAGAAAAAATATTACCACATACCAAATTTGAGGTCAATCGGTTACTTCTTTCGAGAGTTATTGTGCGCACCAGCCAGCAGACAGACAGACGGACGGACATTGCTCATTCGACTTAAAATGACCCAAAACGGATTTCCTCCGAACATACTTTGGGTCTTAGGTCACTCCTTCGACGTGTTACACTTTTTTCCGTATACCCTCACACTAAAGTAATGGTATACGTGCTACGACATCTTTTGGAAATTGTAAACAATTTATTGTTATATTTTGGTATTTATATCTTTGGCAAAGACAAAAATATCAAAGATGCGGCAGATAGTTTGCACGCAATATTCCTAAGATGGCGCTGTTTAATTGCGGCCCAATCTTTTACTCGAGAAACAGATGTCGTTAGTGCATAAGGGTCTAATCTTTTTTCAAAGAACGGCTGAACTTTCAAATGTCCCACACAATTATATCTCCGGGACTTGGCATTATTAAGAAATGGAAGTAAAAGAAGAAATATCGTTAAAACTGTTGAAAATTAATTCGTATTTTATTAGAAATGAACACTGCAAAACCAAGCTCCATCTATGCGGTTAAAATTATCCCTATCTGGTACTTTGATTTGCCTCATCTTTAGTAATTTTGTCTTTGGTTCAGCCGTTCTTTGAAAAAAGGATTAGACCCTTATTCACTATGGACATCTGTTTCTTGAGTAAAATATTGGGGCCCAAGGAATAGCGCCATCTTAGGTACTTTGTGTGCAAACCATCTGGCGCATGTTGTAAAGATGCGGCAAATCAAATTACGCGATAGGGAAAATTTTAACTGCGTAGATGGAGCTTATGTATTTTCTTTTCTAAAAAAAGATTTTGCCCGGTCAGAGAGCAGCATTTTAATAATGTCGCCTACACCCTCTTGTACTGCTGCATTTTTTATGGTCAGAATCGATAACAAAAATGCAAAAAAATAGCCTTTTAACTCACTAAAAGTAAACTAAAAACAAAGAATACTCCACGGCGCCGCCTAAATAAAGCATCTGACCAAACTTCATTATAAAAAATGACGCACGCACGGACACACGCGGTTATTTAGGCTATTCGCACGACGCCGAAAAAACATCTGTTTTGTAGGGCAGCGTCCACCCCTTCGATTAAATACAGGGCTGAAATGTTGCAATTTTGCCCCGTGCTTTTTGGGGCGAAAGGCATACAAAATGTAGCATTTTTTGGCACAAAAGAAAACACCATTAGTTTTCTTGGAACACATGTGTAAAGTGCATAACAATGCAGTGTTATTTTCTGGTAAAAAATTATTTATTTTTCATTAGTTTAAATGATAACACAGGTCCACAAAAAGGAAATAATTTTTTGAGGCCTTGAGTTTTGCAGCTGATTTTATTTGTACTTTTAACGCGGATGTCAAAACTAAATACGATTTTTCCCTAGCAGCTCTAGTTTTTGAGTTACAGAAATATCCAATTTACCCTACTATGTATTTAAAAAGTGCATATGCTTTTCGGATATTCACGTAACAAACGTGTGTTTACATAATTTTCTTCTCTGTTATAGGTAGTGTTCATTTTCTTATCTTATTTTATATTTGTGATAAGGAATTGCAGTAAAATAATCTCATCTTCTTACTACTCTGTAAGTGATTGAGAGCTAATTTTCAAAAATGTCGTTTAGCCACAGAATCTGTGTAAATCATCCCGAGTAATTTTGTTATATACGTATGTCGTGAATACACGACAAAAAATACACATAAAAAATGGTTTACTTTCTTCTTTTCATAATTATTTTGGATATTTCTAAGAGGTGTCAAGTTTACACCACTCTACATGATAACGAAAGCTGCTAGGCAAAAACTAACTGCAGATTCGTATTCAGGAGGTCGAATTTACTAAATAACTGTTCAAAAAGTATCGGCACAAAAATGTGTGTATACCGGTGTAATCATCAATTTCTGAATAAAAGTCTCGGTGATGGAATTATGGGGAAGTCTAGGTCTTTCAACCGTTTTTGGAATACAACTTGGACCCTTGTGCACTAATAACATCTGTTTTAGAGTAAAACAAAGCCAATCGAAGGTATAGGCACCTTATCGCAGTTGATATTAGATCCCAGTTCAACAGCTCCACCTTAGGCAAAGACAAAAAATACTAAAGATGAGGCTAATCAAATTACCCGACAGGGATAATTTTAACCGCATAGACGGAGTTTGGTTTTTCTTGGAACAGGTGGTTCATTTCTAATAAAATACGAAATAATTTTCACCATTTTTAACGATATTTCTTCCTTTACTTCAATTTCTTAATAATACCAAGTTCCGGAGATATAATTAAGTGGGAGATTGGGTCGTCTTTGAATGAAAGAACCCTTATGCACTAACGACATCTGTTTCTCGAGTAAAAGATTGGGCCCCCAATGAAACAGCGCCATCTTAGGTATATTGTGTGCAAACCATCTGCAGCATCATTAGTATTTTGTCTTTGGTTGCTGTCTTTGATAACAACGAAAGCAAAGACGTACACCCTACAAATGTCGCTAAGTCACAAATTACACAGTTTCCGTCAAATACGTATTCTTTTTGACGAGCTATGCTTCAGTCTATTATTGTGGCGCTATTTGCATTTCAACTATATATACATATAGTTATTCTAGGTTTGTCGTCATATTCCATGAGTCTGATTAAGTTGCCCTGTCTCATTACAATTAATATTGTGCATAAATAGTACTCACATGCAAAATATATAAACAATTCATACCGACAACAGTGCAACTACTGTTAGATGTCCGAATGCAAAAGGGGTCAAAAGTATTCACATAGTTTGATGTTATTAAAGAAAATTACATACATACATATACGATATATACAGCGTTATAAAGCACATATTTCGAATAACATTTTCAGAGAAAAGCTGAACCAGAGCATTGCCAAACTGAAGCTAAGCGGAAGTTACACTTTTTCAACAAAATGTATTGACCAACGACTTAGATTATACACAAACAGAGATTTAGATGAGATGCTCGTATTCCCCCGACGCTAAGATCCCCTCATATTTAAATTCCATTATAATGTTTATTTGGAAAAATGTGACGACAATGGATTTATTTCGAATTAAAAGAAATTATTGTTGCTGTGTGACTACTTAGGTCCGGCTCTGTATGTATGTATGTGCGAGTACACGTCTTCTAGCAGAAATTGAACTTTTGAACTCTTCGATAGCGATATACTCTACGTACGTATATACATACATACGCGCGTCTATAGAGAAGAAGAATCTGGATTAAATTATTGTCTACTGATAAGACCAGAAGAAATCCAACAATTATTTTGCCCAATAAATGAAAATGAATATTCATTCTAAGTGACAGTCTAAGTGTTTCAGTGAATTGTTAAAGAACATTAAAGGAAAAAAAACAGAATGAAACAAAAATTAAAAAAATTGGAAATAATAATGTTTTATTCGATTATCATGCTAATAGCACCGATTGATTCATCCGATTTGGTAAATGTGTAGTTTATACATAACTTAAATAATTTAAAGAATATGAAAATCATTCAAAATATTGCAGTGAATATTATTAAAAGGCTTTAGACTACAAAAATTGAGTGCATAAAAATATAAATAATCGGTTAACAATTAACTAAAAGTGAAAAACATTTAATCAAAAAAATATGTGCTAACTTCTCTACAAGAAAATTATGAAACCGGAATATAAAGACACACATAAACCGAACACAAATTAAAACCAGTATGGAAAGGCTAAAGGCGGGCGGAGCCCACTATGTATACTCGTATAATACTCTACCTCACCTTATTAGAGTAGAATAAAAACACGTATAGATGCTCTGTGTCTGAAACGATTACATTTAAACTCGCAGCGCACAGTGGTTAGAAATATTGTTATACTTATATTTCGGAAATTTTCTGCATTTTGTGAACGGTTGAATATATTTGCACAAAATTTCACATACTCTAAAATGATGATTTGGTGTTTTTGAGATGATTCTGCAAAGTGGCAGTTCATAGCTTTTGGTTGTGTGCTTTCAAAGTAGCTGAACTCGGGTATACAAAATTTTATAATTGTTGTCAAAAGTCAAAATATGGAAATATTGCAGAGATTTTCTTGACATAGAAGGACATTTTAAATACCCTCTGCTTAGAGTTGTGATAAATTTTAAAGCATCATTGTTTGCGCTTTGGAAGTGAGCAGATATGCTTCTATCAGCGCCATACATCGGCGCACTATGGACGGAAATTGAAAAATGCGGCCAAAATTCAAATTTTATGGCAAATGTAATATTGAAGAAATTTGGTATACGAATCTGTTGAGCAGATATTCAGTATATTGCATCAAAAATATAAACAATATTTCTTAATATTTAGGTGATCATACACCTGTTCAAAGTGAGGCATATATTTGATCCTATAGAACATTTTAATGCAATTTTAAATGTTGTGAGGAGAGAAAAGAGAAAGTAATTGGTCCAATGTAGGCATGAATTTAAGGCATGCTTTATGCAGAATAAAATAATATATAAGCGTTTGAATTTTTCTTTTATTTCGTTGTTAATACAAAATTGATTTGAGAGTCTTCGATGAGGTATTCTGTAAAAATTGCATCTGCACCTAAGGTACACTTTGGACGCTACATCATGACATGACCTTCTGCATAAAATTAAATAATGCATTGATTATCTTCAGAATGGTCTCATTTCATTCACGGTCGATCAGACTTTACGATAAAATTATAAAAATATGGAGATTGTGCATTTCTCGATGTTTTTTTTTAATTTTTATTTGGATAGATAAACAAGTCTCATCCCACTGAGAGACCACAAAGCTCTTAAAGGAAATGACCTAAGCTTTTGTTTGAGCATAAAATAAGAAAAATATATAGTTTTTGACAAAAATGTCAAAACAAGTTTTAATAAAAAAAAATGCAAACATTTTTTAAATAAAAATACAATTAAACATAATAGGTAATTAGTTATAGAGATGAGGGAAAAATGATCATTGCTGCTGAAGTTACCAGCGACATTCAAGAGACAAGTACTTTCTTTTCCGAACGAACTTATAACCGAACAACATCTCGAATCCTCCCGTGACGTGATAAAAGCGAAAAGAAACAAAGAGTTGAACTTACCCTAAAATTACGTTAAACTTGAAGTTCAATTTAAAACTTATGAAGTGAATAACTAAAACTAAACTGAATTAATAACTAAAACTAAACTATTTGTTAAACAATTAAAATCTAAAAATTTAACTACTAAACATTTAATATACTTAAACCGTAAATATCATTACAAACTAAAATAAATAAACAGTGAACTAAAATTTAGAACTGAAATTAGAGCAGCTGAAAAACAGTCTACTTTTGTTTCTTAAATCTAAAAAAGTGCCCAGAAACGAAGAAATTGTGCTAAATAAATATTAAAACAACAAAGACAGCTTGTGAGTTTTGGGACAAAAGCGAGATCAATTATAAAAAACGGTACGGCCGGGCAACAGAACCAGACCAAAACAAAAAGAGAGGATCCAGTCGACGAACGGATCGGCACAGGTTTGACACACACGTTACGAATATATAGGCGTACATGTATATATATATATCTATATACATTCAAAGTGAGTACCTACATATCTAATTTTCTGTGTCAACATAGACGACAGCGAAGAATACTGGGTGCAGCATTTTATTATCTTGGCGCTTGAACCTATATACTTCACTCTGTCCAAAGAAGTCTGACTCGTTCAATTTTAAAATATACATATTCACGTTACTGTAAATTCGGACAGATAAGACTCCTTATATGTACATAATTCCACCAAATTCGCGAAATCAACGACTTATTTATACAGCATTATCTTTTTCCTCGAAACACATTTAGCTTTGGAGAAGAAAGAGAAACGAAAATTTTAATTTTTTCATTGTAAAATTCTATTACATACTATTACATTGTAAAATTCTAGTACATATATATATATATATCTATATACATTCAAAGTGAGTACCTACATATCTAATTTTCTGTGTCAACATAGACGACAGCGAAGAATACTGGGTGCAGCAATTTATTATCTTGGCGCTTGAACCTGTATACTTCACTCTGTCCAAAGAAGTTTGACTCGTTCAATTTTAAAATATACATGTTCATGTTACTGTAAATTCGGACAGATAAGACTCCTTATATGTTCAAAATTCCACCAAATTCGCGAAATCAACGACTTATTTATACAGCATTATCTTTTTCCTCGAAACACATTTAGCTTTGAAGAAGAAAGAGAAACGAAAATTTTAATTTTTTCATTGAAAAATTCTATTGCTAGAGCTATTAACCGACCCCTCGCATCGCCCTTGAATACAAAGAAAAACAACTTGGATTTTTAAAAAAAAAGTTAGACGTGTATATGCGTGCTTGGCGTTATAAAGCACAGCATTCGCATTTACAAACCATATTGTAAACTTCCATAAGTATTTCAGCTGATTTAAGTTAAAGACATACATTATTGCTATTGAATTCGGAAGATGAGAGAGTGGTGTCTATCGAAGCTGCAGTCAATTCTACCAGCAATTAAAACTCTCTACCAATTTTTGAATTTGTTTCTATTACATTTTTGCAATAAACATTAAGTAACTGAAACATATCGAATCGTAACCGCCAAAAAGACGTAAGCGCCACTCACAAAAATTTAGAGGAGAAAGATTTTTTTGCGATTATTTTTTGTTTAAATGCATATGTAATGCATACATCTGTTTATATAACTGTGAAAATTAGTATAACGGTACATTTTCCAGTTAAATTTCGGAAACACGATGCCATTTGTCATAAGTAAACGATTTTCCTCAAAAAATTAAAAGTAAATCATAGTGGCGCTTACGTCTTTTTGGCGGTTAGTGCCCGACATGGTCTTAAACCGAATAAATTCTGATTGACTAGGGAAAGAAAAATTGATTTTTTTCAAAAGAAAAAAGCATGTTGCTAAAACTGTTGTTCTCCCTCCATTTGGGCTGGGTCAAAATATTTAATATCGACCTATGAAGTTAATTTGTGGCTAAAAAGTTTGCAAAGAGTTGCTTTTTATCATTTTTTTTTTAATTTTATGAGCATTTGAAATTTTTGAGAAAAGAGTTTTTGAATTTTACAAAATTTGTAATTGCTTTCGAACGTCTGAACCTATATTTTGCAAAGTTTACATTGGTTTAAAAAGGACATAACGTGATATTTTTTGTAGGCTTTTGTAATTTTACGAATACTCGTCTCACAAATCCAAAACAGTAATTCTATTTTGTGAGCCTCAATATTTGTAAAAGTTACGGACGAAATACTAAGAATGGTTTGGCAGCTTTTTCCATTTTTCGTCTGTTTCTGCAAAACCCGGCGTGTAAAATACATATTATACAAAAAGAGATTTTAAAAATCATATGTCAAGGAACAGAAGAGAAATGCTCAAAATTGCCAGACCAATCTTAGTATTTCGGACATAATTTTTAAAAATATTGACTCCCACAATATACAATTACCGTTTAGGGTTTATGAGAACGCGACAAGTATTCTGTATAAATTGAAGATAATCCCCTTTCGATTTTCTTAATATGTATGCAGAAAGCAAGTTTTTTAAAAATTTGTTTTTCCTATAATTACAAAAAAATCCGTTATGTCCTAAAACAATGTAAACTTTGCAGCCGCAATCGGTTCAGCCGTTTGAGAGCAAATACAAACTTCGTAAAACCCAGAAACTGATTTTTTAAAAATTTAAAAAACCTAAAAAATTTATGAAAAAAAAAATCAAAAATGAAGTATAGCGTGAACTTTTTTTACCATTTAGCAACTGTTAAAAAACTTTTTAGGCAAAAATTAACTTCATAGTTCGATATTAAATATTCTGACCCTGCTTCGATTTGCGACAGACAGAAGGTCAACTTTCTGCATTTTTTCGGGGAAAAAGATGAGAAGTAGAATTAATTAACAAAAAGGTTTTGCGATAACCAAAAAATAATAAAGCAAAAAAAATCAGTTTGTTGGAAATACGAAAAGAAACTAAGTCGATATTTTTCAACAATTTTTGAAATACAACAAAAGGTCCTAAGAAAACATTTCAGACTCTTGAAAAAACGAAAATAAATGAACTACGGCGATATTTTTCAAAACTCTTGGAATTTACACCGATCTACAATTTTATTTTTGTCGCAACATAAATTGTTTATTTTTGGAATTTACACCTGCCTACAAATTGTATTTTTTGTCAAACGTTTGGAAATGACCGCTGCCTACAAAAATTATATGTGTGATAACTTTTGGAATTGACACCGGCTTACAGTTTTACTTTTGCCCATAATTTTTTTTCTAGAAAAAATATTACTACAATTTAGTTCCTCGAAATATTTTTCATCGTTACACCAGCATACAAAAATTAAGTTCATAAAGTAAAGTTTTGAAATTTGCTGCTACTTGTATACGAATTTGAAGTGATTCGTAAAATGTATTCTTAGAAATATTTATTTTCGTGTTCGGGCTCTTGGCAATTTCAGAGAAATGTTTTATATTTTTCTTCTGCAAGTTGAGCTAAGACCCAACCTCGTTCGAAATTTTTTGAAATTTGTTTCTCTTTTCTATAAATTTGACCAACTTTCGTCAAATTTATTATCGCATATATATATTTATGTGTTTCAGTATCTTGTATCTGGCAATTTCAGAGAAAAATTTTATATTTTTCTTCTGCAAATAGACCTAAGACCCAACCCAAAAAAGTTTTGAATTTGTTGGTTTTATACGAATTTGAGGAGATTCGGTGAATTTGTTCTTGAAATGATTTACTTTCGTATTTGGTCTCTTGGATAAAAACAAAAAATGTAAAATTTGGCAATTTGAGAGAAAAATATATTATTTTTCGTCTTAAAATTAGCATAGGCACTCTCGTTCAGATTTTTTATCCCCTAAACTTAGAGAGTATACCCTCCTACTTATATATCACTTGCTACGAGTCAAAAGTGTAACACATCGAAGAAGTGACCCAAGTCCCTAAGTATATTCGGTGGAAATCCGTTTTGGGTCATTTTAAGTCATTTGAGCAATATTCGTCCGTCCGTCTGTCTGTCTGGATGTGTGTCTGTCTGCTGGCTGATGCGCACGATAACTCTCGAAAGGAGTAACCAATTGACTTCAAATTTGGTATGCGGTAATATTTTTTTCTATCTCCGGCTAAGTTCGAAGATGGGCCATATTGGCACACTTCTGCTAGTACCTCCCCCACAAAGGGTTAACTTTTAGTGAAGTATTGATTCTTTAATAACTTTTAAACTACTTACTCGAATCTTCTGAAATTTCACACATAGTATTAGTATGTTAGTCGCTAACACGTCAAGAAAAATGGACGAAGTGACCACTCCCTCTTTGGTACCTCCCACACAAATGGACCACTTTACACCAAAAGTTAACTGCTTATGGCTTTAATATCAGTTCATACAAATATTTGGAACTTTGTACAGTGTAATGCTTTTATAGTACCAAGAGCCCGGAGATAACTGACCGTTATTGGGACGCCCCTATATGGTACCTCTCACACAAATGGACCATTTTGTACCAAAAGTAAACAGCTTTGAACTTTAATACTAGTACGTACTTTGAAGTTATTAAAAACAATTTAAATTGATAATAATTTAATTAAAACCAAAAAATATAAATTTACGAATATTTTGAGGGGATTCATAAGTCGTTTTATATTCGGAAATTTCACACATAGTATTAGTTTATTAGTCGCTATCACCTCGAGAAAAATGGCCGAAGTTTCCACGCCCCTTGTGATACCTCAAACACAAATGCACTATTTTGCACGAAAAGTTAACTGCTTATAACATTTATTACACATAAAATTATGTCCAGTGTAATGCTTTTATATTACCTACAATTCAGGGGAAAATAGGCGTTATTGCCACGCCCCTTTTGGAACCTCCCACACAAAATGGCCAAATCATACCAAAATTGAATAGCTCATAACCTTAACCCTCCTGGTACCTCCCACACAAATTGACAGAATAATTCAAGTAATATTCAATATTATATTACCCTCAAAGTGAGGGTATACCCTAGTCGGATTACCCGACTGAAACTTTCTTACATGTCCTTCTGCATGTTGGCTTAAAAACCACCCTCGTTTCGTGTTTGTAAAAATTTACGCTTACATTAATCTGTTAAATTGGTATTCGGCACCTCAAAAACAAAACTGTGTTCTTTTTTTCATCCATCTTTCAAATCTGTCTTACATTTTTTGACTGTAACAAAAAGTCAGTAAAATTTGATCTACACGATGGACAAGATTAAATGCGACAAATTTGCCAGTTCTGTAAACCAACTCACAGATTCCGAGAACTTATAATCTGTAGAAAGCAGCGAGAACAACATACATTCACTGGAGATCTCGCGAGTGGAACTTGGCTCGCTCTGGGGTCAAGTAAATAGAGCCTATTTGGAATGTCGAGATCTTGTATGAGCGGGTGAGGGAATGCCTATTGATGAAAACACACCGCGAACACACTATAAGGATGTCCTTAGAAGCTACAAATGTGTACAAATTGGTCCCTTTCTGCACAATAAGCATCCAAACTGTCATCAGGGGATTCCGAAAAGAAAGAAGATGTACCTAAACCAACATTAACTTCAATTTCGAGATTACCACAATGTAACCCGGACACATTCTTGGGGGGATAATATTTACATGGGGATATACATACCAAATTCAAAGCGGACTTTTTAATTTGATCCAGAGGACAACAGCAATGTTCATTTAACAAATTATGGGTTCGAGTTGGCTTGGGACGAATCTGGTCGATCGATACGAGAATAAACGGATGCAAATCTATGATCAGCTGAAGAAACTTTTCAATTTGCCGAATGTGACCTTTGACTTGAGTTCATCAATGGCAAGAATTACAACGTACAGTAAACAGCTGCATCAAAATTCTGGAAACTCTAAAACTCGCAAAGGATTGGGACCCGATCTTCATATATTTAAGTTCAGCAAAACTGTCTCGATCCTTTCTTGAAGGCTTCGAAAACTCTCGAGGATTGCACAAAGCTTCCCACGTGGCCGGAGTTTGATAAATTTTTGACTCATAAATTCAAGACACTAGAATCCGTTGGAAATATTCGACCATTCACTTCAAAATAGAATTATAATAAATACGATTTAAATAAAAAAGAAAAACATCTCATACAAATATTTTTCAAAAGGCACAATATACCGGAAATAAAAACTAATTTAGCACTAACCTCCTGTTTTTGTAAAACGTTTTCGTTCGTTTTCGACGAAACGTCAAATTTCAATTAACTATAGCTCGAAATATATAAAACGCAGGCATGAAATATTTTAGGTACGAACTATTACATGACGAATAGAGTCCTGTGGCTTATATATTTCGCGTATCAATTGTCTTATTTTGGATGATTCGACGTAGACGAATGAAAACGTTTTACAAAAACAGGAGGTTAGACAAACTGTGGATAAGTCGCAAACAGGGAATCCAAACTGATCAATGTTGTCTACTTTGCAAATTGAATCATTTTATTCGCAATTACAAACAATTCTTTGAAAAATGCGTGAATGATTGAATTCAAATCGTAAAATTTTCGAATTTCTGTTATAATTGTCTCTCATAGAATCAAAGATTGCAAAGTATATTTAGTTGCAGGAAGTGTAATTTACGACATTATTCCCTGTTCCGCAAGGGTAATGAGACCCAGACATCTAGTCAAGACCCTGCGAGAGATGAGGCACGCCCTGGTATTAGTACCGCAAATCTAACACTCATACATTCCACACAAACCATAGAACCAACAAACATTACCGCCTTGACTGTCCAAGAAAGTCAACCTAGTATATAGCTGGTGTCAACTACCAATTTGTAAAATCGGGGAGATGCTATATATGGGGGCTATATCAACAAATGGACCGATATTGCCCATTTTTTCCGACATACATGCAGATATGAGAAATAAATGTACCAAATTTAAGCCACCAACATCAGACGGACATGGCTAAATCGTCGTAGAATTTTACGACGATCTATAATATATGGGGGAAAACACGTCAAAAGGCCCACTTTTTTATACCCTACACCATACTGTGGTACAGGGTATTATAACTTTGTGCATTTGTTTGTAACACCCAAAAGGAGAAGAAATAGACCCATCGTTTATTATACCGATCGACTTAGAATCACTTTCTGAGTTGATTTAGCAATGTCCGTCTATCTGTGCACGTATTCTTGTAATCAAAGTACAGGTCGCAATTATGGTCCGATCTCGACGAAACTTTACATATATCTTTTTTTGGGCCCAAGGACGATCCCTATTTGAATTTGGTTTAAATCGGTTCAGATTTATATATAGCCCCCATATATATGTTAGCCCCGATTTGACATGTAAGCGCTGTAAAAACTGTATTTTATATCCGATCAGAATGAAATTCGGCAGAAAGAGGTTTCTTATTATATGAATGAACACTGTTAAATTTGGAAGAAATCGGTTCAGATTTAGATATAGCCCCTATATATACGTTACCCCCGATTTGATATGTAAGCGCTGTAAAAATGTTATTTTATATCCGATCAGTGCGAAATTCGGCAAAGAGAGTTTTCTTATCACATAAAAGAATACTGCTAAATTCGGAGAGAATCGGCTCAGATTTAGATATAGCCCCCATATATATGTTACTCCCGATTTGATATGTAAGCGCTGTAAAAACTGTATTTTATATCCGATCAGTGTGAAATTCGTCAGAAAGAGGTTTCCTAATATATGAATGAACATTTTTAAATTTGGAAGAAATCGGTTCAGATTTAGATATATCCCCCATATATACGTTACCCCCGATTTGACATGTGAGCGCTGTAAAAATGTTATTTTATATCCGATCAGTGCGAAAGTCGGCAAAAAGAGGTTTCTTTCTACATGAAGGAACACTGCCAAATTCGGAGAAACTCGGTTTAGATTTAGATATAACACCCATATATATGTTACCCCCGATTTGACACGTAAGCGCTGTAAAAACTGTATTTTATATCCGATCAGTGCGAAATTCGGCAGAAAGAGGTTTCTTATTACATGAAGGAATACTGCCAAATTCGGAGAAAATCGGTTCAGATTTAGATATAGCTCCAATATATATGTTCGTCCTGATTTGGTATCAAACCGCTATAGAAGTTGTATTTTACTTCCGATCATTAAAATTTTCCAGAAAGATGTTTCTCAATTTAGGAACGAATATTGCTTAATTTAGCGATTATCGTTTCAGAATTAGATAATATGTTTCTACCCATTTACCAATTATTCCAAATTATTATGGCAATGACCCTTATCGCATTGTTAGGGAGGTGTAGGGTATTATATAGTCGGCCCCGCCCGACTTTCTGCCTTTCCTTACTGGTTTATTATTTGCAAAGACCTTATGAATTCCCTTCCATATGAAGGCCTTGTGTAAGGTCTTAACGCTCAAGGCGGACGAGAACGAATACACGATTTTTTGTAAGGCGAAAATAGGGATTACAGAAGGCGTTGTCAAGGAAACCCAGCAAGTATGTGTATTAACTTTTTTATAATGCCTTCTTGAAGGCCTCTTCCAAGTAGGCTGCCGTATTTACGCCGCTGGGCTACACCACACAGTGGTACAGGGTATTATGACTTTGTGCATTTGTTTGTAACGCCCAAAAAGAGAAGAAATAGAACCATAGTTTATTATACCGATCGTCATAGAATCAATTTTTGAGTCGATTTAGCCATGTCCGGCTGTCTGTCTGTCCATGTATTCTTGTAATCAAAGTGCAGGTCGTATTTATGGTCCGACTGTGATGAAATTTAGCACAGTGCTCTTTTTTTGCGATCCCTATTGGACGATTTTGCGATCCCTATTGAAATTGGTCAAAATCGGTTCAGATTTAGATATAGCCCCCATATATATGTTACCCCCGATTTTACATGTAAGCGCTGTTGAAACTGTATTTTACATCAGATCAGTACGAAATTTGGCAGAGAGAGTTCCCTTATTACATGAATGAATACAGCTAAATTCTGGGAAAATCGGTTCAGATTTCGATATAGTCCCCATATATAGGTTTCACCCGATTTGACATGTTAGCCCTATAGAAACCGTATTTTATATCCGATCTGTACGAAATTCGGCACAGAGAGTTTTCTTGTTACGTGAATGAACACTACCAAATTCGGAGAAAATCCGTTCAGATTTAGATATAGCCCCCATACATATGTTACCCCCGATTTGACATGTAAGCGCTGTAGAAACTGTATTTTATATCCGATCACAGCGAAATTCGGCAGGAAAAGGTTTCTTATTACATGCCAAATTCGGAGAAAGTCGGTTCAGAGCATAGTACTATGAGTATGACATGTGCCAAAAATACAGCTTCCTAGCGTGATAGGTTAGGAAGATACAGGGTGTCAAAATGTAACCATTGTATCTCCTGACTACGTGGACCGATTTGAAAGAAACGTGGCTTATATGACAGCTATTTAGAAACGGACAAATGTACATTGATAATTGTTTGCAAATATTAAATTTTCATACTTTGTTTTCCTCGCGATTTTAATTGTGTTCCGCGAATGCGATTCTATATCTTTAAACTATAAAAATGAAGGCCATTCTGTTTACTTTATCACTACGAAATGTTGCAATGGGTTGAAAACCCAAACAAAAGCTGTCGAAATTTTAAATGTTAAACCTATTGTTATCCCTGAACAAGGGGGGTTTGCGATGATTTTCCGCTCGAAACCAGTATAGAGAGGAATTGTTGTAGATTCCCACGAAAGCTGAGATTGGAGGAGTGGACTGTATTAGCAGGTGTTGTTGGCGAATTATTCCTCACGTGATGAGGAATGGTTCGCATAAGAGAAGAGAAAATAAAAACGAAATAAAAGGAAATCAGTAGGATTTCAGAAACGTTATACATTTTATTGAGAGTAAATGTAAGGATGTTGAGAAGAGAGAATGAGATGCCACCCGTGCCGGTTGGCTGCCAGAAGTAAGTGAACGAGCAAAAGGAATTTTGCTCGGCAAGAAACCTATCTTAACGAAACTTAAGCTAAGTTACAAATACATTGATACAGTTCAGCTAACTTAATCTATTACAATGCATTGTTTGACATTTCTTATTATTCCAATACACTTAAAAAATAAATACATAGATATAATTCATAAATATAAAATTCAGTTTAATATAATATACAATCTAAATTCAAGATAAAATTGGTACAAATTATTTCAAATTTGTCCATGGCGCCGGCCTTGCACTTGTGCAACCGTTGATATGCACAGGACCGCCGCAAAGGTTTTGATTGCCTTTGACAGGATCAGCGGGTTCGGTCCCACTGGCCGATGGCTGGTGCCGTGCTTCGGCTGGCGTGTTGTTTGGCGTCGAGTAGATTGAGGGCGGCCTGGCTCAGAGTGATGAGCTGGTTGAGCCTGACGAGATGACGCTGGGCGACGAGATGACGGTGGGCGGCGAGCTGGCTGTGTGTGGCGAGATGGCTGCGTGTGACGAGCTGGTGAATTGGGACCCGCTGGAGGGGGTAGCTCTGGCCAGTCTTCGGATGCCGATAGGCTGCGGCGAGGAGATGGACGTCTGCGAGGAGGTGGACGTATTGGAGAGTCCCACCTTATGGGGTTTCGGCTCAGTGGTTGACGGGGACCCGGAACTGCCCAACGTCTTGGTCGTTGATGCTGCTGCTGATGTGGTCTGACCCCCAGTCGGGCCTGAATGCTGCTTCGCTCTGGTCTGGTCGGTGAGGTAGTGTGGGTAGAGGCTGAGCTATCACCCAAAGGCTCGGGGTGCAATATTGTGTGGTGCCTGAATCCACATTTCCGGCACGTCAGTGTGGAGTGACACCTTTCCACGGTGTGGCTTTTGGCCAAGCAGTTCCGGCAGTAGAGGTGAGTCCGGATGACCGATCGTCGGCTGGACACCCTCATCATCACGAATTCGGGGCAGTACCGTAAGGAGTGGCTCTGGTTGCAGGAGGAGTTCCCTGGGCTCTGAAATGGAAAATGTGTTAGTATCTGAACATAAATGAGATGGGAATGATGAAATGAGTATATGATGAGAGAAGAGATAAAAAATTAGCGGGTAAAATGTATGAATTATGAAAGTTTGGAAACTATGAGCATAATGCGGCTGGACCTGGTTGGTCTAATAGCGGTAAAAAACATAATTTCGCAATTGGCCTTGTGATTATTCCAGAAGCCGTACGAACGGATGCAACTCGGACGTTATTATCGGAACCGTAGTGCGTATCAATAATTCTTCCTAATCTCCATTCGCAGGGAGGTAATAAGTCGTCCATGACCGCTACTAAATTGCCGATTTGTATTCTTCCACTTTGTTCGTTTATGTAGGGCTTTCAAATAGTCTTCTTTCCATAGAATTGTGAATTGATGATGTAGTGCCTTTAGTTTCAACCATCTATTTATCAGAGATATGTTCTGAGATGGTGATTCTGGGAATGAGAGAATTGGTGAGCCCTTAAGAAAGTGTCCCGGAGTAAGAGCCGTTAAGTCGGATGGATCTCCAGATACTGCCGATATAGGTCTTGAATTTAGAACTCCTTCGATTCGAGCGAGTAATGTTGCGAACTGTTCAAACGTAAAGCGATGCGATCCTGCTACTCGCTTGAAGTGATATTTGAAACTTTTCACGGCTGACTCCCAGAGACCACCCATATGAGGCGCGTGTGGGGGTATGAATTGCCATTCGAATCCATGAGCTGAGTATTTGTTAGAAACGTCTGCGGATGCAGTATTGACAAAATTTATATGTTCTTTAAGAAGTTTTCTACTTGCGCCAAGGAAGTTTCTCCCATTATCTGAAACTACCCGATGTGGTAGTCCTCGCCTCCCAACGAACCGAGCGAATGTGGCTTCAAAGACAGCTGATGACAGCTCTGAACAAGGTTCCAAATGTATAGCCTTTGTGGCGAAACATATAAAAAGGCAAACGTATCCTTTAATGACAGAAGCTTTCCGCAACATAGAATCTTTGAGTTCGAACGGACCGGCAAAGTCAATACCTGTCACGTGAAATGCCGGTGTAATTGTGCACCTTTCTGGAGGCAAAGGCGCCATTATTTGTACACACGGTTTTTGCTTGTAAAGTATGCATGTTTTGCATTTTCGTATTATTCTTTTAATTCTTGGTTTAAGCCGAGAAAGATAAAACTCGGTTTGTACCATTCTACTCATCTGCGTACATTCAGCGTGGGCTAAGAATTTATGTAAATGTTCCTGATATAAGAGACAGAGACGGGAATTTCCTGGAAGAATTACAGGATAACGTTCGTTGTACGATAAAGGCGCATCTGTCAATCTTCCATTGACACGCAGTACACGGTTTGAATCCAGGAACGGATTTAAGTTCTTCAATGCGCTTTTTCCCGAAATAACTTTAGAATTGCTTAAAGCAGCGTATTCATCCTCATAATATCTTTTTTGCGCTAGCGAAATTAAACGATTCTTCGTAAATTTTAATTCCGATTGATAGAGTGACATGGACCACAATTTTGTTATACCTCTAGCTTGGTTGTGAAAACGGAAGACATAAGAGATTACTCTTAATGCTCGTGCATAGGAGGAAAAGTTGATTAAGACGTCTGAATCATCAATATTTTCGTGCATGGTATGTACTTTTGAGCGTTTTCCAATTTCTGGCGCAACCAAAGGGTTTCTCTTAGGCCATTCTGTGGGAGGTTTGGTCAGCCAGCTTGGACCGTTAAACCATAAAGGATTGTTTATGAGATCTTGTGGCCTGCAGCCACGAGTGCCGAGGTCGGCCGGGTTATCATGAGAAGGCACATGTCTCCAAGTACCATTAGGTACAAGATCATGTATTTTAACTGTGCGATTGGCAACGTAGGTTTCACATGTCCAAGGCGGTTTTGACAGCCAACCGAGGACAATTGAGGAATCTGTCCATAATGTTATATCGCTTATTTGCAAATCGCAGGTTGTTTTAACATAGTTAACCAAGATGGCAAGGAGATGCGCTCCACTGAGCTCTAACCGTGGTAAACATACTGGTTTAAGAGGAGCAACCTTGCTTTTAGCAATTAATAAATTCGAGAAGACTACTGATTTTTCGGTCTTACATCGCAAATAGATGCATGCGCAGTATGCTGCCTGTGATGCATCGGAAAACCCATGAATTTCGATACTATCCGTGGGACAGTATTGAACCCATCTAGGTATTGAAATTGATCCTATGTGTTCCAGATCTGACACTAGTGTGCTCCACTTTTGTTGAGAATCAGGACTGAGGTTCTCATCCCATCCCAGTCCTTCTAGCCAAAGTTGTTGCATTAAACTTTTTGATCTTATAACAACTGGTGTGATCCACCCAGCTGGATCAAACAATTGTGCCACCATTGATAGAACCTGTCTTTTGGTTGTATTCTGATCTTTTTGTATGGGTCCGAGAGAGTAGGTGAATGTATCAGTCAACGCGTTCCACTTAATTCCAAGCGTTTTTGTTGAACTGACTTCATGTAAACGAAGAAACTCCGAATCGTAAAGATCTTCAGACGGTACATTAGCGAGAAGTTTCGGGTCATTTGCAGCAATTTTCTTAAGCGGGAATCCTGCACTTTTGAGCACCGTTATGAGGTCATTCTGAGCTTTTATGGTATCTTCGATGGAATATCCTCCGGACAAAATATCATCGACATATGTTTCGTTTCTAAGCATTTTTGAGACAAGCGGGTATTGGTTTTCAGAATCTGACGCTAATTGCAGCAGTGTGCGTATTGCAAGAAAAGGAGCGCAGTTGATTCCGAAAGTTACCGTCTTTAATTGATAGTCTTTTACTTGCCCTTCCGAATTTGGACGAAACAAAATTCTTTGGTAAGGTCTATCATGTGGATATACTAGGATTTGGCGGTACATATTTTGGATGTCTCCGCTAAAAACGTAACGATATTTTCTCCAATTGAGTATTGTAGAGGTAAGATCCGACTGTAAGGTCGGCCCTATGTGGGGCACGTCATTTAGAGAACTGCCAGATTTTGTTTTCCGTGACGCGTTAAAAACGATTCTTACTTTTGTTGTCTTATGCTCCGGGCGCACTACAGCGTGATGGGGCAGATAAAATGAATTGAACTTTCCTTCGAAACTTATTTCACGAGACGATGTTTCTTCTGCGTGATCAAGCGATAAATATTCGTTTAGCACGTTGTTATAGTGGGTCTCTAACTCACTGTCTTTAGAAAGAATTTTCCTCATACGAGAATATTGTGCTAGAGCGATAGATCGAGACGAGCCGAGGTATAGGGTTTCAGAAAACTCTTCTTTGAAAGGTAATCTTACGATGTAGCGACCGTCCACCGACCGAGAAGTGGTTAGCTTGTAAAAATCTTCACAAAACTTGTCGGTTGCTGAGACACACGGTGGCACAGGAACTTCTTCCTGCTCCTAAAATGTTCGCAATAGTGTAAAAAGTGAAGAATCCTCCGATTCTACCACATTCGTTGAAAAAGAGTTTATAGTTTCGGTTCTCATTGGACCGCTAAGAACCCAGCCAAATATAGTGTTGTATGCTGAGGTTTCATCACATATATTTTTCTTAATCCCGTCTATATTTATGAATCGTTCTGAGTCATTTCCTAGGATTAAGTCTATTTGGGACGATTTGTTGAAGTGTGGGTCGGCCAAATCTAGATTATCCAAATCCGATGGATTCGAGACATCGAAGGAGACTGTTGGGATTTTCTTTGTGACTTTAGGCAGAACTATAGCCGATATAGTGAAGCGTATATTATGTTTTCTAGAAACAATTTCCAATTGGCACTCTTTATTAGACGTCTGCCTCTGCCCACCTATGCCGACAATGTCGAAGTGGGAATTTGCAATAAACTTCTAATTCTTTCGGAAATGAAGGTTCTTTGAGACCCTGGGTCAATCAAAGCCCTTATTGCGAAAAGCTCTCCTTGATGATCAATCTGAACCAAGGCAGTTCGAAGAAGGATCATGTCATTATTTGATCATGTCATTTCTGATTGTATAGTATTCTGAGACTGGCGAATCTTTTGCGCCGGGCGATTATTTTGAGACGGGCGTTTATTTAGAGACGGGTAATTATTTTGAGACGGGTAATTATTTTGAGACGGGAAATTGTTTTGAGACGGAGAATTATTTTGATATGAAAACAAATTTCGCTCTTTCGTTGATTTTATGCTAGAAATGCGTTCCACGATTTCAAATCTATTTATCAGAAATTCGTCTAATTGGCTCCAAGTAGGCAAATCGCGATGTGACTTCAGCGATTGCTCCCATAGAGATAGAGTCTCATCTGGTAGTTTTGTTGAAATTAGGTATATTAATATGGGGTCCCAGGCATTGGTTTCCACATCGAGAGTTTTTAGTGTACATAGACAATCATTCACCGTAGATTGAATTTTCTGAATGGATTCGCTACTTTCCACCTCAGCCACAGGAATATTAACAGTATTTTCAATTGACTGTCAACTAATACTCGCTTATTTTCATAGCGTGCTTTAAGCGCATTCCATGCGAGGTCAAAATTTTCGTCACAGAGTGTATACCGTTTTACTATGGCTCCTGCTCCACATTTTGTCTTATTTCTTAGGTGATACAGTTTTTGAGCTGGAGTTAATTTTGGATGATTTACGTAAACCGCCGTGAACATGTCACGGAAAGACGGCCATTCTTCGGAACCTCCTTTAAAAATCTCGGTATCACACAGAGGAACTTTTATGCAACTGACTGAATTATCTATCGTCGAGATTTGATTGATGGATTGACCTTGAGGAAAAGAAGTAGGCGCAAGACTTTGCCTCGTACTTACTCTTGAACTGCCAGCTATTCTCAGAATGTCCAAAATTTGAGATCTCGCTGTATAATATGCCTCCGAACTGGCATTAAAGTTTATTTTGGCATTCTCTCTGAAATCTTTGGCGTTAGAAGAGCTAGGTAACAGCATTAGACATTCATATGTGGCCTGTAATTTTGACCATCTATGCTCTAAATCCTCAAGCTTTACTTCCAGGACCGTGTCGGTCTGGTCAGAAATTCCACACTGCTCAAATTGAGTGCAGAACGTGACTAAATGGCCACAATCGAACAAGAATCTATCATGTTCTTTGCAAATGTGCAATGAACTATTGTTTACTTGTCCGCCTGGAGGAGCTTGACCACCTGTTGAAGATTTTATACAAGTGCCTGCGGTGCTGGTATTTGCCTTCGAGGTTGCTGAGGGGGGATCTCCGCCCATCGTGAGGAATCAATTATTTCTTTTTTATGGGACTATTCTTTTTGAAATTCGTCTAATCGAGACGATAATTTTGGAGAACAGATAGTAGCTATTCCAAGCGATATTGGTATTCCAAAAGTGATCTTAATTTTAACGTAAAAGTGTTTTCATTTGATATTTGACGCATAAATCTCAATGAGAATTAATTTTGATATTAATTTGCAGAGAATTGACGTCGCATTGACTATGTTGACAACTAAATGTTCAATCTTTATTAAAACTGATAATAGTCGACAAATTGAATTCGCGGGGCAAATTTTAATTAAACTTTAGCTTTCTTTTCGATTTAGGTGTAAAATTTATTTGAGACGAGAAATTGACGGGTAATAATAGCAACTATTACTCAAATTTATATTTATTTCATCAGAGTTTTTTCCCAAATATATCAAGCGATTTAGAAATTCCAATAAGTTCATAAAAAATCATACCACTTTATTCGATTGGGACTTCAATTCGTAGGAAACCATTAATTTCCCAGTTGACAAATTCATAATTTAATTCAACTTAAATAAATTTTAATTAAAACGTGCGAAGCTATTGCTCGCATACAATTTGATTGAGTTTTAATAAATTTCAACCCAGAAATTTATGAGGATTAAATTAAATTTAATTTTTTTTTAAAATATTGAAGAAATATGACATATTCCAATATATAGTTTGAGACAAGAGTTCATTTATATAATGTTTTCTATGTAATTTATTTAAATTTTAACAGGCAACTTAAATTCCATATCATTTGAATATGTTTTCTATTTCAACACGCATCCTAAATTCAATATCCTTTGAATATATTAATTTTTTCTTTATTGTTCCAATTTTAATGAACAAATTGGGAAACACGCATCGTAAATTCAATATCCTTTAAATATATTATTTTTTTTTCTATTGTTTCAATTTTAATGAACAAATTGAGAAACACGCATCGTAAATTTGAATATACAGAATTTATTTACTTTTTTTTGAAAGGAATTGTTGAAATCCAATTCTCATCAAATTTTAACTTAGTTTTGATTTAACAATTTTATAAAGCAGTTTAAATTCAATCTTTAATTGAATTTGTATTAATTTTGATTAGAGATTGAGAAGGCAATGGTTAAAGTTCAATATTAATTAAAATTAAATTTTGTTTTGATGTAAATTTTTTAGAATTTGGCGGTTTGAGTTCTCTTCTTACTTGAATTTTAAATAAATCATGATTTAAGATAGAGAAGCGATATATCGATCCATTAGTTCAATAAACAGCCGATAAAGGTCAATATTTTCTCGATTTTCCGATAAACTTTGTTTTAAATTTGATGAACGAGAATATTCAGTTTGATATTTATTGAAGTCGAAACGCTCATAGATGATTCCCGACTAAATTTGATTCAAAATTGCGAGCCCAATATTAATTAAATTTGTACTAATTTTATGTTTTTTTTTATTCCCGCAATGTAATTTGATTTTAATTAAATTTTAATATTCAAATTGAGAAATGATTGATTAACTTTTGAACTTGATTACAAGCTAATTTTTTTTTTGTTGAAATTTCCGAAAAAGTAGATGAAATTCAATACTCTTTGTATCTAAAATCAGTTTGGATCCAAAAATTTTATAAACAACTGATTAAACTCAAATCGTAAAAGAACTTGCAGCTAACTTGGTTGGAGATTGAGAAGGAAGCGAATTAAATTTGATATCAGTCGAACTTTAAATGCTGTTCTGATGGAAAGTTCGATAACCGGCAGATTGAATTCAATTTGCTATTACATTTCTGAAGAAACTTAGTATAATTGTGAAGCAGTGAATTCAATATTTATCGACTTTAAAATTTATTTCGACATAAAATTTGAGAAAACGGCCGATTGGATTCAAGATTGATTGAATCTCAATTTAATTTCGATTTTAAATCGATAAGGTATTATATTAACTTCCGGTTTTAGTTTAACTTGAAATTACTTTTGATCGTATGTTGATCCGAAAACGAAAAACACGAGGTAAAATTCAATAATTAATTAAATTTCCCATTAATCTTGTTTTAAGACTGAGCACGCAGTTGACTAAGTCGCTATTTGTCGAATTCTAATTTTATTCCACTGCTGAATTTGAGAAATTCAGTATATTAAATCAAATTTTAACTAAAGGGTGTCCCAAGAAGAGCGCAATTTTTGCAGCAATTGAATTGTTTCTCTGGCTGTATGACATGTGGCGCCGTCTTGTTGGAACCACATGCCCTCCACATTAATTTCTTCAATTCTAGGCAAGAAAAAACTGGTTATCATTTCACGATACCGAACACCATTGACTGTTTGCGCTTGACCTGCCTCATTTTCTTAAAAAAAGGTCCAATGATTCCTCCAGCCCAAAAACAACACCACACAGTGACACGTTGAGATGCATTTGCTTCTCGTGAATCACTCGAGGATTTTCCGCACCCCAAATGCGACAATTCTGCCTATTGACGAAGCCATCAAGATGAAAATGGGCCTCGTCACTGAAGATGATTTTATCGGCAAAATCAGCATTTTCATGTTGTCTCTCCAATACCCAATTAACGAACTCCCTTCGCTCCATTTTTACTAACCTCGTACCTTCTACTAACAAACAATAACAATTATTCAAATGTCAAACAATGACACTTCGAATGTTGCGAGATTAAAAAATTGCGCTCTTCTTGGGACACCCTTTACATTTGCTTAAGCACCGTGTATTAAATTCAATTTTAAATTGTATTTACAAAAAAATATTTTAAAAAATTGTCGTTTGACACAGTTTAAATTGTTTAATTTCCAAAATTTCTTAACAACTTTTAGAAAATGTTCGAAAATGCTGGAAAAAATTTTATATTCAAATAATTTTATATAAAAATAATGTAATATTTAATAATATGTAATAATTCATGCGAGTTAGTTGAATTTATCTTTGTTTTTTGCATATAATTTTGTTTAATCACTGTTCCATTCGACTGAGCAGTATTTTTTTCCATTCGCTTGTTCTTTGTTATCATTGCGTTATTTAAGAGTACTTATTCTCTTTATGCATAAAAGTGAAAAAAATTTTGAGCTTAAAAAAAATTTTTTTTTCGAGTGTATTATTATCAAAAATAATTAATAAATTTTTGAAACCATGAAAAATTAATTTAAAAAACTTTTTTAACTAAAAAAAAAATGTTGTCCTGAGTGGGATTTGAACCGAGGTCTCCCGGCTACAAAGTGGATGTTCTAGCTCTGCGCCACTGTAGGCAGAGACGGCGCGCCGGTTAAAAGGTAGTATGAGACTTATTAGCTTTTTATTGAGTATTTCTTATGATTTTCTTGATCTTCTCTTCTTGTTTTGGGAGACGCTTTGATGAGTGTGCGCTGATATGAGTGTATGAGTGAGTGTGTGGCCGCTTTCTTGCCGAAGCGCCGCTCTTGCTTTGGTCGTTTTGTTTATATTCGTTTGGTTGTTTCGTTTATTTGTTTAGCTTCAAGAACCTTTTGTACACTCAACAAATTATTGAGTTACAATTTTTTTGTATAAGTATTAAATATTTTTTGTAATATTCTTTCACGTTGTGAGTGCGATGTGAGGGAATTATTGACAATAATTTAACCAATTAAAAGTGAAAAAAAACTATATTTTAAAATTTATTTTTATGTCTAGTGCTGTGCAATCAATTTCGCATTTTCTTTTTGTTTGAACTTTTCTTTTCTCTATTTTCCACTTATGTACATATATATGTAGTGAGATGTGAATTTTTCTTGTTGCCTTTTTTCACTTCGCCAAATCGCTTTATGTAAATGAGCTTTACATATATGTACATATGTATGTATTATACATATATATGTATTTTCACTATATATGTATTTTTTAAGTAAATAGACGGACGGACCCGTTATTTTTGAAAAAAAATAGGACACGTTTTCTTGAAACTTCTTGCGTTAACGAGATTTTTTACTGGTTTTTCACATTTAAACCTTTTTTTTGCGGACGGACGGACTGATTCCGTTGATTTTCTCTGGTTTTTATGAAATTTTTGCGATTTTTTGGCACAAACGCTAACACTTTCAAATTTTGGTCTTTTTGCACTCACTTTTATCTTTTTGCGTAGTTTGGTTGGTTTTCGTTGTTAGTTTCTACAACAATTGCAACCACAAATTTAATAATTTTGAACTTTACTAATTTTTTCGGTGTACCATTTTCTTAAGCGCTTTTATTTGCATTTTCTATGCATTTTTCATATAACTTTTCGCTCTATTTTTTAATCTTATTCACTTGGGCTTTTCGTTTTGCAATTTTTTTTCTTTATTTGCCACCTTTTTCACACTTTTCTACGTGTTTTTTTAATATTTTTAAATGTATTTTGTGTTTGCAATTGTTATGTTGTTCAAAGAGTAATTGAAACAGCACTTACCGGAGTGATGAGAGACTTATCAGATCAGAGAGATAGAGATATATTGACGTTACCTCATGATTCGTGTCTGTCCGACTGTGTGTTGTTCTCTTTCGCTTTTTCCTTAACGGCTGCGGAGGACCATGAACAAGTTCGAGGGGGGTTTGCGACGATTTTCCGCTCGAAACCAGTATAGAGAGGAATTGTTGTAGATTCCCACGAAAGCTGAGATTGGAGGAGTGGACTGTATTAGCAGGTGTTGTTGGCGAATTATTCCTCAAGAGATGAGGAATGATTCGAATAAGTATTAGAAGAGAAAATAAAAACGAAATAAAAAGAAATCAGTAGGATTTCAGAAACGTTATAAATTTTATTGAGAGTAAATGTTAGGATGTTGAGAAGAGAGAATGAGATGCTCACCCGTGCCGGTTGGCTGCCAGAAGTAAGTGCCATGTAGTAGGGGCGGTTGTAATGGTTGGATAACATTATTAGAGAGGAGGGTATATATCCTTTGCTACGAGCCAAAAGTGTAACACATCGATGGAGTGACCTAAGACCCTAAGTATGTTCGGCGGATATCCGTTTTGGGTCTTGTAAGTCGAATGAGCAATGTCCGTCCGTCTGTCTGTCTGCTGGCTGGTGCGCACGATAACTCTCGAAAGGAGTAACCGAATGACTTCTAATTTGGTATGTGGTAATATTTTCTTCTATCTCCGGTAAAGTTCGAAGAGTGTTAACATTTAGTGAAATATTGATTACCTACATGCTGAAAAAAAATCGCTTCTGTAGTATATTGTCCCAAACATATTCGGCTTGAAACATATATATGTTTAGGGTACACTCTAAACATATATTATTTGGTACATACAAAAATTATATATTTGGGAAGATGTCCTTCTAAACAAATCTTTGTTTGCATCCCAATAGGTTATTATTTGGGACTATTATTTCCGAATAAATATTATTTGCATTTAAGTATTTGAAAAATACATAAATTGTATTAAATTTTTCTGTAATTCAAAGTTAATTTTTTAGAAATGTTAAATGTTCGTAAAATAATAATAATTGAAATCGTAGAATCTTGGATCAAAATAAATTACTGAAGAGTTGACAACTAATGATGGCTTGGAATACTCAGAAAATTTAAATGATTAATTTAAAACGGAAGTTAATATTGTATCATAACTGGGAGGTACAATTCGAAAACAAGGAAAAATTAAAACTGAAATTCGAAAAAGTCAGTAAATGTTATGAACATTTTTTTAAATAAAATATATTTGGAGAAATTTCTAAACAATAATTTTATTGGTATTTAAACACATATTTTATTTGAGAAATTTTGTTTGCAAATAAATTTTGTTGTAATATATTAATATATGCGTTCCAAATATATTTTATTGATTTTCAAATAAAATTTATTTGCTCAGAAATATATAATATTTCAAAATTTGTGTTCCAAATATATTTTCTTTTGATTCAAACATATCAAAAAAGGCGATTTTGCCCCGTGTAATAACTTCTATACTATTTATTTGAATCTTCTGAAATTCTATACATATTATTAGTTCATTAGTCAATATTACCTCGAAAAAAATGGGCGAAGTAGCCAAGTCCCTTTTGGTACCTCCCACACAAATGGACAATTTTGAACCAAAAGTTAAAAGCTTATAACTTTATTACCAGTACATACAAATTTGGAATTTTGTACAGTGTAATGGTTTAATAGTACCTAAAATACAGTAAAAAATGGCCATTATTGCCACGCCCTTTTTGGTATCTCCCACACAAATGGACCATTTTGAACCAAAAGTAAACAGTTTTTAACTACAAGTGAATATAAATACTTGAAATTGCGTACAGTGTAATGCTTTTATAGTACCTAGAGTCCAGAGAAAAGCTACGGCTGTTGGGACGCCCCTTTTGGTACCTCCCACACAAATGGACCATTTTGAAGCAAAATTAAACAGTTTTTAACTTTAATACCAGTACATACTATAAAGTTATTAAATGCAATTTAAATTGATAATAATTTAATTAAAACAAAAAAATATAAAAATGTACTAATTTTTTGGGGACTCCAGGTGAGGGGATTTATAAGTCGGTTTACCCTACTGAACTTTTTACTTGTTTTTTCATTACTTCTTTCGTATTACTAGTATAAAGTGAGTTTACTTTAAGATTAATAATATGTAATGATGTCATTCTATAGCCAGATATACCAGAACAATAAAAAAAACTTATTTTGAAAAAAATCGACGTCGCAGTTTTTACACTGGCCTACAACATTGCACTGGTCAAATTTAATCCTAGCGAGCAGATATCGGGCACGATCTCGAAGGATTTTGATGTTCTCAATCCAAATATAATCTCAAAAATGCGATATATGTATTCCTGTTTTTGAGAAACAGTGCACGGGGCAAAATCGTCTTTTTGATATGTTTGAATCGAAAGAAAATATATTTGGAAATTTTTATATATTTCTGAGCAAATAAATTCAATTTGAAAATCAATAAAATATATTTGAAACGAATATATTAATATATTACAACAAAATATATTTGCAAACTAAATTTCTCAAATACTTTATTTGTTTAAGTACAAATAAAATTATTGTTTAGGAATTTCTCCAAATATATTTTATTTAAAAAATAATTTCAAATCTTGTGCTGACTTTTTCGAATTTCATTTTTAATTTTTTTTGGTTCCTAATTGTATCTACCTCCCAGTTATGCAATAGGTAGCATCATTGACGTTTGTTTCAAATCAATCATTTAAAATTTCTATGTATTCCAAGCCATCATTAGTTGTCAATCCACCGAAAAATTTATTTTGATCCAAAATTATAGGATTTCAATTATTATTTATTATTTTTACGAACATTAAAATTTCTAAAAAAACATATTTTGAATTACTGAACAATATAACACAATTTAGGTACTTTCTGAATATTTAAGTGCAAATTTTTAATTTGTTTCGAAAAATAATAGTCCCAAACAAAAAAATTGGGAGTAAACAAAGATTTGTTTAGAACAAAATCTTCCCAAATATATAAACTTTGTGTGTACCAAATATTATATATTTAGAGTGTATCCTAAACATTTATATGTTTCAAGCCGAATTTGGGACAATATACGACAGAAGCGATTTTTTTTCAGCGTTTGTTAATTATGTGATAAAAATGCTGATTTTACGCTTTTTGGAATACAAATCGCGACAGACCAACTTTTAACAAAAAAACATTCAGGTTTCGCATAAGTCGCGAGAAAAAAGTATGAAAATTAAATATTTGCAAACAATTACACCCAGGAAAATAATTGGTTGGAATTCGATAGTAACAATAAAAAAATCGTACTAGCAACAAAAAGTCTATTGCATACACCGGGTGTTGGTTGTATTTATATATAAATAGTTAAAACAACAATAATAACATGGATACGATCAAATGAAAATTCTTGCAACTAAATCGAAGGTTGTATCAATCGATTTAAGATAGTGTTTATCATTGACACTCGGTTAGTTGTGGTAATTATTTTTAAATTTTCATTATAGTACCATATGATCAATATTTGGCAGTGACAACTAATGTTTTATTCTTGACAACAAAAATTGTATCAATAGATCAACGTTTATTATTGCACCAAATAATTGGTTACTACAACAGAAAAAATATTAATACATTATGGTTATCCCAATCATTTCCTAAATTTAAAATAATTAAATGTATTTTGGGAAATACAACCGAAATATTGGTTGCTGTTCTTTTGCTGATACATGACAAACAAAAAATAAAATTACTCGACATAAAAAAATCTTCAACATTTTGTACAAGAACAGTATAGGTAATCAAAACTAATCTCGTGTGGATAATAATGTGTGGAATGCAGAATGTGTGGTGCAAAATGTTTTACTTAAATAAAAAATAAAAGCAACAATCATGAAATTGAAAGCACAAGGTTAAGCGATATTTTATTTATGCATTGTACTCCTGTGTACTACAATTTGTGTCAAATATTTCCACATTTCATAATAGTAATGAATTTGTAATATGGGATTTTAAATTTTGTTATGATTAGTTTGGTTTTTTGTTCAACAAAAAAAATAAAAGTTAATGAAAACTGTGTTCAATTAATTGTCAAATATGTGTTCTGACAAATTGTCAGAACAACCAATTTTTAAAAACAGTTAGTTCTGGCAACATTCCAAAGATATTTTTAGCTACCATTTTGGTAGTTTGCGCAACCAAATATGATTGTTTTCAACATGGAAACAGAAGTATACCACAACCAAAATGTTGGTTGTCCTGATGGAATCGCATGATAGTAGACAGAAAACCAAACTGTTTTCTGTGTGTATCAATGTACATTTTGTGCGTTTCTAAATAGCTGTCATATAAGCCACGTTTCTTTCAAATCGCTCCACGTAGTCAGGAGATACAATGGTCAAAATTTCAAACTTTGACACCCTGTATCTTTCTAACCTATCTCGCTAGGAAGCTGTATTTTTGGCACATAGTACTTCTGCAACCCCACTAAGTTTCGACGCGATCGGAATTATATACATAGAAAAAATGGGCCTTTTGACGTGTTTTCCACATACATATATACTTTATGAGGTCTCAGATCAATCTTTAGTGGTGTTACAAACGGAGTGACAAACTGAATATACAACCATCCTATGGTGTAGGGTAGAATAAAGCTTCTGTAGTACATTGATACAAAATCGGAAGGAACATATATATGGGGGCTATATATGAATCTGAACCGATTTATTTCAAATTTGACAGAGTTGATTCCTAAAAAAATTTACAAATTTTGTAATGTTCAGATGGAAAATACGAGTTCTATAGCGCTTAGATCTCAAATCGGAGGTAAATATATATGGGCGCTATATCTAAATCTGAATCGATCTCTTCCAAATTAAATGCCGTTCGGCGTCTGAGCGATAAAGTAATTTGATGATTTAATAGTACCTACAATACAGTGAAAAATGGGCATTATTGCCACGCTCCTTTTGGTACCTCCCACACAAATTGACCATTTTGTACCAAAAGTTACCAGCTTATAACTTTAATACCAGTGCATACAAATACTTGAAATTTTTTACAGTGTAATGCTTTTATAGTACATATAGTTCAGAGAAAAATTGACGTTATTGGGACGCCCCTTTTGGAACCTCTCACACAAATGGACCATTTTTAACTAAATTTAAACAGCTTTTAACTTTAGTACCTGCTTACGCCGGCGGGGGCGAGGGAGCGAGAGACGAGTTTACGTTTACTCCGAGAGGGTAAATAAAAAGAGAGTTAGAGAAATAGAAATAAAACACGACCATTGACCATTTTGTACCAAAAGTTACCAGCTTATAACTTTAATACCAGTGCATACAAATACTTGAAATTTTTTACAGTGTAATGCTTTTATAGTACATATAGTTCAGAGAAAAATTGACGTTATTGGGACGCCCCTTTTGGAACCTCTCACACAAATGGACCATTTTTAACCAAATTTAAACAGCTTTTAACTTTAGTACCTGCTTACGCCGGCGGGGGCGAGGGAGCGAGAGACGAGTTTACGTTTACTCCGAGAGGGTAAATAAAAAGAGAGTTAGAGAAATAGAAATAAAACACGATGCTTAGTTTCTTCTAATAATAATGTATGCACCGAAACAAATCAATGACATAAACGAAATTCAGAGAAACATTCTAACTTAAACATTCCGGCCACCTTGCAACATCAAGGAAATGTTGCAAATATAATTAATTCATTTTTTGTTGATATATTTTAATATATATGTATGTTGTATGTGGGCCGTAAGGGACCCCAATATAAGGACAGGACCATTGAGGAGCCTGTGACGGGTCAATAGAGACCACGAGTGAGGGCTACCAGAACTCCCACAAAGGACAGGACCTCAAGGGATCCTGTGACGTTGATAGTCATACGGACCACAAACGATGGGCCGTGAGAGACCTCGCGACAGGACAGAGCCTTTAAAGACTCTGTGACGGAGCCATTATAGACTCCGAGTGAGGGCCACAAGAACTCCCACAAAAGGACAGGACCATTAAGGAGCCTGTGACGGGTCATTAGAGACCACGAGATAGGGTCATTAGGGACTCCCACAAAAGGACAGGACCATTAAGGAGCCTGTGACGGGTCATTAGAGACCACGAGTGAGGGCCATTAGGGACCCCTACGCACGAACGAATATACAACTAGAACTAGTAATTAAATTTATAAAATGTAATATGTACATAAGTAGGTTAGTAAGGAACGCAAATTCAGTTTCCTAGCGAGCGTTTAAATATAAGCGAGTTCTTTTATATAGACTCCGACGAAAAACAAATGCAGACGATATGAGTTTGGTTCATTTGAGTCTGTATAAACCCAACAACTTTTACATGAAGAGGCCGAAACTACACCATATATTCCAGAAATGGTATTATCGCTGGTAGAGTGTATCGGAAGATTCAATCGATTTTGAAAACTCTCCGAAATAAAAAAGCCCTCAGAAGCAGGGTCAATCAACGCCCTAGCAGAATACGAAACATCGTGATGAACGATATTTACCATGGCTGTTCCTAATATGACAGGTTTATTCTGCGCGACATGAAAAGCTTGACGAGATGCACATCCAGCCGATGTGGATGGTGCAGGATTTTCTAGTAGAGGGGACTGGTAGGGCTGTGCATAGGAGGGGACGAAATATTTGGGTTTTCTGTGCTTGCCATTCGAGCCGAATTACTCGGAGTAGGCTCGTCACGATGCAACAAAGAATGATGATTCCGATTGCATTTCAAACAACGACGTTTGCTATCACAATTCTTGACTTCGTGGCCTTTACGCAGGCAATTTACACATAAACGGTGGCGTTTGACTGTAGCGAATCGATCCGAAGGCCTAGAACTTGAAAAACGTGGGCACGCGTAAATTTTATGATTCTGATTTGGGCAAAGAATACAACCCGCTGGAGAAGAACGACAAGATCCCGAAGACGCTGCATTAGTGCGAGCATGGATCTTCTTCGCATTTGAGTGCTTTGGAGATTCATATCCCCTCATACCATGAAGGCACATAAGTGTGCGAATTCTCTCAGTCAAGAAGGCATCCAACTTTTTCCACGATGAAAGAGACGATTTATCCTTCACACTTTGCTCCCATAACGTTTGCGTAAGTTTAGGTAGCCGTTGGAGGCAAATGAATACTAAAATCGGATCCCAATTATCAGTCAAAATCTCGTAAATGGACATCGCCGATAGACATCCATTTATGCCGCGCTGGATTGACTTCAATCCTGAACTTGTTTCGATTTCGAGGACCGGAAGCGAAAACAGAATTTTCAATTGATTGTGGGCGAGAAGCCGAGGATTGTCGTACGAATCACTTAATGCTTTCCACGCGAGAACAAAACTACGATTTACTAGTGGAAATTTCGAGACAATCTCGCGAGCTTCTCCACTAGTCTTACCAACCGAATGACACAAGCGCTCGATGTCACTTAAACGAGTGTTGTTAATATAGACTGCGGTAAACAAGTCTCGAAATGTGGCCACGATAAGATATCGCCCTCAAAAACGTCTATGTCACATGGCGGAAGCGAAAGATTATGTACACTGTCGCTAGGTATTTTTTCACTTCCCATGCGCGAGTCCCTATTACAATTTTCAAAACATAATGCAGTCGGAGAATCGACTTGAGTACCGATTTCACGAGAAGTGTGTCGACGTACTCATATTGTTCAAGAAGCCTGCATTTCGCATGTCCCCCAGAGTTTGTTGTTTCAATGAAACAACTGAGCTACTGTTAGTCGAATTGAGGGACAATCTATTAGAGCTATTTTTAACCTGTGTCAATTTTCTATTAATAGCGGACAGACAATTCATGTATGTTTGATGGGACACATCATATTTACTGTCCACCGAGTCGATGTCCGCTTTCCCCGCGTCTTTGGAAGAGGAAAAGTAATCAATACATTTATCGAACATTTCCTGGGTGCCAGTCTACAATTTGTTCAACTCGGAACTGCGAACCTCAAGACCATATACATCTATATCCTCATCTTTCAGAAGACGGAAATATGTATCAAATTTGACTAGAGCATCCGAAGCTCTTACGAAAAAGTCAAGGGGAGTAAGAGACATTTTTACGAAGTGTTCTTCCAAAGATAACGCTAACAAATTTCGAAAATTTCCAAAAAAATAAGTTCGAAAAACAGCAAAGGTTTATCGAAAAAACTCCAAATGAGATCAAAAGTAAATAATCAAAATTCTCAAATCAAAAATAAACGACCAAAAACGAACAAATTCTTCAAACAATGCAAAGATAATTTCAAAAATTACGAAAATCGTTCAAGATTTTGAGAAAATGCCCAAAAATATTCAATATATTTCTTGCAGTGTATCGAAAATTCAAACTATTTTGATGATATACTTTCTTGCGACAATAACGAAATTTATCTGTCAACTGCGTTACGAAAACTACCGAATGTTGTACATTTGTGTACGAATATACACAAATGAAAAGACCGTAAACGAATAATATCAAAAATTACACTTTTATTTTAAAAAAGTCGAATTGACCGAATGTAGGGTACACGGTGTCGTATAAGACCGAAAATAATTTATGTGTAGTGCACCTCTATCACTATTTCAAAAAATATCACGATAAAAATATTTAATTTATTTTTCATAAGAAGCACGTTTTTCTAGAACCCACTGTAGGTATGAGATCGAAATAAGTTCGATGCAACCTCGTATGTAGTAGTTATGTTCGATAAGGTTCGAAGCACCACATTCGAGCAATGTTGATTGAATGTATGTACGAGTATGTTGGTTAAACCGAGCCAAGCAAAGGCGACATTAACAATGTATGACCCAAACAACGAGTGAAGGGAGTAGCAAGATTGTGATCTACGCAGATGATATACTCATTGCCTCTTCCGGGCCAGTAGCTTCAACTGTAAACTCTAGGATAAATTCTTATCTTTTATATTTATCGAATTATTTCGACAGATGGAGGCTCAGATTGAATATATCAAAATGTGATAGCATTATATTTAAAGGCAGGCGCAAGCTGCTTTATCCTAATGCTAAAAAATATATTCCTGTCATTAGCATAGGAAATGAAATAATTCGGACATCAGCCAGTATAAAATACCTAGGCGTTGTCTTTTAGATGGACTTCAAATTTGTGAGACATATGGATCACATTTTGGCTAAAGTCAATCGTATATTTTCCCTTTACGTCCCATTGCTGAGGCGACGCGGAGGACTCAGCAATGACGTTAAGCTTTTGATCTATAAACAGATCATCAGACCCATCATGGCCTATGCCTTTCCGTCCTGGTTTGGAATATCTTCCTGCCAAATGGAGAGGCTTAGGCGATGGGAACGACGAATTCTCGTTACATCCCTCGGTCTTCGAAACACCATCGCGGACGATGGTACAGTACGGAAACCCTCGAATCGGTCTATCTACGACGCGATTGACTTCGATCGTATTGACGTGTTTCTAACCAAAACAGCAATTCGGCACCTTGAGAGCTCATCCTCTCTTGATAATGAATTGATGAGAACATGCCTAAATCTAGACACCACCCTAGACAGGCTAACCGAATTAAAATACCAGCCTCCTGCTGGTCTTTTAACTCTGAATAGAGACGGCGGGCTATACCGTGGCGACCAATTGCTATTCTATCATCGCCGGATAGGTAGCTACGATTTGGACGACACCGTATATAATACGCGCCAATAATCGGGACTGCCTTTGCACTCCCACCCATTGTATATATTATTATTAGGTGTTATTTTTAAGTCATAGTTTTAAGTAAAAAACAATAAAATGATGAGTAATTCCCTTTTTGTAATTCGATTTTGTGGGAAAATATTAAATATATCGACAAAGCATTGTAACTAGTATAAGTGAAATGTAGAAATACATAATTTTAAGAAACTAAATTTATATAACTTGTAAAATACCTAATGTATGTAAGTTATCTCGTAATAATGAAAAATGTTAGCTATAAGCGTATTTACCCATTGTAATAAGGATTTTTCGAATCAATAAACCGGGCAGGGAGTAGCAAGAGGAGAGGTTCTCGTTCGAATATTTTGTTATTGTTACACTAAATGGGCGCTCTTGCAGCCGAAGGCATTGACAGTAGAAAACCAAAACAAACAATCGAATGTATAAACGAGCAACACTAAGCACTACACTCTGCACGAAATGATTTGGAATTATTTTAACAATTTAAAGCGAACAAATCAAACCGAAACTTATCGAACGAAATATTAATGCTTTGTATATGGAATAGAATTATTCCCGATTGATTTATAGCGCGATTTAGCAACGAAATGGCGACGGTGTGGACTGTATATTTTAACGAAAAAACGCGATAGGGTTTTCAAAAGCCGACCAAAATTTTTTGTTTTATTTTAAACTAGCTGACCCGGTCCACTTCGTTGGCCCAGATTTCAGATTTCCGATCCCGTCAATTTTTTGAGTAATTACGTAGACTGCCACCAGATACATATACAAAAAATACAGCAGTTTCGGGGGGGGGGGGGGCATGCCCATTGGTCGCCCATTTTTGGACCAATCACGTGGACTACCACCAGATACATATGTACAAAATTACAGAACTCTAGCTAGAAAATTGTGCAAGACATTTCAAATGCAAACTTTGATTTATATGGGCGGGGCCACGCCCAGTTGGTACGATCCTGCCCATTTTTGAACCAAGCACGTTGACTGCCACCAGATATATATACACACAATTACAAACTGTGCAATATATCTCAATTTTAAAATTTTTTTTATTTGGGGGCTATGTCCATTGGTCCGACCCCGCCCATTTTTGGACCAATCACGTCGGTTACCACCGTGTACAAAGTTACAGCAGTCTCGCTATCAATTTGTGCAAGATATGTCAATTTCAAAATTTGGCTTGGGCGGGGATCCCGCCCATCCCGCCCATTTTTGGACCAATCACGGAGACAGACAGTAGATACACATACACAAAATTACAGCACTCTAGATAACAAATTGTGCAAGATATCTCAAATTAAAAATTTGGCTTATATGGGCGGGGCCACGGCCATTGGTCCGATCCCGCCTATTTTTGGACCAATCACCTAGACTGCCACCAGATATATATACACAAAATATATGAGTCGGTTTACCCGACTGTATTTTCTTACTTGTTTTAAGAGGTTTTAATAAAAATATATTAAAATTTTCTAAAAAAAATAATTTTTCTGCAATATTTTGTGGGATGATGTTAGAAGAAGATGAAGGCTGATTAATTTAGTATTTTTTTTACAGCTTTCCTGACTCAATTAGGATAAAGTGTTCTCGAGTTATACTAAAATATGTGGCGCAACCTCTATTTTTGTCGGTGTTTATCTTTGTTTTGATATATAAGCAGGTCGCTTTCGTTTGAGCAAAAAATAATAAAAACCAGTAAGGAAATACAGAAAGTCGGGCGGGGCCGACTATATAATACCCTTCACCTTCCTAACAATGCGAAAATGGGCATTGCGATAAGAATTGGGCAGTGTTCATACATATAATAAGAAAACTCTCTGCCGAATTTCGTACTTATCTATATATATAAAAGAGAGTGTCTGTTTGTGGGTTTGTTTGTTTGTTTGTTTGTTTGTTCCGTGTAGACGTCTAAACGGCTGGACCAATCTGCTTGAAATTTGGGCTGTTGGCGTAGACCTTATCATGGCCGTGGCACGTGGCCCCAAAGGAAGAAGTCGCAAGGTGTTAAATCACAAGATCTCGGTGGCCAATTGTGATCACCTCTTTGAGAGATAACCGGAAACTTTTCCCGTAACAGAGCAATGGTTTCGTTGCTTGTGTGGCACATAGTCTTGGTGAATGTAAACGTTGTCCAGATCAATACCATCCAACTCCGACCATAAAAAATCATTAATCATCTCTCGATAGCGCAATCCATTCACCGTAACTGTTGATCCAACCTCATTTTCGAAAAAGTAAGGTCCAATGACCCCGCCGGACCATAAACCTCACCAAACAGTCACACGTTGAGGATGGAGAGGCTTCTCAACAATAACTCTTGGGTTTTCCGAGCCCCAGATGCGACAATTTTGCTTGTTGACGTAGCCACCGCGGTGGAAATGGGCCTCATCAGTCAAGATGATTTTGTTTCGTTCGTATCGTTTATTTGTTCGATCGTTTTGTATCGTTCGATGATCGTGTATCGTTCCATTTTTAGTAATGTCGAAGTTTCTACTTATCAAATGTCAAAGAATAAAAGCTTCAAAAGTGGCAGCTACCGAAATACCGGGTGATTCAAAATAACACCTCTTGTTGGAAAACCCTGTATGTTCAGAAGTGTTACTAACGGAGCGACAAAATTAATATACCCCCCCATCCTATGGTAGAGGTTATAAAAAGATCTACCTCGACGTTGCTCGAGGAAATGGCTCCTGCTTTAGCGAGTGTTTAGTCTGTGTGTAAATACTTTTTTCGCTTACACCGAAGCCCACTTCATGTGTCCAATACCCGTCACGCGGAGGGAAGATTCCTTAGGAAGTTATACACACAGCCACAATATCATCCAGTGCAAAATTATACTTAGATTTGATCTGTTATTCAAACAAAAGATGTGGAAGGTCATTATTAAGCAGTACAATGGAAAAATATTAAAAAAAAAACAATAAAAATACTTACGACGAAGCCTGGGATTACAATTCTTGGTCTCACCCAGAAGAAGCCTTGTGACAGGGCCGTCCTCGTGGCACTTGATCTTTCGACGACATTCGATACGGTCAACCTTGTCACATTATTCGAGGACATCGTCAACACGTCCCTCCAGTCTAGTTTGAAGCGCTGGATCATAAATTGTATGTGGTGACGCCAGTTGTACGTGAAATAGAAAATAGGGAGTACTCCAAGGTGGGTCATATCCCCGAATTGTTTAACCTCTAACTTTCTGCAATGCTACCCCACGTGAAGTATGCCGATGATTGCATGATTCTGGCGTCGGGCCCACACTTTGCTGGCATTTGCGAGAAGCTGAATAATTACATAGCTGAACATCTTCAATGCGAGAAATCATCCGCCACATTGTTCACCGCATTGAAATTTGAAATCAGAAAATTGGTACAGATTTATAATAAGACAATAAGAGTGATATGATTTCTTTGAAAAAAAACACACTTATTGTTAAGGAAATTCTAAAGTTTTTTATTTAATGTGAAGTACAATCGATACAATTAAGTTCTAAAACGTCATTCAAATGGCCTCCACGACTTCTTCTGCAGGAACGGAAGAACCCAATTTTCGAGCACTTTTCCACTAAATCAAGTCGTATGTCATGACACGTTTAATATTGACTTGTAAAGCTTGAAGAGAGTCTGGTTTATTTCGAAAGACCAATGACTTCAAATAACCCCACAAGAAATACTCTAATGGTGTTAAAACACAACTTCTTGGAGGCCATTCAATATCACAATTTCTTGAAATAATCAAATCCAAACTTTTCTAGCAACAATTCAATTGTTTCATTTGCTGTGTGGCACGTAGCCACAATCGGTCAATGGCAAAAAGATAGCTCTTAACGAGAGCTAAAATATTGGGTGTCAAGGTCGTAGGTCGACTGGAAAGTGTTTTTTTTTTGGATTTAAAAAAATTGACTTAGCGCACGAAAAGTTGCAATTGGAGAACGATTATTTTGATAATAAAACTGAATAATTTGTAAACGTTGTTCTTGCGTATATCTCTCCATGATGAAATTGTAAACACTACTGAATACAACGAAAAACAAATGAAAGATCATGACATTTTACAAATGGCCGAAATGTCGCTTCAAAATCATATCATCCCTATTGGAAACCCCGTTAGCAGATAACTATTTCTTGAACCAGGAGCAAGCTTTGCCAAATTTTGATTTTGAATCTTAGCGCTTTAAAATAAATTGTTTCAACATATCATTATAATCAGACAAACAACATTAATAAATATATTGTAAACTGCATGAGAACACTATGAGGAGTAAAAGGTTTCTTGATGACCTCAGTTAGTAGATTGGACACACATATTTTGTAAACCCGAGCCATGTAATTCCGCTCCTTATGTTATAGAGGGCTCAAATTTAAATTCTCTAATAACTCTCCTACACACAGCGTACCTCAAGGGTTAAAAAGTTTGGCTATTTTGACGCCAAAAATGTTAGGTTAGATTAGGTTGAGTAGAGGAGACGTTTAAACTTCTCATGTCCATGGACATACACTTAAACCAGTGTTGGGCGCTCCTTAATGAGGTTTTGTTAGGGATCATCCCCTCTACTCAACTGTAAAGAGATCAAAATCGGATCTGCTTAGCGAGAGTGCTGGAATTTTGTGTATATGTATCTGGTGGCAGTCTACGTGATTGGTCCAAAAATGGGCTGAATCGGGCTAATGGGCGTGGCATCGCCCATATAAGCAAAGTTTTGAAATTGATATATTTTGCACAATTTTTTAGCGAGAGTGCTGTAATTTTTTGCATATGTATCTGGTGGTAGTCTCCGTGATTGGGCGAAAAATGGGCGGGATCGGATATATGGGCGAGGCACCGCCCATATAAGCCAAATTTTGAAATTTACTTATCTTGCACAAATTGTTAGCGAGACTGCTGTAACTTTGTGCGTATGTACATGGTGGTAACCTACGTGATTGGTCCAAAAATGGGCGGGTCGGACCAATGGGCATGGCCCCCCAAATAAACCAAATTTTAAAATTCTGATATATGAACAATTTGTTAAAGATAGTGCTGTAATTTTGTGTATATATATCGGGTGGAAGTCAACGTGCTTGGTTCAAAAATGGGCGGGATCGGATCAACTGGGCGTGGCCCCGCCCATATAACTAAAGTTTGAAATCGAAATATCTTGGTAATTTGCTAGCAAGAGTTCTGTAATTCTGTGTATATGTATCTTGTGGTAGTCCACGTGATTGGCCCAAAAATGGGCGTGGTCGGACGAATGGGCGGGACCCTGCCCATATAAGCCAAATATTAAAATTTAGATATCTTGCACAATTTGTTAGCGAGAGTGCTGTAATTGTCTACATATGTATCTGGTGATAGTCTACGAATCCGAAGCCAACCTTTTTATCAAGCTTCGAACCATCCGTGTAAAAGTGGAGATGGTTTCTATTACCTGGTATTCTTCCAACCCATTCATCTCTGGCGACAATCATATTGATGTAATTTCTCTCGAAGGTGTACACAGTTGGTATATAGTCCACTCGGTCGGTTACCTTGAAATCCTCATGTGACCGTAGTTTTTGTACCTCCACATTGATAGGCAGTTTAATCTTATTGCCGCTTTGGTTGCAACTTCTCTCGCAACAAAATTAATCGGCAGTATATGGAGTAGGGCTTGTACAGACTCGGTCGCTGTAGTCCTTAAGGCACCGCTTATGCTCAGGCAGGCTGTTCTCTGAACCTTTGTTAGTAGGTTTGTGGTGGTTAGTTTGTCAGTTGCCGTCCACCATACCACAATGCCTTATAGCAGTATAGGACGAACTACTGCTATATATATCCAGTGGACGATTTTAGGAGAGAGGCCCCAGCGCGACCCTACAGCCTTTTTGCAGGAATATAAGGCGACGTTGGCCTTCCTTACACGTTCCAATACGTTAAGTCTAAATAACAGTTTTCTATCTAGAATTATTCCTGAAAATTTTGCACTTTCAGAAAAGACTAGATCTGTTCCATTTATCCGAAGTGGAGGGTCCACATGTGGGACTTCATTCATCCTAGTAAAGAGAACCAGTTCTGTCTTGTTTGGGTTTACGCCCAAACCGCTGCTTCTGGCCCATCTAGCCAATTTGTTCAGAGCCACCTGTAGAATGTCTCGGAGGACGTTTTCGAATTTGCCACTTACTGCGATTGCCACGTCGCACAGTGGAATATTTTCACACAAGACGCGGCAAAAATTAGAAGGAATTGAGCTAGAGCTTTGAAATTTGGTACATATCACTCATTTCGCCTAATTAGCTAAAACCCAATTTTTTGCTTAAATCCGCCCATAACCACGGCTACTTCCCACATAACCTAAAATTAAAAATCTTGGTATTTTTCTCAATTTAGCATTTATATTATTACAAATCACTTGTTGGGAATTTGTATTTGAGTCCTCAATTATATAAACATCACAAGTGTCACGCCCAACGCCCATATATCAATTTAAATTTTTTACGATGTTGGAAATTACAGGAAATTTTTTTATAAAACGCTTTGTATCTTTTGTTCTATGTAAATCAGTACATAGAACAAAGTATATACCTAAAGCGCAATACATAAGCTCAACAGTTGCAAAAAAATCATGATGAAATAGTTTACAGTTTTTTGTTAATTAATCAATCATTCCAACTATCCAGAAAAAATAATCATTGATTTAGCAAAGTGTTCATTAATAATACGTCATTTTTAAATCATACTTTTAGGAATATGTTGAAAGGGCACACAAACAATGAGGCATGTACATATATATACATAGTAGATTGGCAAACAAATGTTCGCTTATATGAATATTTACCTCGTTCATGTCGGTTGCCGTTTAATTCGGTCTGTAATCGTTGATGTAAACTGAGATACTCTTTCGGCTCAAGACCAACTTGCGTTTATACATGCTTTATATGCTTTTTGTTATATTTGCAGTCAATTTATCATTTGCCCCTTAAGGTATGCTTTGGTAATGTTGTTCAATACATAGCAAGATGCACTAAAAATAACGAATTTTGTGTTGTTTTTTGCCGAGTAGGTTTTACCATTTCGTTAAATAAATCAACATAGGCAGGTATAGGCAGAATTTTCTTTTTGCAATGGTTAACTGAGAACCTAGTTTATCAATTTTTGTTAATGCCAAGACATCGGTCGGCCTCGCGAGTTTAATTTTATCCTGAAGAAAATGAAACACCCTGAATTTTGGCAACTTCCAGGTAAACCGCTGCATAAAAAGGGAAAATGACAACATAATACTAGTTTTTTTAATGCAAAAAAACACGTCAAAAGGTTCTGTATAGTATGACTTAAACGAAGTTCCAATGCGTCTCATAGTTTCGGAGATATGGGCTTACAAAATACCCTCTTATATGACAAACTTTGGAACCATTGTACCATTTATGAATTTCAAATGCTTGTACCGCGATAGTTCGCCAAAATATCGGCAAAACCTTTAAAGACTTAGTTAATTGGAATGTTCTTTACAGATTGGAATCAAAACTGTTGAGATTGGGCCTCATGAAAATTGGGAGTTTTTGCCGCTCATAATACACTGTGCGACGCACAATTTTCATGAGGCCCAATCTCAACAGTTTTGATTCCAATCTGTAAAGAACATTCCAATTAACTAAGTCTTTAAAGGTTTTGCCGATATTTTGGCGAACTATCGCGGTACAAGCATTTGAAATTCATAAATGGTACAATGGTTCCAAAGTTTGTCATATAAGAGGGTATTTTGTAAGCCCATATCTCCGAAACTATGAGACGCATTGGAACTTCGTTTAAGTCATACTATACAGAACCTTTTGACGTGTTTTTTTGCATTAAAAAAACTAGTATTATGTTGTCATTTTCCCTTTTTATGCAGCGGTTTACCTGGAAGTTGCCAAAATTCAGGGTGTTTCATTTTCTTCAGGATAAAATTAAACTCGCGAGGCCGACCGATGTCTTGGCATTAACAAAAATTGATAAACTAGGTTCTCAGTTAACCATTGCAAAAAGAAAATTCTGCCTATACCTGCCTATGTTGATTTATTTAACGAAATGGTAAAACCTACTCGGCAAAAAACAACACAAAATTCGTTATTTTTAGTCCATCTTGCTATGTATTGAACAACATTACCAAAGCATACCTTAAGGGGCAAATGATAAATTGACTGCAAATATAACAAAAAGCATATAAAGCATGTATAAACGCAAGTTGGTCTTGAGCCGAAAGAGTATCTCAGTTTACATCAACGATTACAGACCGAATTAAACGGCAACCGACATGAACGAGGTAAATATTCATATAAGCGAACATTTGTTTGCCAATCTACTATGTATATATATGTACATGCCTCATTGTTTGTGTGCCCTTTCAACATATTCCTAAAAGTATGATTTAAAAATGACCTATTATTAATGAACACTTTGCTAAATCAATGATTATTTTTTCTGGATAGTTGGAATGATTGATTAATTAACAAAAAACTGTAAACTATTTCATCATGATTTTTTTGCAACTGTTGAGCTTATGTATTGCGCTTTAGGTATATACTTTGTTCTATGTACTGATTTACATAGAACAAAAGATACAAAGCGTTTTATAAAAAAATTTCCTGTAATTTCCAACATCGTAAAAAATTTAAATTGATATATGGGCGTTGGGCGTGACACTTGTGATGTTTATATAATTGAGGACTCAAATACAATCTCTACAAGTGATTTGTAATAATATAAATGCTAAATTGAGAAAAATACCAAGATTTTTAATTTTAGGTTATGTGGGAAGTAGCCGTGGTTATGGGCGGATTTAAGCAAAAAATTGGGTTTTAGCTAATTAGGCGAAATGAGTGATATGTACCAAATTTCAAAGCCTCAGCTCAATTCCTTCTAATTTTTGCCGCGTCTTGTGTGAAAATATTCCACTGTGCGTCGTCCGCATATGCCACGACCTTGCAGCCACAACGTTCTAGATCTAGTAGGATTTCATTCACCGCTAGGTTCCAAATTAGTGGAGACAGTACTCCTCCTTGTGGTGTCCCTCTGATTACAAACCTTGTTAGAGTTGTGGACCCAAGACAAGCTGTTATGCGTCTTCTGTTGAGCAGACTTTGACTTTAGTCTAATCAAACTAGAGTTATCTTTTAGATGTGACAGTGCCGCAATTACTGCATCTGAGTGAATGTTGTTAAAAGCCCCTTCTATGTCAAGAAATGCCACCATGGTGAATTCCTTGAAATGCAGGGACGATTCGATAGTACTCACAAGTTCGTGCAGGGCTGATTCTGTAGACTTCCCCTTATTGTAGGCATGTTGGTTCACCGACAGGAGTTTTGTATCCAGGTTTCCCTAATAATCTAAAAGTCTTTCCAGACCTTTCAATAGTAAGGAGGATAGGCAAATTGGTCTGAAGTCTTTTGGCCTAGTGTGTGATATGTTCCCCGCTTTAGGTATGAATACCACTTTGGTATCCCTCCATCGATTCGGAATGTATGTAGCCTACATAAATTTTCTCCAGCCAGGGGATAATGTACTTCAACATTTTCTGCATTTCTGCTGGAGTGATGCCGTCTGGTCCAGGTGTCTTGAAGGGCTCAAAGCTATTAATAGCCCAGCTTATTCTGGATCTCTCAGTCAACAAGCTAGCAACGCTCGCAGTCCACTCGCATTCTTGTTGATCTTCGGGTTCTGTTGGTTAGTTCCCCGGGAAATGTGTGTCGAGCAATATATTTAGCGACTCCTCGCTGTTTTTTGTCCAGTTATTTGCCTCATCCTGCAAGTAACCCACTGTACAGGGTGAATCTGATAGTACTTTCCTTGGCCTAGCGGCGTCGGAGACCTTTTCCACTTCACCACAGAAGGTATACCCAGAGCGTCTTTGCGTCTTTCTAAACTCCTTCCTGAGTTGCTCTTTATAGGCATCCCAAACATTAACGACCCCAGTAGATTTAGCCTTGTTGAATAGCTTGTTGCAGGTCTTTTTCATAGCCGTTAGCTCAGAAGTCAACCATTGGGGTTTAGTTTTACCCTTGTACCTTGTTTTTGGACAGGCTTCTTCAAGGGAACTATTGAATGATGTGGTGATATGCTCGACCAGATTATCCAGACCGGCTTTGTATTCGGTTCGTACAGAAGTTTGGAGTTGAGGACTTTCTTGAAATTCTGCTCATACAGGTGCCACTTTGTCTTTCTCACATTTCTGTGGACGGCAGGTTCAGGCGCTTTTTCAGCGAGTTTGAACTCAATATAATGGTGATCTGAGAATGAGTGGTCGTCCAGAACATTCCACCCAATAATTTTGTCTGACAGCCGGTCAGTAGCAAACGTTACGTCTAGTACTTCTTGTCTGTCTTTAATTGTAAAGGTCGTTTTATTACCTATGTTACAAATACTTAGGTTGGTAGTTAAAATAAAGTCAACGGGCGAATTACCCCTATTGTTTATATCCGTACTACCCCAGATAGTATGATGAGCGTTCGTGTCTGCGCCAATAATCAGCCCGACCTCGTCAGACGTTGCTTCTTCTACTACTTCCCTGAATATAGCAGTCGGTATAACAGCTTCATAAGGCAAGTAACTGGAGACCACCCAATATATGCGATTACCGATCTCCAGACTAGCAGATGTTTGGTCTTTACCACTTAAATTAGCCTGGATAAAGATACTTAGATCTTTCCTGGCCAAAAAGCAGGTTCTTGGAGTGCCTTCACAGTTGGCCACAAGCAGTGTAAAGTTGGGTGTCCTGATACCGCACACCCTTCCTCCCACTGACTCCTGTATCAGGACGATGTCTATTATAGTATGTATGTATACCAATCTTGACAAACGCCTTACAAAAATCCAAAGAAATAACGGATAAATGACCTCTACTGGAAAGGGAGTCAGTAAAAAGATTATCTAAGAATAATAGATTATCCGCTACTGACTTCCCCTGTTTGAAAGCAGTCTCTTGACTACTGATCAGTTTGTTTGTATTGATAAACCACCATAGTCCGTTGGCAACAATCTTGTCGAGTACCTTCGAGCAACAAGAGTTTAAGGATATGGGCAGTAGGATGTGAGTACATTCTTTTCAGCATTTGGTTTCAAAATGGGGATAATATGACTTCTCTTGTAAGCCTGTGGAATGTAGCTGTGAAAGATAATATTAAATAAATTATGTTGTTTTTATTAATTGTTGACCTTCGTGTTATTAATTCTTTCTCCTTATTGTTTGGCTCAAGGTCCTTTATTAAAAGACTGATTTTATGCTTTTAATATCATAATTTTTATTTTCTCGATATTTCGACTAACATCGTTAGTCGTCATCAGGAGATCTAATACAGAAAAACACAATAATTTAAGTTAAAAAAACACTTTAAAAATACCCAACCATTTTAAGTATAATTACATTGAAAAATTTGCTGAACGTAAAAGAAATTGTCCGTCTTTCCTTCGCAAAGCTAATCACACCACTACTGTTTTATTCGTCCGTGCTTTCTCACTATGTGTCGGTACATCTGAGAGCACCTGTCAGAGTCCGATTTTTAGTTTAATCTCTTCTCCGTAGGAACGCCAATAATATGCAACATCTCTAATGTATAGCGTTAGGAATGTTGCATATTATCTTGTCAAAGTCTGGTCTATGCCCTGTTACCGCACAGTGGGCCGCTAATGCTGTCCTTTGTTCAATTATTTAGTCTTAATTTCACATCCCTAGGCATATTTCTCAACATAGGGTAATTTATACGGTCCTCTCCTGGAGACTTCCCTTTAAATTTGCTAATCAAAGAATTCATCTCAAGAAATGTTATATCCTCTTCTATAATAACGACTGAAGCAGAAGATGTGTATCCAAGGGATAAGTTGATTTCAGCTTTGTGTGTATTAAATTCGCGATGAAATTTTCCATCCCTTGACTTCAAATTCTCACGTTCTCTATTCCACCATGCAACATTGAACTCTCCAGCCCTTCTGTGGCCTTGTGGTATGGCTAAGTTCGCACCTTGATTGATAATTTTAGTAATATTGGCGGCCTCCTTGTTAACTTCATCAGATATAGGTCGAGCCGAATTAAATTCCGACAATTTCTGTGCGTATACATCCCAATTGACCGAGTTTGTATTATATCTAGGTTTGAGTCTCACTGATTCATGCCTTCTTTCAGGGAAAAGTGTAATCAATATCGGGAAGTGGTCACTTCCATTAAGATTGTCCAGCGTTCGCCATTCTCCCCCCCAATGCCAGTTGAGGTGAACAAAATGTCAAATCAATGTGAGAAAAAATAGTATGCGTACTAAAGTGGGTCGGACTGCCATCATTCATAAGTAAATAACCGGATTCTAGTATACAATTCGCCAAAATATTACCTCTCCTCTTATTAATCGGTGATCCCCACAATTTATTCCAACTGTTGAAGTCACCGGTTATGAGACTGGGTTCCAAGCAATCTCGAAACATCGCCTCCAAATCATGAAAATCAAAACCTATCTCACGAAATGGTCCAGTCGTTCGGTCGTGCGATCGTTTGACTATTTCCTGTGGGGCTTCGCCAGCGACCATTGATGAACTTCGTACGAATATCGAACGTGAAATTGCAGCTGTATCGGCCGATTTATGCTTGAAACCCGTCGAAAATTGGATTCAGCTTCTGGACTTCTGCAAGCGTGCCCGTGGTGGCCATGCAAAAGAAATCGAGTTCCATACATAATGGCATCGAACGTACTTTCACAGGAATAAAGAATTTCATTGATATACAAAACCGTTTTTGTTTTATTTAAAAAAACTTTTGTAGCGCTCTTATTGACGGACCCGATATGTACACCCATGGTAATAATTATACTTCCACATTGTAAAATGCACATTGTGACACCATAATTACCTCGTTCAGTCGTCCTGACATGGACGAAATTAAGTTTGTAATGTTTATTATTTGTTTATTTATATCGTTTATTTATTTTTATAAATTTGTGGCCCAAAATATGTTTTCCCTCTATTCAAATATGAAAAACGGTGAATTTTCCCCCGTGTATAAATGTGTGTCACACATTTACTAAAGAAAATTTTTGGTAAAATAATTTTGAAAAAAGAGGAAAAATTAAAAATGAGTACAACCGTTGAACTAACCCCTTTAACAGTAAAATCCATTTTTTCAGAGATGCTGATACAATTTTAAAAGAAATTGGTGAAACATTCTTTTCAATTAAAATTATGTTTTAATAAATACAGTTCCACAAATAATTGTAAGAAATGATATGATATTTGGTGAAACAGTATATTTTTTCTTAGATTTCCCAAAAAAGTACTTTATTGAATATGAGGTCGATATGAAATTTGCCAGAGAAAATACGTTACATCATTGGAGCTCCACATTGGCTCCAAAAACCAGTGCCTGTGTTAATTGGTCCAATCAATGCTAGATTTCATTGATGATATGATGGAATTTCTTTCAGTGTAAAAGCAATATTTTCTCATTTTCCAGATGTATGATTCCTGCGATGCTGATGATGCGGCCATAACGGATTTATTTGATCAAATACAAGAGTGTTTTCTTGCCAAAAATGATCTTAATAAAATAATAAAGCAACAAAATGAAGACATTGCGAAGATGAAAGCGGATATACTCAAAACTATAAATGAACAAAATGCTAATTTAATGGAGACCATCACAAAACAGAATGAAAAAACTGAAGCAATATATAATATGATGAGTGAACTAATTGCGAAACATAAACTAAATGAGCAAAACGAAGAGCTAATTTTGCAAATCGAACAACTAAAATTGCAAAAAAGCGAATCCGATAATTATAAAGAGAACAATCAAAAGCTACTTGTGCAAATCGAAGAAAGTAAACAGAAAAAAAGCGAATCCGAAGTAACAATGAATAATTACAAAGAGGAAAAAGCAAAACTGCTCTTAGAAGTTCAGGAGCAGCGGAAGCAAATTGCTCAATATCAAGAAAATCAGAAGAAATGTAATGAAAATAATGAAAAGTTGAAAAAGCCGCTGGGGTTAATAAAGACATTTGAAGCACTCGACGATGAGATATCCCAAAACAAACCCATTGTCATTCAAAGACGCATAGATGGATCTGTGAATTTCGCCCGCACTTGGCATGAATATAAATTGGGTTTTGGGAATAGTTCGAGCGAGTTTTTCATAGGACTCGAAACTTTATACAAATTAACAAACAATCGTTCCTATAATCTCAGGATTGAGATGGTGGACTGGGAACACGAACGCCGATATGCGGAATACAACCATTTTGTAATAGACAATGAAAACGACAAATACAAATTATCAAGTTTGGGCCTATATTCGGGTAATGCTGGAGACTCGTTAGAATATCATTTGGGTAAAAAGTTCTCAACGAAGGACCGGGATAATGATAGTGCGAAATATGAAAGTTGTTCTTTAAAATACGGTGGAGGTGGAGGATGGTGGTTCGGAGATTGCTCCCACAGGTAATTTTCAAAATTCAAATATAACGAATCACAAATGGAAATTTAAAACAAACGTCTTTAAGTAGGCAAATAATCTTATGTTGTCGTTATTACATCTGTATTACTTCTTGAACAAAAGCTTTACTCTATAATTAAAATTCAAATATTTTAAGCGTTTCACAAACAGATATTTGTGCCACACAAATGTTATATTTGCATATTATTAAAATAACTTCTAAACTATTTAGGAATATTTGAAAATGAAAACAATTGAGAAAAATTTTGGATAAATTTAAACGATGTCTAATTAGAAAAATGTCTGCCTCAATATACAGACTTAAAGCTAGTAAATTCGGCGTTAAGATTGACCACCAATGACCGCATTCCACAGTATAAAAAAGAAAATTGGAAATTTTATAAAAAATTAATATAAAGGAAGATATTTGTATGTGATCTACTTCAAAATGTACACCTATGATGACCGTTATTCCTTTGAATGGTTCTGGGTAAGAATAAACTGAAATGGCCAAATTTTATGCCGATCAGTTGAAATTTGTGGTCTCCTTGGTGTCGAGAAGTCAAACCGGGCGGTGGCTTAATATGGGTTTAACAAATTGCACCGATATTGCCGCTACTCAGTCCCAAATGAACTGCAGGTTTAAGATGAATTTATACTAAATTTCAGTCATTCAGCTCAATTATTTTAAATTGCAGCGTGCAGCAGCGCTAACTTACTTCAAAAGTGACATAACTCAAAATTGAAAATTTTTTAGATAAGTAACTTTAAGTGTAATCAGATAAGTGACATAAAATAATATGTTTTTTAAATATAGTTCTCTAAATAATCAACATTTTATACAATATTATCAATGTCAAACTGACCACGAACTTGTCATCTAAAAAAACAAAAACAATATAAAATAATATGTTTAAAAACGCTGGAATTAACCGAAATATGATTGTTTACTCATAAACTAAAATTCGCTTACATGAATTTATGGATATTTTCAAAATTCGCATTTCTATAAGGCAATCTCAGCATTCTGAAATTTTGAATTATGTCACTCTTGAAGTAAGTGAGCGATATATTCTATATGGGGTTTCTGATCAATATGTCAAGGTGTTTCTAATAGAATGACAATGTTAGTTTAACCCCACTCTATGGCGGAGGATATACTTGGACCGATATTGCGGCTATTCAATTCCAAGTGATATGCAACTATATGATGTAGTTGTACTCGTACCAAATTTAAGTCATCTAGCTCAATTATTTTAAATTGTAGTTTGATTTCAACCGACGGACTGACAGGCGGGAATTGCTATATTATCTTAGAATTATAAGACGATTAAGAATACATATGTATACTTTATAGGGTCTCTGATCAATATTTCAAGGTGTTGCAAGTAGAATGTCAAAGTTAGTATACCTCCATCTAAATCGTGTTAGAATTTTACAATGGCATACAAATTGTAGTTTTTTAAGAAAAAATATTTGTTTAGTCGTGAATAATAGAAACAAGTAAAGACGGTGTTAAGTTTGGACATGCCGAATCGTATGTACGCTCCAGCATGGGTCGCATGTGAATGGTTATGGCTACAAGTAATTTCTTATTACCAAATTTCAGACCGATTCGTTAAAATTTGTGGTGTTTGTTGCTTTATGAAGTAAAATCTAGAGGGACCTTTGTATGGGGGCTATGGCGACTGTTGTTCTGGCTATATACCAATTTTCAGCTCAGTTGAAGTTTGCGGTCTCTATGGTGTTAAAATGTGTATCCAACAGATGATATATATGGAGACTACATCCAAAAATGGACCAATTTTGTCAATTTTTCAGTTCCAAGTTACCTGCAGCTATGCAGAAGTATCTGTACCAAATTTCAATCATTTGGCTCAATTATTGAAGACTGTAGCGTAATTGCAACAGACGAAGAGAATGCCGGGCAGACGGGAATTTCTAAACCATCTAAGAATTTTAAGACTGTTAAGAATATATAAACTTTATGAGGTCTCTGATCAATACTTCAAGGTATTACAACTATAACGACAATGTAGAACTTTACGAGGACATACAAATTGTAGTTTTTTAAGAAAAAAGGTTTTTAGTCTTGAATAATATAGACAATAGTTTTCCAACTATCGTAACTACTCTTAGAACCAATGATATATAAGATTGTAAAAAGTAAATAACAGAGGCATTATTCATAATAATTTCAGAAGATTTATTGACTTAATTCTCTTCTCTTCTATTTTTCTCAAAAAAATTTTTTTGTTCATTAAGAACCAATTGCATCCCCTCAGATATAATAAGTACACTTGTGCCAACGATTGTTCTTTTGCTCTTTCGGCGATGCTGGGTATATTTTTTTAATCCTTGCAATTATCCGTCCTTCCATGAGTCATTTCTTGGTTTTGCAAACAGGTAAAACGTCACCGGGAACAATTGAATTGTTGTTGCAATTTCTGGAATTTTTATTTCTCTCTTGCTTCACTCAAATGGCGCAGAGAGAGAGGGGCAGAGAGCTCTTTCCGCCTGCCTCTCTATCCCACAAACTTTGTCACATGCTTGGAAAAAATTGCCGAGTGTGAATCTGGGCTTATTGACCGTACGAACTTCTGGTAAAAACATATAAGGCAACAAACCATTTGAAACGAAGAAAACAGTGAATAAATCTATTGAACGAACTTGGCCTGCTTTTTGGTTTTGAGTCTTCTGGCAGTTTTAATTGCGATTGGGCATTGTTTTAGATGTCATAACTATATACGTTAATTGTTCATAAAAATTGCCTAGAGTCTCCGATTTTGATAAAGCTTGGTGCTCTAATATGGGATATAAAATTTTATTGTAAGTCTTCAAAACTATGGGAGATATGTATGTTCATTTAAACATTACAAATTGTGACAAAATATCTAAAAGTGTTTGTATTCGAATGCTCATAACTTTTGCTAAATATTACTCCATGGGGAGAAGCAACATTGTCTCAAAAACAGAAAATCTGCTCTCCTGAACAGCTTTGAAAATGTTAGTTACGTCAGTTGGTCATCCTAGCAACGATATGTATGTACACTTATAACAAAGACCAAAAAAAGAAAATCCGGTGTATGTAGTCCGCGACATTTGAAAAGCTTCCTTTTTTGAACAATTCTCGTATATGTATTTTTAAGTAAAAGCATATTCAAAACAAGTAAGAAAGTTTCAGTCGGGTAAACCGACTAAGGTATACCCTCACTTTGTGAGTAATGAAATATTGAATATTACACAAATTATTCTGTCAATTTTTGTGGGAGGTACCGGAAGGGGTTTAAGAAATACACCTATATTTCGCTGAACAGTAGATACTTTAAATACATTGCACTGTGCCGAATTGTAGCCGTTTATATGGACGTTGAGATATTAAATTGTGGTATAATTTGGCCATTTTGTGTGGGAGGTACAAAAAGGGGCGTGGTGATAACGCTCATTTTTCACTGGACTATAGGTATTATAAAAGCATTACACTGTACAAAATTTCAAGTAATTGTATACACTGATATTAATGTTATAAATTGTTAACTTTTGGTGCAAAATGGTACCTTTGTGGGAGAGGTACCAAAAGGGGCGTGACAATAACGCCCATTTTTCACTGGACTGTAGGCACTATAAAAGCATTACACTGTACAAAATTTCAAGTATTTCTAAATACTGGTATTATTGTTATAAGCTTTTAACTTTTAGTGCAAAATGGTGCATTTGTGTGGGAGGTATCAAAAGGGGCGTGGCAATTTCGCCCATTTTCCTCGAGTTGATAGCGACTAACAAACTAATACTATGTGTGGAATTTCAGAAGATTCGAATACGAATAATATCAGTTATTAAAGATTCAATATTTCACAACATTTTAACACTTTGTGGGAGAGGTACTAGAAGGAGTGGACCAATATGGCCCATCTTCGAACTTAGCCGGAGATAGAACAAAATATTACCACGTACCAAATTTGAAGTCAATCGGTTACTCCTTTCGAGAGTTATCGTGCGCACCAGCCAGCAGACACACAGACAGACAGACAGACAGATAGACAGACAGACAGACAGACGGACGGACATTGCTCATTCGTCTTAAAATGACCCAAAACGAATATCCGCCGAACATACTTAGGGTCTTAGATCACTCCTTCGATGTGTTACACTTTTTTTCGTAGCAAATGATATATACCCTCGTCACACTAAAGTGAGGGTATAATGAATGAAATTATTAATGACACTTTCGTCTCTTTTCACAGTAATCTGAATGGACAATATAAAAAGGACGGACAAAAGGCCATTGGCTATGGTGACGTTGTTGAGTGGTATCATTTCAAAGGCAAACATCACTCTCTGAAATTTGTGGAAATGACGCTTCGTCCCAATTAATGTGTGTCGAGAAGGTTTGCCAATGCCAAGACTCCTGCGAGATTATGGATTAAACGGATGACGCAATCAAACATATACATATCTTTATTTGTAAGTAAATTATATTTGGAAACAATGTACATATTACCATATATGCACAACCGAGAGTCGGTGTTGAGCGCAGCGGGATCAGAGGTAAGTTGGTGATATTTGACTAAGGCTAAGTAACAAGTAGACTTCTTAAAAAAGTGTTTATCCGAGCGAAACAGAGTGTCCAGTGATTTTATGGAGGAATTTCGTTTCTTTATATGAATGAAGGAGAGTCGGTCAGTGTTATACCGCAATATACTGCTACTCTCCGGATCCTGTCCCTCCTTCCAACACCATTCCTGCAAATTACGCTAGTCCAGCGAGAAACTTTGCACAAACGTTCATTCTGGATAGGCACAATACGGGCCTTTTCGCTCAACCCAAGTTATATTAAAAACGGTCCAATCTTAACAGCGATCCGGCTCCGCTAGGACTTCCTGATGCAAAGGTAATTAATTTAAAACCAACTAAATTATGTTATTGAAATATATACTCCAATATTGTTTATTTTAATCCGAACTACTAACAACAACAAACAATTATTTCCATACACATTACAGCATTTTTCAGCTCATTGACTTGGGACTCAATTCTGAGAATTGGACGTGAATGTAGCCCCAATAATAATAACTTCTGCATCATTCGTTTAGCCAAGTTGGCTCAATTACGAATTTAATGGTCATACGATTTTTTTTTTGCTCAAGGTGGATTTTTAGCACTTGTTCTATATTTTTTTCTCGGTATACGGTACGGAATATCTCTTTTATGTCTGAAGTAACAATGATGTTATGTTATTGAATAGGAGAAAAAAGCGGAACAAACCTACCCGAAAAAGGTGCATCCAGTGCCTTAAAAATCGCAAAAATGTTCTGTTTTGTTTTATAGTGTTCTATTTTAATGTTCTCGCGTATTACGTATACGTAATTTTTAATAGTTTACTGACAAATATTTTATGACTTTGTGGGCATTTTTGCGATAAAGGCACTGTTTGCACTTTTTTCGGGTAGGTTTGTTCTGTTTTTTTCTCTTATTCAATATCTACCACTTTTCTTCAGACACAAAAAAGATAATCCGTACGGTATACCGCAAAAAATATATACATATATGTATAGGAAAAGTGCAAAAAATCCCATTGAGAAAAAAATGCGTATGGCCAAAGAAAAGTGCAAAAAATCCCATTGAAATGCATTTGGCCATTAAATTACACTGTACTAGTCCAAAAATGTAACAGAAAGGAGACCCTATGGATAGACCTACTTCCACCATGCTGAATCCAGTGGCATTAGCCGTTTTTCTATGTTAGCTCTTGTTTTCGCGATATTCGACCACAAAGTTTTTTTTGGGAAATCGGAGAGGTGACTTATCTCTTTGGTTATTTTGAAGTGGAGGGAAGACTTCGGAATATACGCTTCAGTTCAAAGATCGAAATAAAGGGAACATTTAGACATTTTTTTATCTCAATACAGCCGTCCACGCTTCTCACCCCCTTACCCCCGAAAAAGTTCAATGAAATCTTATTATATGTAAATAATCACACATATCGTCGACATTTTTAGTAGGCATCGTTGAGAAAAATATTGCTCGCAAAGAAATACTATAAGTCCTTTCTCAACTTTGTTATGAGAATTTAGAAAAATTCGAGTTATTACATAATTTGTGTAATAGCAGAAAATATTTGAAATAAAATGGTTTGACTTCAATTTTTGTAAATTATTTTTGGTTAGTGTTAATGGAAATTTTAAAGGTAACCAACAAAACCTGCTAAATTGTGAAACCTGTTATGTTTTCATAAATATGTTGAAAGGAGACTCATAGTAATTTTTCGCGAAGGACATTTTTTCAAAGACACAAACTAAAAATGTCGGCGATTTGTATGACGTTTGACATACGGTAAGATTTGATTGCACTTTTTCGGGGCTAAAGAGCTGAGAAGCGTGGTTGACTATTTTGAGAGAAATAATTCGGAAGTCTTCCACTTCAAAATCACCTGCAAAAAAATCAGAGAGGTTAGTTATCTCTCTGGTTTTTTTTTTGCGAACTTTGGGTCGAATATCGCGAAAACAAGAGCTACCTAGAAAAACGGCTAGCTCCGTTGGATTCATTTTTAAAGTGTCCATTTCGAGGGTAGTGTTATTAATTGAATGATGCAGAAGTTCTTATTTTTGGGGCTACTTTCACGTCCAATTCTCAGAATTGAGTCCCAAGATCAGGTGTTTTACTGTGTTATAAACGAATTTTTAGACAATTACACTCCACATTTCCGCTAAACGAAAGTTCCCTTCTGGGACACATTTTAAATAAATATTTACAATGTACATATCGATACCTCCAATCTAAACAATGCTAAGTGCAAGAAGGTATTTCAGGAGAGGCGATCACCGTTTGACGAATTTTTGAATTTGTGTGGAATCTCCGTAAATGGAGGAATCTTTACCTATACCTCCATTCTAAAGTATGCTATGTCGAAACAGTTAGTTTTTCAGGAGAGACAAAGAAAGTTTTGTAAAATGTTTAAATTTGTATAAAATTTCTCTATAATGCAAATCGAATGACCTTTATTGTTTTGAGCTTAGCTTTTTTGATTGGGTTGACAGATAAAAACCAAATTTTGCGTGAATAGAATTTGAAATATTTAGAATTTAAAAATGCAATATCCGTAAAAACTTGCTAATGTGACTAAGCACACGCAAAGAAAAAATTCGTTTCTGTGAAACGAAATATTAGACAACTACAATTCTCGTTTGCCGGAACTGAAATTTCGTTTGTTGTGACACAAACTTATTTCGCGTAAGCAATTTTTTGTTCTGACCAAAAGAATTTCAGTCGTCGTAAACGAGAATTGTAGTTGTCTAATATTTCGTTTCTCAGAAACGAATTTTTTCTTTGCGTGCATACTTTGGAATGAAAGTATCGATATGTCTGCCAACTTAATTATACGCAATGAAAAAAATACTTTCCATATGAACGAAATTTTACACAATTATACCATGCATTCCCGCTTAATATCATTTGTTGGAAATAATTTCTTTTTTAATAATTTTTGGTATCTAAACTTAAATTGTATTTGTCTGAAATGTGGAGAGTATTTTTCTAAAACTTCTTTCCCAAGGAAATATTTGTTCTTTGCGTTTAGTATTCAGGATTAAATAGACATTATTGCAGGATAAATTTCAAACATAAAATGTAGTTGATTGTACAAAAAAATATATTTGCTTTAGGGATTCGAAGTGGAGCGATCCGCTGTGCGGATTGGAACGATTTTAATATGTCTGATGTTGAGTGGAAAAATAACAGAACACATATTTGGCCAATGTAGAATGGATTTTTGTGCAAAGTTTGACGTGGAGAGAGCATAATTTGCCAGAATGGTGTTGAATGAAGTGACATGATTCGGAGCGAAAATAAACTCCCTAATTCATTAATATAAAAACGCGATATTCTTCCATAAAATCACTATACACTCAACTACGCCCTGATAAAAACTTTTTTCGAAACTCTCTTAGATCACCACTCGTCAAAATATGACTATTAAGACCTGCACCACGCTCCACTCTGTCTAGCATATTCTTGGTTTGCATATTTATTAATGTATACTTTGTTTGAGAATACAAATTATTTACACATATATATAGTCATCTGAAACAAAAAAAGGCCAATAAACAAAACATATTCAAAATCGATTTGTTAATAGCTAATTTCCATTGCTTCAAAGTACACATCCTGACAAGTTTTTAGCTCTCTACTTTCAAAAAATGACGAATTTATTAACGGAACTACAAAAGGGCCTAACAATAAATTATTTCTTTTTTTATAGTTAAAACTGAATAGTTTACACAATTTGCAAACACAAGTTATAAATCATGTTTTGTGTGAATTTATATATGCATTATTATGTTTGGGTATTAGCTTCAAAACCCCCCTCTTCTAAAAGCAAATTTTTTCATATTATTTAGTTTTTTTGTAAATTTTTCAAAAATGATGATTGGCCTGTTTTCATTTCTTATGACGATATATGTTTGTAATTTAATTTCAAATTTATACTATCTTAAAATTTTTACTTTCAAATTACATTTAATATTCAATTATAAAATATGTTTCAAAAAAATTTTCTATATGCAAATCTAAATGTTTTTATTATAATGTAATTTTTATTAATATATTTTTTTTAATTTCATACATTAATTTAGATAATTTGAAATTGTAATAGATTAAAATACAAACTACCATTATTATAATTTGGTCAAAGTAATTTTCATATTCTAATGATTCAAATTCTTTTAAATTGTAATCAAATTAAGAAACTCTGTAAAAGAATTGTTATTGTTTTCGATAAAGTGTTTTATGATTTGTAGTTATTCAAATATTTTGAAACTGTTTTAAATTAGAACCCAAAAACTTTACTTATTAATTCAAATTGTATATGCAAATTTTGTAATTTTATTGTAGATTGTAATCAAATCGAAATGCTTTGTAAAACTAAACTAAAACTTTTTAATAATAACTTCAATTCAATAAAATTTTGCTATTATGAGAAATAAAATTTCCTCAAGCATTAATAATGACGATTTCGTTTCTGGAAAAAAGTGAAGCATGTTCTCTACACGTTTCCGGAAATCAACAACATTCTAACATATTTTAGGAATTTAAAAAATTGGATTTCAATTAAATTTGAGGGACTCCTTTAATTAAAAAGGTTAAATATTTTCTAGCATTTCACGTTGACAGGGCAACATTTTCTCCAGAAACGAAATCACCATTAAATGTTCTTTAATTTCTTATTAAATACAAATGTAAGTATGGAAGTATATTTAAAATTAGGTAAAAAAATTTCAGTCGACTAAACCGACTAAGGTACACACACTTTGTGAGTAATGGAATATGATACTTTATGTGGGAGCCAGAAATGTGGAAAGATTTTACTAAGTCAATAGTCATGGTAAATGTCTATAGGCAAACAAAATATAAAATCATTTAGTTGATTGATGCAGAGGTTATGGGTAAGTTGTGGTCGAATAAAGTTGTCAACTTGCGGAAGGGGCTACAAAAATTGATTGTAAATGTGCCTTCAACGATATTGCACTGTACCGAATTGTAAGTGTTTATATGCACTGGTCTTAAAGTTATAAGATATTCAATTCTGGTATGATTGGATCATTTTGTGTTGGAGTTACCAAAAGGGGCACGGCCACTTCGCAAGATGATAGCGACAGACAAACTATTACTATGGGTGGAATTACAGAAGATTCGGGTGAGTAGTAAATAATTTATTAGAGGGAATCTATATTTCACTATACATATGTTAACCCTTAAATTTAGAGTCATTATGTTACTTCTTTCGAGACTTCTCGTGCGCACCACCCAAACAGGCCGATATAAGTACGCGCTGAAAAAAATTCGCTTCTGTAGTATATTGTCCCAAACATATTCGGCTTGAAACATATATATCTTAAGCGTACACTCTAAACGTATAATATTTGGTACACACAAAAATTATATGTTTGGGAAGATGTTGTTCTAAACAAATCTTTGTTTACATCCCAATATGTGTTTATTTTGGACTATTTTTTCCGAAACAAATATTTATTTGCATTTAAGTATTCAGAAAGTATCTAAACTGTATTAAATTTTTCCGTAATTCAAAGCTAATCTTTTAGAAATTGTTCGTGTCGTAAATATAATAAATAATTATTCAGTCAGAATTTATTTTGGTTCGAGACCAATGTTTCAGTTACTTCCTGTCTATTGTAAAAAAGGAAACTGCTAACCAAACCCTCATTTTGCCGAACTAAGTCAATATACTAAAACTCTCATACCAATACATTTTTATACCCTCCACCATAGGATGGTCATTTTTTCACTCCTTTGTAACACCTCTAAATATTGATCTGAGACCCCATAAAGTATATATATTCTTAATAGTCTTAAAATTCTAAGACGATTTAGCCATGTCCGTCCGTCCGGCTGTTCGTCCTTCTGTTGTAATCACGCTACAATCTATAATACTTGAGGTAGGTGGCTGAAATTTGGTATAGATACTTCTTATAGCTGCAGGTAACTTTTTCCGTCTATTGCAAACAAGTAATAGAAGCAAAAACAAAAATTGGTAGAGTTTTAATTGCTTGATTGAAGTTAAAGACACACACTATTGCTACTGAATTCTGAAGGTGATAGAGTGGTGTCTATCGAAACTGCAGTCAATTCTACCAAGCAATTAAAACTCTCTACCAATTTTTGTATTTGTTTCTATTACTTTTTGGCAATAGACAGAATGTAACTGAAACATATGGTCTTGAACCAAAATAAATTCTGACTGAATAACAAAAGCACAGACCAACAATAAATAACAACAACACATAATAAATAATAATAATTGAAATCATATAATCTTGGTTAGCAATATATTACATGGAGGATTGACAACTAATGATTGCTTGGAATACTCAGAAATTTTAAATGATGGATTTAAAACATAAGTTAATGCTGCATTTGGTATCATAACTGGGAGGTTCAAGTCGTAACCAAAAAAAAATAGAACTGAAATTCGAAAAACTCAACAAAAGTTTCGAAAATCTTTTTTTAATAAAATATAATATGGAGAAATTCTTAAACAATAATTTTATTTGTATTCAAATACATATTTTATTTGAGAAATTTTGTTTGTAAATATTATATTTTGTAACATGTTAATATACGAGTTCCAAATATATTTTATTGATTTTCAAATAAAATTTATTTGCTCAGAAATATATAATATTTAAAATTTTGTGTTCCAAATATATTTTCTTTCGATTCATAAATATCAAAAAAGGCAATTTTGCCCTGTGTACAGACAGACACACAGATGGACGAACATTGCTCGAATAGCTTAAAATGTCCCAATAAGGATTTCCTCCGAACATAATACTGTGCAACAGTGAAAACAATACACGGACTTGACAGTATAGGTTCGATTCTACACTGGGAAAATCGTCATTTTTCATATGTTTGAATTGAAAGAAAATATATGTAATTGGAACCAACATTTTTTAAATATTATATACATATATGTAAACAAATAAGTTTTATTTGAAAACCAAGAAACTTTGTTTGGAACGCATATATTAATATATTAGCACAAAATAACTGAATTTCACAAAAATATAATATGTGTTTACCCACAAACAAAGTTATTGTTTAAGGAGTTTTCCAACTATATTTTATTTCAAAAAGATGTTTACAACTTTGTTAAATGTTATAGTTAAGAATGTCATAAGCAGAATTAGATTTGGATTTGCAGTACTAATTTTTAATTTATAAATAATCCAACTCATCATTTTTTGTCAATCCTAAATGCCATTTATAGTTACGAAAGATTGAACGATTTAATTTTTTTATCTAATTTTACAAAAAAAAAAAACAAGTAAAAGCGTTAAGTTCGGCCATGTCGAATCTTATATTCCCTCCACCATGGATTGCATTCAATTTTATTACTGGAAAAATCTTTGGATATGAAGCAAATCATGAAACGATCCTTTTTGTTTAGGTAAATTATTAAAAAAACAAACGCCGCAAATTCTTTAGCCAAACTCTTCGCCTGAAAAAATGTGGTATTTATGGCTTAAAATAGCTTTTTTGAGAGCTACATCTACACGGGGACTAAAACAAAATAAAATTTTATTGAAATGAATTCTTGCCAAAATAGTATACAAACTGCAAAGTTTCAGCTAAATTTCTTAGAAAATGTGTTGTTTATGGCTTAAATAAGCCTTTTTGGGAGCGACGTCTATAGGTGGACTATAACAAAATGTGAACTAATTTAAAGAATTTTTACTGCGATGATTTCTTGTCTTAAACAAATACAAACTGCAAGGATTCAGTTAAAATGCTTAGAAAATATTTTGGAGCGACCTCTACAGGGTGACTGACTATAACAAAATATGAACCGATTTGTAAAATTTTTCCTTTGATGAATTCTTGTCAAAATAGAATACAAACTGCAAAGTTTCTGCTAAATTGCTTTAAAAATGTGGTATCTTTGACTCAAAAAACGTATTTTGGAGAGGCCTCTATATGGGTATTAATAAATAAAAAGGTCGAATACTAAAACAAAAATTGTATCAAATATTTTTTTCCATTTTTAAAAATAAGTACGTTTTTAGTTTTTCGCATAAAATGTTAACAACTTTTGTTCAGCATATCCTTAGCTACATTATTTCCAAATTTAGTTAAGTGGTACCTTTTTCAAGGGGCCCAATGATTTTCAGAAACTTTGGAGGTCCACAAAAAAAAATTGGTCACCAATCTGCCAAACCGAGTATAAATCTTTGGAAGTGGAATCGAACCTATACTGTCAAGTCATTCATTGACAGCCAAGAAGCTATAAAGGCGTTGCAGGCGACAGATATAAGGTCAAAGGTGGTCAGCCGCTGTCGTAGAGAATTGAAGATTCTCACTGAGCATCATAATACTCGTATTACCCTGTGCTGGGTGCCAGGCCACAAGGATATCCCGGGCAATTAAGAAGCAGACGTACTGGCTAAGTATGTTTATGTATGTTCATGTTTTACCATCGTTATCTTATTATTTTCATTTAATTAGAGAGAGGAATAAAGAGAAGTGGCTCAGACGTTGGATAACATCTACAGGCTGTGAGCAGACCAAACTACTGTGGGACGAAAAGTCAAAGCGGAATTTAGACTTTATGTTGAATATGAACAGGGCAAATGTGAAGGCAACTATTGGCGTGATAACTGGACATAATACTCTTGGTAAACACATGGTAGGAATTGGTATTAGAAATGATGACATATGTACAGTGGCGGACACAACTGGATACATAATTGAAAATTTTTGGTAAATTAATTATAACTTTTTTTTATTGGAGATAATCAAGAAATTATTTTTACATTGTATACTTTAAACTCTGTTATTAAATTATAAAAAAAATAAAGAATGTCGTTTCATATAAAAAACAAAAAAAAATTCAAAATTCTTCATTAACAGCATTCATCCAGTTTTGTCCATTTTAGTGGTTTGACAAATTAGTACCTTTGTTTTCTAAATTAGTACTTTGTCCATAGTCCTTTGTTTGCTAAAACACTTTCAATTCGTTTTGGCATACTTTCTACTAAATTTTGTATTGTTTGGGGTGGAATTTTCGCCCATTCAGTGTTAACTCTTTCCCAGAGTTCGGCCATATTAGTTGGAGCACGTTCGTAGTGAGAAAGCATTCTCTTTACAATAGCCCACAAATTTTCTATGGGATTTAAATCCGGGCTTTGTGCAGGCCACTGCATAGTTTGAAATTGTTGGTCAGCCAACCATTTTTTGACAATAATCGCTGTGTGCTTAGGGTCTCCATCATGTTGAAACACAATCTCATCTACTGGATAAGCGCATTCATCGACAACGTCAGGTAAATTGTCACGCAAAAGGCTAAGGTAATCTTCCTTTTTCATAATTCCATCGATCTTCACCAATGGGCCAAGGTTCCACCATGTGAAGCAGCCCCACGCCATTAAATGCCCACCGCCGTGCTTCACTGTTTGTTTAACTTGGTGCCTTTGAATCCTCTCATCAGATCGATGCCAAAAATGTAAAGGCCAAAAAGGAATCGAAACAGATAAAATGTTGGCCCTCGTTAAGGCATCGAGATGGCACCCATAAAGCTACACGAAGTTTGTAGGCGGAAAGAGGAGTCTAAAAACTGGACTACACTTATCACGGAAATATCTTTGGCAAACAATAGACGAAGAAGACGAGAAGAAGAAAGAAACTAAAAATGAGGAGTAACAATGTATCAATAATGGTCTAGTTTGGACGCCGGACGGGCTCCGGAGTCATGCTCCAATAACCTAACCTAACCTACTGTCAAGTCCGTGTATTTTTCAAAAAGTGTTCATTTGTTGCATAGCGTAATGTTACACATAAAATTTAAAATATATATAACATAACAGATAAGTTAGTTAGTGTGAAACTATTTAATGTTCATGATTAATATACAAATTTTGAAAACACCATTAATATATCGATAATTGAAGATTATTCCCAACAATTATTCGAAATTATTAAACCTAATAACAAATGAATTGAGTTGGGTTTTCTACAATAAAAAGCTAAAAAAAATTAAGGAAAGACCCTCCTCCATTTATTTGCTAAGCAATAAACGGTGAATTTATGTAGGGGCCATGTCAGACCACTATTACTAGGAATTGTTAATGATTAAAAAGGGGTGAGACGTTTCTAAATTTCAGGCACATCGTTTAAAAAGGTTGCATCTACCCCGCACATTGTACTATTATCAACGCAAAAACTCCCAATTTGCATGAGCTCCAATCTTTCTAGTTTTGCTTCTATTCTCTGAAGAACATTTCAATTAACCACATTCTAAAAGGTTTTTGGCAAAATTCATAAATGTTAAAATACCTGGAAAGTTTATCATTTAAGAGAGTATTTGTAAGCCCATAGCTCCGAAACTATGAAAAGCATTAGAACTTCGTTGAATTCATGGAATAAAGAATATTTTGAAGTGCTCGTTTGCATTGAAAAAATGCACTTTTATTGTCCTTTCAAGCTGCGGTTTATCTGTATGTTGGCAAAAAAAACTAAAGGGTGGTCCAAAATTAACACTTTAACGATTTTAATTGTAAATAAAAAACAAAAAGTTTTCAGAGAATTATCTTAAAGTTTTTTCTGATTATTCAGACAGAATTTATTTTGGTTTAAGACCATGTGTTTCATTTACATTCTGTCTTTTGCAAAATTGTAATAGAAACAGATACAAAAATGGTAGCGAGTTTTTGAAGTTGCTGTGTATAATTGACTGCGCAGTTTTCGATAGACACCACTCTATCATCGTCAGAATTCAAAGCAATAGAAATATGTTCTTGGTTGGCAGTTCTTATTAACAATAATAAACTGCCTCCATAAGTATTTTAGCTGATTTAAGTTAAAGACATACATACTACTGCTTTGAGTTCTGACGTTGATAGAGTGGTGTCTATCGAAACTGCGCAGTCAATTCTACCCAGCAATTTTTGAAACTCGCTACCATTTTTGTATTTGTTTTTATTACATTTTTGCAATAGACAGAATGTAAATGAAATACATGGTCTTAAACCAAAATAAGTTCTGACTGAATAACAAAAAGCACAGATCAACAATAAACAACAACAACCCATATGTTTTGTTATGATATAAGGATGTAAGACATTTATAAAAGTATGTGAAACAAAATGTCGGCCAAATGCAAAAATCTTGACGTTAAGGTGACTCACAATTAACATCGTGCATTACGATTGGACCACCCTTCTTAAGAGGGAAACTAATAATGAATGATTTTATTTTGAGGTTATATAAATTTTGCAATGTGCATAATTTGCACAATCATCAAAATAAAATGACGGCACAGTGGTTCGGAATGGTTTTTTTAATGTCCAAAACTCTGTAATTTTTGAACCGATAGAGATATTTTAGTAATTTTTGGTCAAACCAGAGGATTATCTTAATATTTTTGACTATGTATTATTTTTATATGATAATTATGTGTGAAAGAAAATATCGGCCAAGGGTAAACAACTTGATGTTAAGGTGTGACTCACAATTAACATCGTGCATTATGGTTGGACCACCCCTTACATTCGCGAGACAGACCTTGCTAGGTCTTGACGTTAATAAAACATTGATAAACTAACGTCTTAGTTAACCAATGCAAAAAGAAAATTCTGGTTATACTTCCAAACATTGATTTTATTAAAGAAAAGGAACCACTAGTCTACAAAAATCCACCCAAAATTACTGTTTATTATACCCTATTCTCTCTATAGATAGTCTCTTGACTCTCAAATATAGACTAAGAACATTTTAAGGAAACCGGTTCAGATTTCGATACATAATATATTCAATTCGATTTTATAGAAAGTGTACGAAATTTTACAAAAGAAACCCCTTTCGACAAATAGAGATGCCACCAAATTTCAACAAAAATCGGATCAGATTTATTTGGGGAATTTCATGGCAAGTGAGTCATTTTTTAAAACCGATGGCTGCCAATCGAGATGAAGTTTGCACCAAGTTTAGTCCTATTGGATAGTAGTTATGACGCAAAATGTCAACCAAATAGGTTAAGGACTGTCCGAGTTGGAGGGTGTTGAATTTAGAAATTTTGTAGAAAACGGACCTTTTGTCCCATCCATATAACTTCTTACCTATTGTATTTTGAAGATTTTGCCTAAAGCATTTTCGATAGCTTTTTCTTCAATATTTCTAAAAAAATAAAAAAAAATTCACAAAAATATTTTTGTGAATTTTTTAGCGAAATTAAAAAATTAAAAATTGTATTTAAATTTGTAATTTAAAAATTAAAAATTGTATTTGCATTTTTGCAAAAACTATATTTTATTATTTTTTTGTTCAAACGAAAGCTAAATCAATTTATGGTGATGGGACCTGCTTATACTCGTGTATCGAAACAAAGATAAACACCTAAAAAAATAGAGGTTGTACCACATATTTTAGCATAACTCAAAAAGGATCTACCCTAATTGGTTGAGAATACTTTACTGAATCCTAAATTAAGTAACCTTCATCTTCTTCTAATATAATTTTTTCATCCCCATTAGCGGTTTCAAAGGTAACTTACAAGATAATCCGAAAAATTAAAATTTTCCGAGAAAATTTTAATAATTTTTTAATTAAAACCTTTTAAACACTTCGGAGAACCACTACGAGTATTGAATTTTTCTTATTTTATTCATGAATAAAATGAGACTATTCCAAAGAAAATCGATAATAATTTAAAAAGTTGTAGCTATTTTAGCAAATCTGTTATCTACAATAACCTAAATGAAATACCAAATCGATACCCCTCCATTCTAAACTATGCTAAGTGCAAAAAGGTAGTTTTTCAGAAAAGGCGATCAAAGTTTGATGATTTTTTTAAATTTGTGTGGATTTCCTTTGTAATGGAAATTGAATCGCATGTACTGTTTTGTGAATAACTTTTGATTGGGTTGACGGATAAACACCAAATTTTGACTGAATATAACTTGGAATATTTAGAAGTTAAAAATGTCATCTCCCTAAAAACATGCTAAGTCGACTTAGCAAGTTTTAGAATGGAGGTATAGAAATGTAAAATAACTTTATGTAACTAAACATAACAGCACACTTCTAAACCAAATATTCAAAGTTTGTAGACTTACTTAAGTAGCTGAGCATTTCCATGTTAAGTGCACGGGGGAAATCGCCTTTTTTGATATGTTTGAATCGAAAGAAAATAGATTTGGAACACAAATTTTTAAATATTATATACTTCTAAGCAAATACATTTTATTTGAATATCAATAAAATTTATTTGGAACGCATATAGTAATATATTACAACAAAATATTTTTTCAAATAAAATATGTGTTTATATACGAATAAAATTATTGTTTACGAATTTCTGTAAATATATTTTGTTTAAAAATCTTCTCAAAACGTTTCAGTTTCTCGAATTTCATTGATTTCGAGTTATATCTTAATCTATATTTATGTTTATTCCAAATCGTAATTTGTTGTCAATCAATCGAGCAATGTATCATTTAAATCATAAATGAATTTTACGAACTTTCAAAATATCTAAAAAAAATTATCGTTGAATTACTGAAAAACAGCTCAAATAATATATATTATGATGGAAACAAAGATATGTTTAGAGCAACATATTCAGAAATATATAATATTTGTATGTGGCAAATATAATATACTTCGAGTGTTCCCTAAATATGTACCTATATATATCAAGCAGAATATGTTTGGGAGAATATACTACAGAAGCGATATTTTTTCAGCGTGTGAACACAGTATTTTTGGCTCATGTCACAGATTTTTATGACATTTGGTATAATGGTTGTACTAAGTGTTGTCAACAACCCATGTAAATTATGTACATATTATATACTTATGATTACATACACATGTGTAAGAAGAGAAGAAGATTCGATTTTATGCATTGACTACTGATAAGACCTCATCATGTCTACCATTTATTTTGTTAATGATAAGTGAAGCTGAATATTCATTCTAATTGTCAGTCTAAGAGCTACAGCGATTTGGTAAAGAACTCAAAAAGAAAACATTAATGAAATGTTTAAAAAAAGTGAAATTATTTAAAATTTTATTTATTATTTTACCATAATCTTCAAAAAATAAATGCCAAAGAATGTTCTTTCAAGTGATAATAAAAATTCCCCATTCAATATGAATTTTCTGAGTTTTTTTCTTTAAAAAAAAGTAGAGAACCTCGAAATGGACCACTCCTTACATTGTAGCGTGAGTACCACAGACGGACGAACGGACAGACGGACATGGCTAATAGTCTTAGAATGATACGACCATTAATAATATATACTTTATGGGGTCTCAAACCAATATTTAGTAGTGTTACAAACGGAGTGATAAAATGTGGAGGGTATACCTATATGTGGTATAGCAAAATGTGGAGTGACCTATGGTGGAGGGAATACAAATATTCTTTAAGGTACTGTGTATAAAGTGCGGACTATACTGAACAAAACCTCCATTTTGAGATTTTTTATCTATGAAAAACGCTGTCTCTATCGAGACATACCCATTCGGTTTTGTAATTTACAAGCGATTACAGGAGATTCTGAGGAGATGATTTCAATGTTGTACATACCAAGCTAAGGGAAGTCTTAGTAGTATGTTTTGGTATAAAAATGTTTTCACATTGCCATCAAAAAATAATATTAGTAAATATATCATTTAAATATTCGCAATATTTGAGACACTGTAAATCTTTATTGAATAACACCGCGATGTTTCTCTTAAAAAAAGATATGTAAAATTGTGCCAAGTGTCCATTATTTCCTTTGGTCACTTTTTCCTAGGTCTAACCGCGCCCGCGATTATTGGATTTTATAATAAAATAATTCAGAGATATGTTGTGTTTTTTCTTGAAACTTTTTAATCGCGGAATGGCTATCGCGAAAAATTTTATATTAATCTATTTGTCAGATGTAAATCTAAAAACTCTACCCACAATATGTTTTTAGAAACTTGGCGGTGTTAAGCATTTTTATAGACTACAAAAAATTCGCAATATGGAAATATTGCAAACATTGCGTAAACTGTAAAACGACATACAATTACTCGTATTTATTGGAAATTGTGTTACAGTTCTAAATTTCCGCGATCTTTTCTATTGTTCATTGTAACTAACTTCGTTTTTTACTGTTTTCGCGATATCTCGGGAAGCTAAGCAGATCCAATTTTGATCTCTTTACAGTTGAGTAGAGGGGATGATCCTGAACAAAACCTCATTAACATTTTTGCCGTGAAACTAGTAAAACTTTTTAACCCTTGAGGTACGATGTGTGTAGAATTTAAATTTAAATTTGAGCCCTCTATAACATGAGGAACGGAGTTCCATGGCTCGGGTGTACACAATATATGTGTCCAATCTACTAACTGTGGTCCTCAAGAAACCTTTTACTCCTAATGGTGTTCTCATGTAGTTGACGATATATCTGCATTCGAAAATTTATTTTTTGTTTGTTGTTTTCGACGCTGCACAGCGGTCTCAAACAAAAGATTTTTTGACCACAAATCTTGAAAGTGCTATTAAATCTTTCATTTGAGATTCTAACATAATAAAATAAATAATAAGTTGTTTTTCCAAGCCTTTGATTGTATTATTAACCAGGAAAAAAGGGCTAAAGTCGGGCGGAGCCGCTTATGTGATACCCTACACCAGCAGAGTAGAATATGAAGAAATATTTTCATGTTTTATTAATGTAGTCTGATAATAATGATCGGTTGAAAAAATTTATTTTAAAGCGCTAAGATTCAAAATCTGCACATATCCTAATCTGGACCGATTTTCTTCAAATTTGGCAAAGTTTGTTCCTGGTTCAAGCAATTGTTGTCTGCTAAATTTACAACGGATCTGTTTAGAAATGCTCTTGTCACATGAAACTTTTATCTGCCCTAAGAAAAAAATTGCTTCTGTAGTATATTTTGTGAAAACATATTATATTTGGGAAAAATTACTTTTTTCCTATAGGTAGGAAAACAAATTCTGTAGCCGATTTAAATATTTCCCGGGTTTTAATGATAATTTGCACAAAAACTCGAAAAAATAACATTGATAAGAGAGATATTAAAATTTTTTTTCCGGTATGTAAATATAAAATATTTGCACCAAAGTATATTTTATTAAAATTTGATCCCAAACATATTTTGTTTCCTGTTTTTTTTCTCCGTGTGCATTTTTATATATGTATAAAAATGTGTTGAGAACTGTAGATATATAGAAGTTAGATGCAATATCAGTATGTATGGTATATATATATGTATAGGGGCTTAATATAAATGTGTACCATTTTCTACAAATTCTATAGTGTTCTTCCGTGGATCAAGAAACTCATCTCTGCTCTGTATCATAATTATCGGATTTCAAATGCCCATGCAGTGAACTATGTGGCGGATGATTTGGAGGCGGATACTTTCATATTCCTCGCAGTGAAGATGTTCAGCTGTGTACATATTCAGCTTCTCGCAAATGCCAGCAAAGTGTGGGCCCGACGCCAGAATCATGCAATCATCGGCTTACCTTACGATTTCAACGCCATCAGGTGGGGTGGCATTGCAGAAAGTTAGACGTTAAATAGTTCGGAGATATGACCCACCTTGGAGTACTCCCTATTTAACTCCGCGGGGTTTTAACTTCTTGTTTTTGTATTTCACGTACAACTGGCGTCACCACATACAATTTATGATCCAGCGCTTCAAACTAGACTGGAGGGACGTCTTGACGATGTCCTCGAATAATGTGACAAGGTTGACCGTATCGAATGCCGTCGAAAGATCAAGTGCCACGAGGACGGCCCTGTCACAAGGCTTCTTCTGGGTGAGACCAAGAATTGTAATCCCAGGCTTTGCCGTAAGTATTTTTATTTTTTTTAATATTTTTACATTGTACTGCTTAATAATGACCTTCCACATATTTTGCTTGAATAACAGATCAAATCTAAGTATAATTTTGCGCTGGATGATATTGTGGCTGTGTGTATAACTTCCTAGGGAAACTTCCCTCCGCGTGACGGGTATCATGGAGGTAAGCAATAGGATTGGACACATGCCGTGGGCTTCGGTGTAAGCGAAAAAAGTATTTACAAACAGACTAAACACTCGCTAAAGCAGGAGCCACATCCTCGAGCAACGTCGAGGTATATCTTTTTATACCCTCCACCATAGGATGGGGGGTATATTAATTTTGTCACTCCGTTAGTAACACTTCTGAACATACAGGGTTTTCCAACAAGAGGTGTTATTTTGAATCAGCCGGTATTTCGGTAGCTGTCACTTTTAAAGCTTTTATTCTTTGACATTTGACACGCTATTACTAAAAATAAAACGATACACGATCATCGAAGGATAGAAAACGATCGAACAAATAAACGATACGAACGACACAAAATCATCTTGACTGATGATTGGTAGCTACGCCAACAAGCAAAATTGTTGCATCTGGGGCTCGGAAAACCCAAGAGTTATTGTTGAGAAGCCTCTCCATCATCAACGTGTGACTGCTTGGGGCGGTTTATGGTCCGGCGGGGTCATTAGACCTTACTTTTCCGAAAATGAGGTTGCATCAATAGTTACGGTCAATGGATTGAGCTATCGAGAGATGATTAATGATTTTTTATGGTCGGAGTTGGATTGTATTGATCTGGACAACGTTTACTTTCAACAAGACGGCGCTACGTGCCACACAACAAACGAAACCATTGCTCTGTTACGGGAAAAGTTTCCAGACCGTGTTGTCTCTCGAAGAGGTGATCACAATTGGCCACCGAGATCTTGTGATTTAACACTTTGCGACTTCTTCCTTTGTGGTCACGTGAAAGATAAGGTCTACGCCAACAGCCCAGCGTCGATTCAAGGCCTCAAACATAGAATTCGTGAGGCTATCGAGGACATAGGGCAGCCACTTTGCGATGTGGTTATGGAAAATTTCATGAAAAGGATATGATCCTGTAAGCGTGGTCGTTGTGGCCATTTGGCTGATGTGGTTTTTCTTTATTTACGACAAACCTTCCTCTATATTATGAAATAAACATCCGATCATTTATCTCAAAAAATGACACTTTTCATTGAATACCAAAATAACACCTCTTGTTGGAAAACCCTTTATATTGATCTGTTACCCCATAAAGTATATATATTCTCAATCATCGTAAAATTCTAAGACGATTTAGCCATGTCCGTCTGTCCCTCTGTAGTAATCACACTACAGTCTTCAATAATTGAGCTAGATAACTGAAATGTGGTAACATGGGATTCAAAATGGGCAATATCGGCTCATTTATCGATATAGCCCCCTATATAGCATCACCCCGATTTCACTTTTTAACGTCATAGAGACCACAAATGTCAACTGATCGGGCTGAAAATTAGTAACTGGGGACTATTTACACCCGGAATCCTTCAAAAGAACAACTGTGATCATAAGTCAAAGTTTTTATATAGTCCCCTTACATAGGTCCCCCTAGATTTGAATTCATAATGCCACAAAAACCTCAAACTTAAACGAACTTAATCAGTCTTGTTTGGTATAAAATCGAAATGAAAAAAATGTGGCATTAGAAATTTAAACTAACAGATGGGTTTGAGCAACCAAAAGCTCTTTGGGACGAAATGTCTACATGAAACCCGGAGATAAATTGCACCAACGATTGATTGTGGGCGTTATTACTGGACACAACAGTCTCTGTAAGCATATGTATAAAATTGGCGAAGAAATGACCACTTGTGCCGCAGTTGTTATAACCCTGACGTACAGAAGCAAAAAGATATTTTTTTTTTATTTTAGATATAGTTTTCTAAATAATCGGCCTTTTGTTTAATATTATATTGGATAACTATCAATAAATATACAAATACAACACCTGCCTTTTATTTTTCTTTCAGGAGTTAGCTGAACTTAACAGATTGGACCCTCTCAGATTTCTACAATTCATTCAGATCGGAACTACTGACTTAACTGATGTTGCAGAAGAAGCAACGCTTTTTTAATTTGACAGCGCTTTTTTCATCTCTCTTGCATGATACTTCCTTTTTATTACAACGCACATACTACAGAGCCGACCCAAAAAATAATATTATTCACACAAAGCACGACAAAAAATGCAAAAAAAATTACAGCACAGGGCGACATGGAAATATTCGGTTGCTGATAAGGACCTACAGATAATACATGTGAGTATAATGATCTGTGATCGTCTTTACATATATACATTTTCTGTTCGTACTTTCAGGCCGGGTGAGGAAAATACCCACACCCATAAAATGCCGCCATGACACCATGGTCTTTCCGGTGTCCATAGTATCATTGTGGCTAGTGCGCCAGTCATGGAATCCGAATGTGTTGGACCTGATTCCTTGCCGGGTTACTGGTAATCTCCAAAAACAACTTCCGGTTGCCCAAGCCAAGGGGGATGCCAAAAACCACAACGATACCAACATAAATGCAACTTTTCTCGTGAATTAAGTGGCGAATAAACGGTAGAATCCTTGTACCGCTATTAGCAACAAAGATATCGTAAGATCGAACGCTCCAGACCAAAAATCGTACGGTTTTGTGCACACGCATTATACAATCATGGAATTACGATTCCAGCTGGTGCGATAACCGCTATGATGATAGTACCGTGTATTTGCTACTTAAAAGTAATGGTAAAACTGAAATAACATCGATATCCTAAGATTAACAGACACCTTTTTATTAACAGTTGGACAATATGAGACGTTGCACAACATAAGGCTCCCTCGACAACCCGACACATGCCAGAACAAAGTCCGTAATAGGGAGTATACACACAGATCACTACAACTTTTCCACGCTGCTTCAACAACAATAACGTTTGGACGTTTCATCTTCCAGCCATACATAATGCATTTAAACACTGCAACAAATGTAAGAGGACAAGTCAGAAAATTCCAGTCGCCTAAACTGACCAAGGTATGTACAGCTGCGGTCAAAATAATAGCACCACAATATAGACAGACATCACAACGCATATACTTCAAAACTACTGAAGTACGAAGGTATGTACAGCTGCGGCCTAAATAATAGCACCACGATATAGAAACATATTATAACGGATATAAATATTTCAAAAACTATTGCTTTACTGACATTAGTTTCTTTGATTAAAATAAACACTATACTATACAGAAATTATAAGTAATGCAGATATTTCGGTATTTTAAATTATTAAATGAAAAACATAATTTCTGATATTGTTGACCTTTATGGTGTTTAAAATTTTGTTTATTTTCGGCTTTAGGTCCTTGATTAAAAAAACAGCTTTTTCCTTTAAATTTCAAAATTTATTCACGATATTTCGACTAGCTTCGCTAGTCATCTTCTGATGATCTATTGCAAAAATACATTAATTATTAAAACATATATATAAACGTAAAAAAATATGAACTTTACAATATAATGATGTTTGTTTGATTGTTGTCTGTCCTTTTTAAATTCTCGCTGTACCCGGATGTTTATGTCGTCCGTGTCTCTTAACAGTATGTCGACACATTTGAGAGCACCTGTCAGTGTCAGATTTGTAATTTAGTCTCTTCTCTGTAGGAACGTAACCCAGCAAAAAATAAAAGAAGTACTTCCAAAAAAATAACATTATAAGTACTTCCAATTCATAAGTATGAACATTTTTTCGGCATTTAATGAAGTTCTTCTAAATAACTAACCAAAATGTTATTTCGGAATATAAATTATTAACCCAAGAATGCATAATTTTAAAACGATTGGATGTAAAATGAATCTTGTGAAGTGATAAAAGTCCAGATCGGAAGGAACATATGTATGAGGGCTAAAATATATATGTAAAATACTGCGTCTATAGTGCTAAAGGGAAGAAATATATATTTATATGGCGGCTATATCAGAATTAGTGAATGGTTCTGGAAGCTAGTCGACTTTTTCATCAATTAAATTTCGTTTCAGTCGACTAGGTCGATAAATCGGACCTACAAGTCGACTTTTTCATAGTCGATTAAAATAACATAAAGTCATTTCAAAGTATGCTGATTTTCTTCGAAATATGTTAAATTTTGGAATTGTAGTACATTGGATTGCGATAAAAACTGAATTTATTAACAACACTTCATACTTTCCAAAAATGTTAATATAGCGTCACCAGAAATGCCCAAGAGCGTAACCCTCAAAAAATGAAAATTCGTTTTTCGTCAAAAAATCACGATTTTATTCAAGAAAAAAAGACGTAACATCAAGTGCTCGTTTTTTGATAAAGAACAAAAGGCGTAACTCACATTGTATTAAACAGAACGTACTGCATTCATCTATTTAACCTTTGTAGTTGTTCTCTTGTTGCTGTTTTGATTTTTGTAAATCGTGTTTGACACCTATTTTAGATGCAAAATTCTGTATGGGTCTGTATTTAAATTTGGCCTTTATCTGAAGGGTATCCATTTTTTATCAAATTTCGCTGTGTTCGTGATTCTATAAACTAATCTCAGCCAAATTTAATAATGCTCTGATGTAAAACATGAAAACACATTTTTCCAACCTTGCTAGTGACCGTTTATTCTCGGATTAAAAAATCCTTTGTGCAAAATATAGTACATTTGACTAAAATATGACTTCTATGGAGATTAGATGCTAAATCGGAAGGTACACATCCATGCGAGTATGTGGGGCTATATGTAAATTTGAACCGATATTGTTCACACAGATATTAACTGTTAAAATAAGACACTCTTTACCAAATTTCATGAACATCGAAAGGAAATTATATCTTCTATAGAGGGTATAAGCTAAATCGAAGGTACATTCATATATATTACGATATCTGGTTCTAAACTGATATTCAAATAGTTGAGAGATTTTTCATCGTTCGTTCGTAGACGAAAGAAATACGGATTGTCTTCTTTGAGATCGGATTATATTTGTGACCTGCACATAGATTACAAGAATGCATGCACAAACTGACATAGCTAAATCGGTTCAGAAAGTGATTCTAAGTCGATCGGTATAATAAACGATGGTTCTATATATCTCTTCTCATTTTTGGTGTTAGAAACAAATGCATAAATCATAATAAATTGTACCACAGTGTGGTGTAGGTTATAATTAAATAATTTTAAAACAAATTATGGTAATTAAATATACTATACCATACATACTGTACCACACTACGGAAAACTTTTTTTTGAGAGAATGTTAATTACACTATGGGGTCACACTTTTCAAGAGCCATCTACACCATACAGATTACAGACATCTTCAAATGTCCTAAACATACATACATATATATGATCGTTGATCTCTTTGGCCAATAGTATATTATTTATACGTTCCCTTCCCTATGTCAGAATTTGTATTGCTTTAAATATGAAATCTCTGGACCCAAAGATGTTAATAAGAACGACATACATTCACCAAATAAATACAACACCAAAAAAGCAAATCTTACAGAGCTTTAAAAGAGTTGTGCAAAAGTGGTGACAAAGAAGTACTTCCCCGGCGCGACAACCCCTTGTTAAATTCATTGGTGAAAATCCAAATTAGAACAACTTCCGGATCATGAGTTGGGGATTTTTATTGCTTCTTTGGATGCTCTTTTTTTGCTGGGAAATTATGTGTAGCATCTCTAAAGTGTATCGTCTGTGGTAGTTACTCTCTTCTGCTAGTATCTCCACATTGTCAAAATTAGGTTTATGTCCAGTCAGCGCACAGTTCTGTTTTCTATTGGTTTGTCAAAAGCTTTTAATTCGGATTTGTGCGATGACTAGACTAGTTTTTAATATTGTCTTGGTTGTACCGAGATATCCATTTTTGCATATTTCGGAACCTTCGGCTTTGCGTTGAATTTTGTAGATCAAATTTGATTTTTCGTCCTTTGTCACTTTCGATTTTGTTTTGCTGAATAGAAGATTTGTTGTGTTCTGTGTGCAACTTTTACTAAATTTTTGTCATATATGTTAGAATTTTGTAGCCTCTCAGAAAAGGTTTTCTATATCGTTGGTGTCGTTGTCTCCTGTTCCTTATCTATGTTCTTCTTTATCCTGGAGCGTTGTAGCAAATCCTCTATAGTCCTCTTGGGATAGTCATTCATTGTTAATATTTTCCTTATTTTATCTCTGTTGGTTTTATGGAATTACTTGTCACTTGTTGTGAGCACTCTTTCTATAAGGTTGGTAGCCGTGTTGATAATAGTCCTTCTGGCGTGTTTTGAGTGGAAGTTTATTAATCTTCCTGAAGATATGCTTTTTTGGTACTAATCCGTTCTCAGTAAGTTACCATATCCAGACATGCGAGTTTGTTTTCCTTTTCATCCTCGATTATGAATTTAATTTGTCTGTTGTATGAATTTAATATTTGTAGAGTGTTTTCCACATCCTTTTTCTTGATAATTCCAAATAAGTCGTCCACATATTTATACCCTCACTTTAGTGTGACGAGGGTATATATCATTTGCTACGAAAAAAAGTGTAACACATCGAAGGAGTGATCTAAGACCCTAAGTATGTTCGGCGGATATTCGTTTTGGGTAATTTTAAGACGAATGAGCAATGTCCGTCCGTCTGTCTGTCTATCTGTCTGTCTGTGTGTCTGTCTGTCTGCTGGCTGGTGCGCACGATAACTCTCGAAAGGAGTAACCGATTGACTTCAAATTTGGTTCGTGGTAATATTTATTTCCATCTCCGGCTAAGTTCGAAGATGGGCCATATTGGTCCACTCATTCTGGTACTCCCCCACAAAGGGTTAAAATGTTGTGAAATATTGATTCTTTAATAGCTGCTATTATACGTATTCGAATCTTCTGAAATTCCACACATAGTATTAGTTTGTTAGTCGCTATCAACTCGAGGAAAATGGGCGAAATTGACACGCCCCTTTTGGTACCTCCCACACAAATGCACCATTTTGCACTAAAAGTTAAAAGCTTATAACATTAATACCAGTGTTTAGAAATACTTGAAATTTTTTACAGTGTAATGCTTTTATAGTGCCTACAGTCCAGTGAAAAATGGGCGTTATTGCCGCGCCCCTTTTGGTACCTCCCACACAAATGCACCAAAAGTTAACAGCTTATAACATTATTACCAGTGTATAAAAATACTTGAAATTTTGTGCAGCGTAATGTTTTTATAGTGCCTACAGTCCATTGAAAAATGGGCGTTATTGTCACGCCCCTTTTGGTACCTCTCCCACAAAGGTACCATTTGGCAGCAAAAGTTAACAGTTTATAACATTAATATCAGTGTATACAATTACTTGAAATTTTGTACAGTGTAATGCTTTTATAATGCCTATAGTCCAGTGAAAAATGAGCGTTATCACCACGCCCCTTTTTGTACCTCCCACACAAACTGGCCATTATACCACAATTTAATATCTCAACGTTAATATACCAGTCCATATAAACGGTTACAATTCGGCACAGTGCAATGTATTTAAAGTATCTACTGTTCAGCGAAATATAGGTGTATTTCTTAAACCCCTTCTGGTACCTCCCACAAAAATTGACAGAATAATTTGTGTAATATTCAATATTACATTACTCACAAAGTGAGGATATACTTTAGTCGGTTTACCCGACTGAAACTTTCTTACTTGTTTGTTAAAATTTTGGTAGTGTTCATCATATTTATTGAAACGTCGAGTAATTCTATCATTACTATATCTGCTAAGACCGGGGAGGCGGACGATTTCATCGGTAGTCCCTTACCTTGTCTATATATCCTATCCTCGTACTTAAAACAGCGGGTTTCTTTAGTACAAAAAGTCAGCATCTTCATAAGTGTTTAGTGTGAATCTCCAACAAGTTCCAGTTCCTCTCTATTGTCTCTAAAGCTAAAGTTATCGGCCTACTAGGGAATAAGGACTCCATGCCGAATGAGAAAAGAATTTCGTCATCTTCTGTGCGTACGTTGTCAAGTTTTGATTTAAAGTCTGATATTGTATCGGGAATCCTTTGATGAGTTCTTTAATATATCCACTATATACCTAGATAGTCCATGACCCGGGGAATTAGTGGATGAACAAATCGGTCTTAATGGAACTCCATTTTTGTGGATCTTGGGAAGTTCATAAATGCGAGGAGGCAATATTGCATTATTTGTCAATTTTCTCTTTTCTGTCAAGTTAATTAGGCTCATGTTGAATAACGTATTCTCTATTGCGTTATTTTTGCTTTGTAGGCCAGATGTTGGATCCCTTGTTGATCGTGTGTATGTGCACATATATGTGGACGACTTATTTGGAATTATCAAGAAAAAGGATGTGGAAAACACTCTGCAAATATTAAATTCATACAACAGTCAAATTAAATTCACAATGCAGGATGAAAAGGACAACATACTCGCATATCTGGACGCATTAATAACACTATGCAACAAAAATAACACTTTTTGAAAAATACACGGACATGACAGTGTATGTAGGTTCGATTCTACTATCAAAGGGTAGTATAACCCTATACATGGTTTGGCGAAATTGGTGACTAATTATTTTTATGGGCCCCCAAAGTTTCTTAAAATCAGTGGGCCCCTCCAAAAAGGTGTCATCAGCTTTTGTCCAACAACTTATTCAGACTTGGTGATACCGCTTAACTATGTTTGGCAATAATGTAGGTAAGAATATGCTGAACAAAGTTTCTTAAAATTTTTTGCGAAAAATTTTTTTCCCTATACTTTATTTTTGAAAATGTGAATGAAAAAAATATTTTTTCACTTTTTTCAGCATAATTTCCAGGGATTCGTAATTGTTCACTAACAATGCTTGGCAAAATTGTAGCCAACGTAAATCTGAACAACGTTTGTGTGCATATCAATACAATCTGAACGTGTCTCACATATAGTAAAATTTAATGGCGAACATTTTTGTAGAACATTTCATCCCCGCCCTCCCCATTTTAAGGGGTGTTTTTTACGATTTGTTAACATGGGGGCAAAAATTAGAGTTATGTGGGGGAGCTAGAGTGTTAATATGTTCCATAAAAATATTGGCCTTAATATTTTCCATAAAATTGCTGAACATACCCGGTACCAACAAAATATATTTTTGTTACATAACTGTGAAATACTTACATTTTGGGATACAATGTGTTTTTTGAGCTATTTAGGGTGCCTAGACCCGTTCAGATTGTATTGATATGTTTACAAAAGTTGTTCAGATTTACGTTAGCTACAATTTTGTCAAGCAATGTTAGTGAAAAATTACGAGCCCCTGGAAGTTATGCTGAAAAACGGGAAAAACATTTTTTTTCGCAAATAATTTTAAGAAACTTTGTTCGGCATATCCTTAGCTACATTATTGCCAACTATAGTTAGCGGTATCACGAAGTCTGAATTAGTTGTTGGAAAAAAACTGATGACACCTTTTTGGAGGGACTCACTGATTTTCAGAAACTTTGGGGGCCATAAAAAAATTGGTCTCCAATTTCGCCAAAACGAGTATAGGGTTGTACTACCCTTTGATAGTAGAGTCGAACCTATACTGTCATGTCCGTGTATTTTTGTCACTGTTGCACAGTGTAATTAGACATGGTATCTTACTGAGGACTGATTGGTACCAAAAAAGCATATCTTCAGGAAGATTAATAGACTTCCAATCAAAACCCGCCAGAAGGACTATTATCAACACGGAGACAACGACATCAACGATATACAAAACGTTTTCTGAGAGGCTACAAAATTCTAATATTTATGACAAAAAAGTAGTAAAAGTTGCACACAAAACACAGAACACAACAAATCGTCTATTCAGCAAAATAAAAGTCAAAAGTGGTAAAGGATGAAAAATCAAATTTAATCTAAAAAATTCAATGCAAAGGCGACGGGTCCGAAATATGCAAAAAAAGTATATGTCGGTACAACCAAAAACTAGACTGTCACCGCACAAATCTAACTTAAAAGCTTTTGACAAACCAACAGAAAACCAAACGGAGCTTGCGGCCCACTGTGCGCTGACTGGACATAAACCTAATTTTGACAATGTGGAGATACCAGCAGATGAGAGTAACTACCACAGACTATACACTTTAGAGATGCTATAAATAATTGACGTTCCTACAGAGAAGAGACTAAATTACAAATCTGAAACTGACAGGTGCTCTCAAATGTATCGACATACTGTTAAGAGAAACGGACGTCATAAACATCAGCTAACAGCGAGAACTTAAAAAGGACAGACAACAATTTTAAAACATCATTTTATTGTAAAGTTCATATTTTTTTGTGTTTATATATATGTTTTAATAAATAATGTATTTTTGCAATAGATCTCCAGAATGATGAAGCTAGTCGAAATATCGAGAACAAATTTTGAAATTTAAAGAACAAAACTGATTTTTTTAATTACGGACCTAAAGCCGAAAAATAAAAAACAAAATTAAAAACATAATTTCTTTCTAAAAAGTGCAAAAAATCTCCAGTCAAAATAATAGCACCTCTAGCATTTGCGGTTGTCTTAAAGTTATATTAGGTTAGGTTAGGTTAAGAGTGGCAGCCTGTAAAACAGACTCACTTAGGCTATCCAGTCCATTGTGTTGCCACTGGGACGTTAGGGAAAACATAAGTTATTCCTAGCCCCTCCCGTTAAACCAATTTGATTGCTTTAAAAATATCAAAAGTTGGCGGATTCCAACAGCAGCCAAGTTAGCTAACTCTTGAAGTAATATGAGCCCAAGGTTGTATGCCACCTTCTGCAGAGAACGTTTATTGATTGATTCCTCCTCTTCTTCGTCTCCACAGCTTCAGCAAGTCATTATGCAAGACCTTTAATCTCTCTGCGTGCCGTCCAATAAGACAGTGAGAGGTCCGTTCTCGACATCGACAGCAATGCTTTGGTGCGTTTTGAGTCGAAACTCGGCCACATCAGTTCCTGACTAGTGATCACCTGACATTTGAAGCCGTAAGTGCACTATCTCTCAAGAAGAGCTTGCAGGTTTCTAAAGGCATGCCCACATGTTCCAGCTCCCCTGGAGCGTGTACGGTAATTCCTAGTCTTTCAAGTTCATCTGCCTTGCAGTTTCCTGGTATAGCCCTGTGGCCCGGCACCTATATCAGGTGAATATTGAGCCAACTCGTTAAGAGATCTGCGACAGTCGAGGGCAGTTTTTGAATTTAGGAATACAGTTTCCAGGGACTTGATAGCAGCCTGACTATCAGAGCAAATATTTATACCGACTTTGGTCAGCAAAATAATTTTCAGCCATTCCGCTACCCTTTAATATCTAAGATTTCTGCCTGGTAAACACTACAGTGATCAGGCAGTCTTTTTGCAAGTGATAGTTGAAGTTTCTCAGAAAAGACACCAAAGCCCATTTGGTTATCGAGTTTGGAACCGTCCGTATAAAAGTTAATAAATCTTCTTTGTCCTGGGATACGACCATTCCATTCTGATCGATCAGGTATAAGAGTGAGATACTTCTTGTCAAAGAGTGGTTCAGTAATAGTGTCTAGAATGACACTATGTCCATATGACACTATAAAGTTATATTAGTAACAACATATTTATTCAGCAATATTACCGAAATAATTGTTCTGCTTCTGACCTATATTTGCTAAATCGAGTATTTAAATGACTTTCCCGCTTTTCCCTAAAGATTTTGCAAGTTTTGTTATTCTTGTACTATCTCCCTTAATAATTATCATTTTTTTTGTAATATAGACAGTTCGGGGCTATGTGTGTCATTCTAATACGCTTATTTGGTTATTGGCAAAGCGTTGTATCAATAAATTTCTCGAATTTTGGATCGTTATCTTGTTGGAAACTGCGAACGAGCAACATTTCTTCATTTGCATTAACCCACAATATCTCATTAAGAATTATTTCATATACGGATGAATCATCGATCTTTTTTATACCCGCCACCATAGGATGGGGGGTATATTCATTTTGTCACTCCGTTAGTAACACCTCTAAATATATATTGATCTAAGACCCCATAAAGTATATATATTCTCAATCGTCGTAAAATCCTAAGACGATTTGACCATGTCCGTCTGTCCGTACGCCTGTCCGTCTGTTGTAACACGCAACAGTCTTCAATAATTGAGCTAGATAACTGAAATATGGAATAGATCAGGGATGTAACGAAATTTGCTTTAGCGAAAGCGAATGCGAATATTGAAATATTTTTCTTGCGAATGCGAATATTGAAAAATGCATTTTTGCGAAAGTGATTGCGATAGCGAATATTAAATTTTGCGAATACGAAGCGAATATCAACCAGTAAGGAAAGGCAGAATGTCGGGCGGGACTGACTATATAATACCCTACACCTCCCTAACAATGCGATAAGGGTTATTGTGATAATAATTTTAAATAATTGGTAAATGGGTAAGAACATATATATGCGGATATATCTAATTCTGAACCGATAATCGCTAAATTAAGCAATATTCGTTCCTAAATTGAGAAACATCTTTCTGGAGAATTTTGTAATGTTTGGAAGTAAAGTACAACTTCTATAGTGCTTTGTAACCAAATCAGGAGGAACATATATATGGAGCTTATATATAAATCTGAATCGATTTTCCCTGAATACTCATTCATGTAAAATAGAAACCTCTTTCTGTCGAATTTCGTACTGATCGGATATAAAATACAGTCTCTACAGCGCTTGAATGTCAAATCGGTGCTAACATATATATGGGGGCTATATCTAAATCTGAACCGATTTTCTCCAAATTTGGCAGTATTCCTTCGTGTAATAAGAAACCTCTTTCTGCCGAATTTCGCTGTGATCGGATATAAAATACAGTTTCTACAGCTATTGAATTTCAAATCGGGGTTAACATATATATGGGGGCTATATCTAAATCTGAACCGATTTCCCCCAAATTTTGTATTGTATCTAAGTGTGTCACGAGACTACTCTCTGTCAATTTTTGTACAAATCGGTTACAAAATGTTGCTTATACAGTGCATATATGCCAAATCGGAGGTACATATATATGGGAGCTATATGTAAATCTGAACCGATTTTAACCAAATTCCAAATTCGTCCTTGGGCCTAAAAAAAGATATCTGCAAAGTTTCGTTGAGATCGGACCATAATTGCGACCTGTACTTTGATTACAAAAATACGTCTACAGACAGACAGACAGACAGACGGACATAGCTAAATCGACTCAGAAAGTGATTACAAGTCGATCGGTATAATAAACAATGGGTCTATCTCTTCTCCTTTTGGGTGTTACAAAAACTGTAGGGTATAAAAACTGATTTACGAAAGCGAAACATCCTTCCTACATGCTGTCTTTTAAATTCAATATACATATATTGCAGATGATTTCTTAAATATAAAATATTAAATTAATATTTAAAAACCAGTAAGGAACGGCTAAAGTCTGGCGGAGCTTATTGTATTATGAACGGATGGACATAGTCCAGGATCCAGCACTTCTTCTTGTGGATGTTCATAGAAAGTCGATTCTAACGTAATTAACTTTCGAAAAATCTAGTATCCATAGTTTAGTAGAGCCAAGTTATAATTCACAAAAAGTAGCTTCACTGTTTTTTCACTATTCAATCTTTCACTTTCTTAGAGATTCATAAATAAGTCGGGCTCGGCTAAATAACTGTTACCTGGGGACAGGGATGCCAACTTAGTGCTTTTCGCAGATTTAGTGCTTTACCAATACGCGAACAGTGTTCACTTAGTGCCAAACGAAAAAAAGCACTAGGTGTACGCTTTTCATGTTTTTTGTTGGTGCTTTTGACGCTTTTCCTACATTTGTCAGATCAAAACTGGCAACATAATGAAATTATAATATTTATGCTACTCCGTGTTATGAACATATTAATATGCACTTACATTTGACTCTCTGATTTGCATATTGCTGTTATCACTTCTGCAGTTTAAATTTGATTGATATGTAGACTTACAAAAAGTAAAAGAAATAGCTTTTTTATACCATACAAAATTATTGGCGAAAGGGTTTTTGCCGAAAAATTATGGTTTTATAAGTACACAATTCTGCGGTACAGTGTATAATATTTTCGCTTTCGACCAGATATTTGTAAAGCCCTAAAATATTGGGTGGCAATTCATAACGTCCAGGGACATAATGTCCATGGATCTTATGACACTTTGGTCCGCGTAACCGGCTTTGGAAAAAATTTTGAATCCCGCCCGAAAGCGGTCCACGCTGAATCACTTTGGTCCGCGTAGCCATCGTTGGGCATACATCAGAAGGGAAAATCTTTAACCCCGGCCAAAACCGGTCACGCAGACACAGTTCGGTCCACGTAGCCCGCTTTGGAGATATCGATAACTGGAAAATCGTCTTCAAAGATAACATACAGACTAAATGGTCTATTGAATCAGAATCACTAGCAGATTCTAATTATTATAGGGATAAATCGAATCTGCTAGTGATTCCTTATTGCTCAGCAAGTCTTTATGCAATTTAGCAGAGAAACATGTATGAATCTAAGCGCCAAAAAAAAAGTTTGGAAGTATCATTTTAATTAGGGAAACAACTATGATTAAAATTTGATAATTATTTTTATTTTAAAATTTTTAATGTAAAATTATACTTTTTATTGCAAATGAAAGAAAAATACTTTAGTGCGTTTTTACGCTTTTGGTCTAGAATTTTACGCTTTCTAAATTTTTCATTGCGCTTTTGCTCCGCAAATAGTTGGCATCACTGCCTGGGGACACTTCCCGGCGGTGTAGTTTAAAATAGGGATGAAACGAATATTCGCATTCGCATATGCGAACGCGAATTATTCGCATCATTTTAACATTCGCTTTCGCAAAAACCAACTTTGGATTATTCGCATTCGCTTTCGCAAAAATATATTTCAGTATTCGCTTCCATTTGTTAAAAGTGTTATATCTTCTTATTCGCTTCACACTTTTTGAAGATATTAATACCAATGAAAACCTCTTCCACTTTTCTTCAAAACAGTTGACAAATATGCTTGTCCTTGTGATAACAAGAGGAAAAGATATGGAATACATTCTAAATACTTCAATATCCTGGAAAAGTATCAATTTAGTTCCTTAATTTAATTGGTACTAAGGGGTCACACTATTATTCGCATTCGCTTTCGCAAAAATGCATATTTCACTATTCGCTTTCGCATTCGCATTCGCAAGAAATACATTTCAATATTCGCTTTCGCTTTCGCTAAAGTCACTTTCGTTACATCCCTAGTTTAAAACTGGCGTACAAAATCTATTTTTTTGTTTAAACATGTATTTGATTGCCAATTTTTAGATTGAGGAAGCGAATACTGAAATATATTCGTGCAAAAGCGAATGCGAAGGCGTATATTCCAAATTTGGTTTTTGCGAAAGCGAATGTTCAAAATGAAGCGAATAATTCGTATTCGCATATGGGGATGCGAATATTAGTTACATCCCTGGTATAGATGCTCCTTAAAGCTGCAGGTAACTTAGGAATAACCAGTAAGGAAAGGCAGAAAGTCGGGCGGGGCCGACTATATAATACCCTACACCTCCCTAAACATTGCGATAAGGGTCATTGCCATAATAATTTTCAATAATTGGTAAATGGGTAGAAACATATTATCTAATTCTGAAACGATAATCGCTAAATTAAGCAATATTCTGCTGAGCGAAGTTTCTCGACGTTAAGAAGAATAAAAACTTATCTCCGGAACAGAATGGAAGGAGAGAGGCTATCTTATCTGGCTTTGATGTCTATATACAAAGATGAAGTCAAAATCGATGAAATAATTGATATATTTCTTTCAAAAAATCGAAAATTACATTTTTAACTCTTACGTATTTTATTATAAAAAGTTTTACTGATCTCGTACTAAAATACACATTTATATTTAGGAATAAAATTCGAATAAAAAACTAAGGAACTTAACTTCCATTACCTACACAATAAACGCAATTTTTTAATTGTTTATCTTTGTTATGGAAAATAAGGTTGGCCCCCCCGAACCAAAATCGTGGATACGTCCCTGAGACAAGGTGATTTTTTTTGGGAAAAAGTATTTATCGTATTAAGTTATAAAAAAAGTTATTTAAAATAAGTATCTCATATTTATTTTCATCTTAAATGAAACTTTTGATAGAATGCACTCGAAGAAAGAACTGGTCAAGAATTTCCATTTCTTCAAAACAGTAGCTCAGTACATCTTAAGGAAAACTTCCAGGACAATGATTCCTAAGAATAAACAAGTCAAAAATGTTCACTGGTATTGTTGCCAAGCGTCCCCAAATTATAAAATTTTTTACACAAATTTCAAAAGTAAGCCACATATTCTCTAATCGCAGAGTTAAATTTTTAAAACTTTTACCATTTTTATTTGTGTTAAGGCGTTGCTCGTTGAACCCTTAGTATAGTAGATAAATGCGAAAATCTAAGAAATACCATTTTTGGGGATTTGCGAAATTGTGCGATTGATTTTGCAAATATAATGATTGCGAATTACTTTCTGATATTTCATAGAAAAATATTAATTTTTTAATAGTTTAAGGCGTTATTACATTTCTGTCTGCATTTACATTTTTTTTTGCTTGCCCTAAACCTACCACTTTGTTAATACACTGTGCAACAAATGAACACTTTCTGAAAATTACACGACTTGACAGCATAGGTTTGATTCTCCTACCAAAGGGTGGTATAACCCTATACTCGGTTTGACGAAATTGGAGACCAATTTTTTTATGGTCCTTAAATGATCCTGAAATTCAGTGGGATCCTCGAAAAAGGTGTCATCAGTTTTTGTCCGTTTAACAACAATATAAAATAAAAATATGCTGAGCAAAGTTTGTTAACATTTTATGCCAAAACTACACTTTTTTTTTGAAAAAGTGAAGGAAAAAATATTTTTTCTCTTTTTTCAGCATAACTTACAGGGACTTCTACTTTTTCACTAACAGCAAAATTGTAGCCATGGTAAATCTGAACAACTTTTGTGAACATACTCGTATCAATGCAATATGAACGTGTCTAGGGACCTTAAAAAGCTCACAAAGACCACATTGTACTTCAAAAATATAACTTCTTCGTAACTCAAAAGAAATACATGTTTTTGGTGTAGGGTATGTTTACCAACTTTGTAGAAAATAGTAAGGCCAATATTCTTGTGGGACATATTAAACCTCTATAAAGCCTGGCAAGGCGAGTTATACGACCCTAAAGGCTTACCGACCCATTAGCCTAACTTCTTTCCTGTTAAAAACAATGGAGCGAATAATTGATAACATGGTCAAAAGTAAAATGGCGGATGACAGGCTAAAATTCAAACAACACGCCTATGTCAAAGGAAGATCAGTGGAAACAGCTCTGCATGAGATAGTACACCACATAGAAGAGTCCTTCAGTAAAGAAATGTCTACACTTGCTGTTTGGATAGACATTAAGGCGCATTTAACAATGTACAGGCCGATACACTTATCCCGTCCTTACACGGGGGAAAATCGTCATTTTTGATATGTTTGAATTGAAAGAAAATATACTTGGAAACGATTTTTTAAATATTATATATTTGTTAACAAATAAATTTTATTTGAAAATCAAGAAATTTTGTTTGAAGCGCATATATTAATATAGTAGAACATAATTTATTTGAAAACTGACTCTCACAAATAAAATATGTGTTTACACACAAACAAAGTTATTGTATGAGAAGTTTTCCAAATATATTTTTTTAAAAAAGATTTTTAAAACTTTGCTGACTTATTCGAATTTTAGTTAGTTTTTCCAATTCATCACTTTCTGTCAACCCATCAATGCAATTTATATTTACAAAGATCTACCATTTAAGTTTTAGTTAAATTTTACTAACATATAACATTTATTAAAAAAATGTACTCTTTGAGCATTTGAAAACCAGAAAACTTGTCTTTAAATTAAGGCATTGAAGCATTGCCAAAATACATAAATACAAATTAATCTTTGTTTCGGAAATACTAGTTCCAAATAAAAAAATGTTAGAATGGGAACATATTTTTGTTTAAAACAATATCCTCATAAACATATAATATTTGTGTGTGTTAAATATTATATATTTGGAGTGTACCCTAAACCTATGTATATTTCAAGCCGAATATGTTTGGGACAATATACTACAGAAGCGATTTTTTTTTTTCATAACAAAGATAAACAATTTAAACGTTGCGTTTATTGTGTAGGTAAGGGATGTTAAGTTCCTTAGTTTTTTATTCGAATTTTATTCCTAAATATAAATATGTACTTTAGTACGTGATCATTAAAACTTTTTATAATAAAATGCGTAAGAGTTAAAAATGTAATCTTCGAATTTTTGAAAGAAATATTTAAATTTTTTCACTCTCAGCAGAAATGTGTGGCTGTTTGGTCAGTCCAGTGAATCATCAAAACAGTGACGACAAGAGAGAGCCAGAGTAAAATAAATTTTACTAAGCAACAGAACGTAGGCCAGTGCTACCATGTAAGTGCTTTTTGCATTAACTTTGCTGTTTTTCGGACTCCTAAAACGCCAAATTGTCTGGCTAGAACCAATCAAAAAATCATGAAACATGCACTTTTCTTATTTTTAGTTATTACTTTTAAAATTTTTAACGCTATTATATTGTTTTTTTTTAACTGCTTTCCAAATATTTTTCGTGTTTTCATTTTTTTTTGAGTGATTTTGAAAATTTTAAATAGTTTATGCCTATGTTTAAAACATTTCGGGGGGGGCCTGGGCCCCCGGGCCCTCCCCCCTAGATACGTCCCTGCCTCAGGGGGCATTTTATCGCCTCTTCTATGGGTTACGACGATACACAGTCTCCTAAAAGCCCTCACCAATGAAGGACTTAAACCAGTCTGTTATGCAGACGACGTTGTAATACTTCTAAGAGGCTTTCATCCAGAAGAGATGAAGAGGCACTTAACATAGCATATAACTGGGCACAACCAGACAAATCAGAAATTAACTATTTACAAGGAAAACGAAGATCCCACGTTTTACCCCGCCTCGATTTCTCAATAAGACAATTGCTATAACTAAAAAGGTAAAATACTTGGGAGTAATCTTGGATCAGAAACTGTACTGGAAAGATCATCTTGAAGAAAGAGTTACAAAGGCCCACAGATGTTGGTCGCTGTGCAGTAGAGCTATAGGTTTAAAATGGGGACTACGTCCAAATATGACTCACTGGCTTTACATGAGCATGATTAGACCAATAATCACCTACGCCTGTGTAGTGTGGTGGACATCAATGGACAAGAAGTGCAACGTAATACCTTTGCAAAAAATTCAACGTATGTGCTGTCTAGGCATAAGCGGGGCATTTAGAACTGCACCAACAAAAGCGTTAGAGACTATAATGCACATCCAACCAATAGACATCCGTATAAAGTATGAGGCAGCCCTCCCAGCAAGACGTCTACAAGTGATGGGTGAATGGATAAATCGAGACTACAAGTCGTACCATCAGAAGATTTTAGAATCTCTAGTTGGTCACATTCAAACACCAGAAATCTCCGACCGCATTCCTGATGTGCGGCTTACAGCTACCTGTGATACGTTTGTGCCTGACAGACGCTCCTGGGAAAATGGAACATTGGCCCATGTGCCAGTGGGAACCAGCTGCTACACGGATGGGTCCAAGCGAGGAGGAAAGACGGGTCTGGGACTTTTTATTGATGAACCAGAAGTCGAACTTCACTTCCGTCTCCCTGACCATAACACGGTATTTCAAGCAGAAGTTCGAGCAATCACGGAGTGTGTGAACTGGCTCAGTAACACGACATAGCCAATAAAGCAATAACATCGGAAAGGGTCAAATCCAGAACTGTGTTGGACTGTAAAAGAACGATAAATGATTATTCAGCCCATGGTCAATTGCGTATCTGCTGGGTACCAGAACACAACGGAGTGATTGGAAATGAAGGGGCAAACAGTTTGGCTTCAAAGGGAAGAGAACTTCGAGTAATAAAATTGGAAACCTTTCGAAGCCACGAAAACTGAGTTGAAGCACTGGGCAGTGATGGCTCACAAAACTGTGTGGAATAGCGCAACAGTAGGAGCAACTACAAAAATACCAAATGAAAAGAAAACAAGAAGTCTTCTTAAACTAAACAAGATCGATATTAGTAAGATGATGAGTGTTCTAACGGGACACTCAAGCTTACAAGCACATCTTCATCGCATAGGATTAGCAGGAAACGACGAATGCAAGGCATACAGGGAAAACATCGAAACGATAGAACATTTCCTGTGTCACTGCCCGGCTTTCACACATGCAAGATCCCAACATTTCGGGTCCGACATATTACCAGACTTGACTCATCTCAGAGAATATAACTGGAAGATACTGAGAAATTTCTTGTCTAGTACCGATTTTCTGTAACTCGTAAGGTATAACAAGATCATAATAAGGAGCGCACAACAGGCCGAACCATCGGCTTAAGTGTATGTCCATGGACATGAGACGTTTAAACGTCTCCTCTCTTCAACCTAACATAACCTATTAAACCTCTTGCTCTACCACATGACGGTGGTAAAAAAAATGTTGGCCGTAAAATTGTACTATATATGTCAGAACACACCAAAGCCCAAAACTTATCACATCTATCTTATATTTTCTTTTTAGTAACGTTGTCCATATCTCCAAAATACTACCGATAACTGTGTGTATTTATTTATGACGAACTGGATTTATTTAATTTATGTTTGTATGGACTACTGTGGACTGTTGTTTTTTCCAAATTCATCAGGAGAAATTCATGAAATTTCTGTCGATAGATGGTTTTAATAATATTTATTTTTTCTTATTCACTAGTTTCGAAAACGCCCTAGCAGCGGTTTGGGCGTTAACCCAAACAAGACAGAATTGGTTCTCTTTACTAGGATGAATAATGTCCCACATGTGGATCCACCTCCTCGGATAAATGGAACAGATTTAGTCTTTTCTGAAAGTGCAAAATTTGTAGGAATAATTCTAGATAGGAAACTCTTATTTAGACTTAACGTATTGGAACGTGTATGGAAGGCCAACGTCGCCTTATATTCCTGCATAAAGATTGTAGGGTGTCGCGGTGGGGCCTCTCTACCAAAATCATCCATTGGACGGCAACTGACAAACTAACCATCACCTACCTACTATCGAAGGTTCAGAGAATTGCCTGCCTGAGCATAAGCGGAGCCATAAGGACAGCAGCGACTGAGTCTCTACAACCCACGCACCAAAAGAGGCGTGTCAATAACGCCCACTTTTCTCTGGACTCTAGGCGCTATAAAAGCTTTACACTCTCCAGAATGTCAAGTATTTATATTCGCTATTATTATAATTTTAAGTTGTTAACTTTTGGTACAAAATGGTACCTTTGTGTGGGGCGTACCAAAAAGGGCATTGTAATAACGTCCATTTTTAACAGGACTGTAGGTACTGTAAAAACATTACACTGTCCAAAATTTCATGTATTTGTATGCACTGGTATTAAATGTATAAGCTGTTAACTTTTGGTGCAAAACAGTCCATTTGTGTGGGAGGTACCAAAAGGGGCGTGGCAACCTTACTCATTTTACTCGAGATCATGGCTGCTGATAAAATAATACTATGTGTGGAATTTTAAAAGATTGGAATAAGTAGGATAGAAGATATTAAATAATCAATTTTTCACTAATTGTTAACCCTTTGTTCGCAATGTTTAGGGAGGTGTAGGGTATTATATAGTCGGCCCCGCCCGACTTTCTGCCTTTCCTTACTGGTTATTCCTAAGTTACCTGCAGCTTTAAGGAGCATCTATACCAGGGATGTAACTAATATTCGCATCCCCATATGCGATAAGGGTCATCCCTAAACATTGCGATAAGGGTCATTGCCATAATAATTTTCAATAATTGGTAAATGGGTAGAAACATATTATCTAATTCTGAAACGATAATCGCTAAATTAAGCAATATTCGTTCCTAAATTGAGAAACATCTTTCTGGAAAATTTTAATGATCGGAAGTAAAATACAACTTCTATAGCGGTTTCATACCAAATCAAGAGGAACATATATATGGAGCTTAAATATAAATCTGAACCGATCTTCCCTGAATACTCATTCATGTAAAAAGACCTCCTTCTGTCGAATTTCGTACTGATCTGATATAAAATACAGTCTCTACAGCGCTTACATGTCAAATCGGGGGTAACGTATATATGGGGGCTATATCTAAATCTGAACCGATTTCTTCCAAATTTAACGGTGCTCATTCATATGATAAGAAACCTCTTTCTGCCGAATTCCATACTGATCGGATATAAAATAAAGTTTTTACAGCGCTTACATGTGAAATCGGGGCTAACAAATATATATGTATGTGGGCTATATCTAAATCTGAACCGATTTTAACCAAATTCAATAGGGATCGTTCTTGGGCCAAAAAAAAAGATATGTGTAAAGTTTCGTCGAGATCGGACCATAATTGCGACCTGTACTTTGATTACAAGGATACATGCACAGACAGACAGACAGACGGACATAGCTAAATCAACTCAGAAAGTGATTCTAAGTCGATCGGTATAATAAACGATGGGTCTATTTCTTCTCCTTTTGGGTGTTACAAACAAATGTACAAAGTTATAATACCCTGTACCACAGTGTGGTGTAGGGTATAAAAATGGGCAATATCGGTGCTCTTCTCGATATAGCCCCCATATATAGCATCTGCCCGATTTGACTTCTTAACGTCAGAGAGACCACAAATGTCAACTGAGCAGGCTGAAAATTGGCAACTGGAGTTTATATATACCCGGAATCCTTCACACGAACAACGGTAGTAGCAGGTCCATGTTTTGATATAGCTCCCATACAAAGGTCCCTCTAGATTTGACTTCGTAACGCCACAAAAATCTCACATTTAAACGAATTGGGCTGACATTTGGTATAATAAGTTTATTAGTACCCGTAACCATTCACGTGCGATCCATGGTGGAGGGTACATAGTATTCGGCATGGCCGATCCTTCATTAAAATATAATAATTTTTAAAAATTTTATGGCGTTATTATAGTTCTTTATTATAAACTTTGAAATAGCACATTTTGTTGTCTATCCAGAAAACATATTGAGAAAGGAATCGGTATATATCAAACTATAATACATACTGATTCGTAGGAAAAGATCGGGAAAAAATAAAAACAAAACATTTTCAGAAGAAGACAGAAATTTATAAAATTCATAAAATATTTAAAAATTGCTATATTTTAATTATGATTTTATCCCCTCACCATAGAGGGGAGGGTATTTATCATTTGCTACGAGCCAAAAGTGTAAAACATTGAAGGGGTGACATAAGACCCTCAGTATGTTCGGCGGAAATCCGTTTTGGGTCATTTTAAGTCAAATGAGCAATGTCCGTCCGTCTGTCTGATTGCTGGCTGGTGCGCACTATAACTCTCGAAAAGAGCAACCGATTGACTTCAAATTTGGAATGTGGTAATATTTTCTTCTATCTCCGGTTAAGTTCGAAGATGGACAATATTGGTCCAATCCTCCTATTACCTCCCCCACAAAGGGTTAACAATTAGTGAAAAATTGATTATTTAATATCTTCTATCCTACTTATTCCAATCTTTTAAAATTCCACACATAGTATTATTTTATCAGCAGCCATGATCTCGAGTAAAATGAGTAAGGTTGCCACGCCCCTTTTGGTACCTCCCACACAAATGGACTGTTTTGCACCAAAAGTTAACAGCTTATACATTTAATACCAGTGCATACAAATACATGAAATTTTGGACAGTGTAATGTTTTTATAGTACCTACAGTCCTGTTAAAAATGGACGTTATTACAATGCCCTTTTTGGTACGCCCCACACAAAGGTACCATTTTGTACCAAAAGTTAACAACTTAAAATTATAATAATAGCGAATATAAATACTTGACATTCTGAAGAGTGTAAAGCTTTTATAGCGCCTAGAGTCCAGAGAAAAGTGGGCGTTATTGACACGCCTCTTTTGGTGCGTGGGTTGTAGAGACTCAGTCGCTGCTGTCCTTATGGCTCCGCTTATGCTCAGGCAGGCAATTCTCTGAACCTTCGATAGTAGGTAGGTGATGGTTAGTTTGTCAGTTGCCGTCCAATGGATGATTTTGGTAGAGAGGCCCCACCGCGACACCCTACAATCTTTATGCAGGAATATAAGGCGACGTTGGCCTTCCATACACGTTCCAATACGTTAAGTCTAAATAAGAGTTTCCTATCTAGAATTATTCCTACAAATTTTGCACTTTCAGAAAAGACTAAATCTGTTCCATTTATCCGAGGAGGTGGATCCACATGTGGGACATTATTCATCCTAGTAAAGAGAACCAATTCTGTCTTGTTTGGGTTAACGCCCAAACCGCTGCTAGGGCGTTTTCGAAACTAGTGAATAAGAAAAAATAAATATTATTAAAACCATCTATCGACAGAAATTTCATGAATTTCTCCTGATGAATTTGGAAAAAACAACAGTCCACAGTAGTCCATACAAACATAAATTAAATAAATCCAGTTCGTCATAAATAAATACACACAGTTATCGGTAGTATTTTGGAGATATGGACAACGTTACTAAAAAGAAAATATAAGATAGATGTGATAAGTTTTGGGCTTTGGTGTGTTCTGACATATATAGTACAATTTTACGGCCAACATTTTTTTTACCACCGTCATGTGGTAGAGCAAGAGGTTTAATAGGTTATGTTAGGTTGAAGAGAGGAGACGTTTAAACGTCTCATGTCCATGGACATACACTTAAGCCGATGGTTCGGCCTGTTGTGCGCTCCTTATTATGATCTTGTTATACCTTACGAGTTACAGAAAATCGGTACTAGACAAGAAATTTCTCAGTATCTTCCAGTTATATTCTCTGAGATGAGTCAAGTCTGGTAATATGTCGGACCCGAAATGTTGGGATCTTGCATGTGTGAAAGCCGGGCAGTGACACAGGAAATGTTCTATCGTTTCGATGTTTTCCCTGTATGCCTTGCATTCGTCGTTTCCTGCTAATCCTATGCGATGAAGATGTGCTTGTAAGCTTGAGTGTCCCGTTAGAACACTCATCATCTTACTAATATCGATCTTGTTTAGTTTAAGAAGACTTCTTGTTTTCTTTTCATTTGGTATTTTTGTAGTTGCTCCTACTGTTGCGCTATTCCACACAGTTTTGTGAGCCATCACTGCCCAGTGCTTCAACTCAGTTTTCGTGGCTTCGAAAGGTTTCCAATTTTATTACTCGAAGTTCTCTTCCCTTTGAAGCCAAACTGTTTGCCCCTTCATTTCCAATCACTCCGTTGTGTTCTGGTACCCAGCAGATACGCAATTGACCATGGGCTGAATAATCATTTATCGTTCTTTTACAGTCCAACACAGTTCTGGATTTGACCCTTTCCGATGTTATTGCTTTATTGGCTATGTCGTGTTACTGAGCCAGTTCACACACTCCGTGATTGCTCGAACTTCTGCTTGAAATACCGTGTTATGGTCAGGGAGACGGAAGTGAAGTTCGACTTCTGGTTCATCAATAAAAAGTCCCAGACCCGTCTTTCCTCCTCGCTTGGACCCATCCGTGTAGCAGCTGGTTCCCACTGGCACATGGGCCAATGTTCCATTTTCCCAGGAGCGTCTGTCAGGCACAAACGTATCACAGGTAGCTGTAAGCCGCACATCAGGAATGCGGTCGGAGATTTCTGGTGTTTGAATGTGACCAACTAGAGATTCTAAAATCTTCTGATGGTACGACTTGTAGTCTCGATTTATCCATTCACCCATCACTTGTAGACGTCTTGCTGGGAGGGCTGCCTCATACTTTATACGGATGTCTATTGGTTGGATGTGCATTATAGTCTCTAACGCTTTTGTTGGTGCAGTTCTAAATGCCCCGCTTATGCCTAGACAGCACATACGTTGAATTTTTTGCAAAGGTATTACGTTGCACTTCTTGTCCATTGATGTCCACCACACTACACAGGCGTAGGTGATTATTGGTCTAATCATGCTCATGTAAAGCCAGTGAGTCATATTTGGACGTAGTCCCCATTTTAAACCTATAGCTCTACTGCACAGCGACCAACATCTGTGGGCCTTTGTAACTCTTTCTTCAAGATGATCTTTCCAGTACAGTTTCTGATCCAAGATTACTCCCAAGTATTTTACCTTTTTAGTTATAGCAATTGTCTTATTGAGAAATCGAGGCGGGGTAAAACGTGGGATCTTCGTTTTCCTTGTAAATAGTTAATTTCTGATTTGTCTGGTTGTGCCCAGTTATATGCTATGTTAAGTGCCTCTTCATCTCTTCTGGATGAAAGCCTCTTAGAAGTATTACAACGTCGTCTGCATAACAGACTGGTTTAAGTCCTTCATTGGTGAGGGCTTTTAGGAGACTGTGTATCGTCGTAACCCATAGAAGAGGCGATAAAATGCCCCCTGAGGCAGGGACGTATCTAGGGGGGAGGGCCCGGGGGCCCAGGCCCCCCCCGAAATGTTTTAAACATAGGCATAAACTATTTAAAATTTTCAAAATCACTCAAAAAAAAATGAAAACACGAAAAATATTTGGAAAGCAGTTAAAAAAAACAATATAATAGCGTTAAAAATTTTAAAAGTAATAACTAAAAATAAGAAAAGTGCATGTTTCATGATTTTTTGATTGGTTCTAGCCAGACAATTTGGCGTTTTAGGAGTCCGAAAAACAGCAAAGTTAATGCAAAAAGCACTTACATGGTAGCACTGGCCTACGTTCTGTTGCTTAGTAAAATTTATTTTACTCTGGCTCTCTCTTGTCGTCACTGTTTTGATGATTCACTGGACTGACCAAACAGCCACACATTTCTGCTGAGAGTGAAAAAATTTAAATATTTCTTTCAAAAATTCGAAGATTACATTTTTAACTCTTACGCATTTTATTATAAAAAGTTTTAATGATCACGTACTAAAGTACATATTTATATTTAGGAATAAAATTCGAATAAAAAACTAAGGAACTTAACATCCCTTACCTACACAATAAACGCAACGTTTAAATTGTTTATCTTTGTTATGAAAAAAAAAATCGCTTCTGTAGTATATTGTCCCAAACATATTCGGCTTGAAATATACATAGGTTTAGGGTACACTCCAAATATATAATATTTAACACACACAAATATTATATGTTTATGAGGATATTGTTTTAAACAAAAATATGTTCCCATTCTAACATTTTTTTATTTGGAACTAGTATTTCCGAAACAAAGATTAATTTGTATTTATGTATTTTGGCAATGCTTCAATGCCTTAATTTAAAGACAAGTTTTCTGGTTTTCAAATGCTCAAAGAGTACATTTTTTTAATAAATGTTATATGTTAGTAAAATTTAACTAAAACTTAAATGGTAGATCTTTGTAAATATAAATTGCATTGATGGGTTGACAGAAAGTGATGAATTGGAAAAACTAACTAAAATTCGAATAAGTCAGCAAAGTTTTAAAAATCTTTTTTAAAAAAATATATTTGGAAAACTTCTCATACAATAACTTTGTTTGTGTGTAAACACATATTTTATTTGTGAGAGTCAGTTTTCAAATAAATTATGTTCTACTATATTAATATATGCGCTTCAAACAAAATTTCTTGATTTTCAAATAAAATTTATTTGTTAACAAATATATAATATTTAAAAAATCGTTTCCAAGTATATTTTCTTTCAATTCAAACATATCAAAAATGACGATTTTCCCCCGTGTAAGGACGGGATAAGTGTATCGGCCTGTACATTGTTAAATGCGCCTTAATGTCTATCCAAACAGCAAGTGTAGACATTTCTTTACTGAAGGACTCTTCTATGTGGTGTACTATCTCATGCAGAGCTGTTTCCACTGATCTTCCTTTGACATAGGCGTGTTGTTTGAATTTTAGCCTGTCATCCGCCATTTTACTTTTGACCATGTTATCAATTATTCGCTCCATTGTTTTTAACAGGAAAGAAGTTAGGCTAATGGGTCGGTAAGCCTTTAGGGTCGTATAACTCGCCTTGCCAGGCTTTATAGAGGTTTAATATGTCCCACAAGAATATTGGCCTTACTATTTTCTACAAAGTTGGTAAACATACCCTACACCAAAAACATGTATTTCTTTTGAGTTACGAAGAAGTTATATTTTTGAAGTACAATGTGGTCTTTGTGAGCTTTTTAAGGTCCCTAGACACGTTCATATTGCATTGATACGAGTATGTTCACAAAAGTTGTTCAGATTTACCATGGCTACAATTTTGCTGTTAGTGAAAAAGTAGAAGTCCCTGTAAGTTATGCTGAAAAAAGAGAAAAAATATTTTTTCCTTCACTTTTTCAAAAAAAAAGTGTAGTTTTGGCATAAAATGTTAACAAACTTTGCTCAGCATATTTTTATTTTATATTGTTGTTAAACGGACAAAAACTGATGACACCTTTTTCGAGGATCCCACTGAATTTCAGGATCATTTAAGGACCATAAAAAAATTGGTCTCCAATTTCGTCAAACCGAGTATAGGGTTATACCACCCTTTGGTAGGAGAATCAAACCTATGCTGTCAAGTCGTGTAATTTTCAGAAAGTGTTCATTTGTTGCACAGTGTATTAACAAAGTGGTAGGTTTAGGGCAAGCAAAAAAAAATGTAAATGCAGACAGAAATGTAATAACGCCTTAAACTATTAAAAAATTAATATTTTTCTATGAAATATCAGAAAGTAATTCGCAATCATTATATTTGCAAAATCAATCGCACAATTTCGCAAATCCCCAAAAATGGTATTTCTTAGATTTTCGCATTTATCTACTATACTAAGGGTTCAACGAGCAACGCCTTAACACAAATAAAAATGGTAAAAGTTTTAAAAATTTAACTCTGCGATTAGAGAATATGTGGCTTACTTTTGAAATTTGTGTAAAAAATTTTATAATTTGGGGACGCTTGGCAACAATACCAGTGAACATTTTTGACTTGTTTATTCTTAGGAATCATTGTCCTGGAAGTTTTCCTTAAGATGTACTGAGCTACTGTTTTGAAGAAATGGAAATTCTTGACCAGTTCTTTCTTCGAGTGCATTCTATCAAAAGTTTCATTTAAGATGAAAATAAATATGAGATACTTATTTTAAATAACTTTTTTTATAACTTAATACGATAAATACTTTTTCCCAAAAAAAATCACCTGGTCTCAGGGACGTATCCACGATTTTGGTTCGGGGGGGGCCAACCTTATTTTCCATAACAAAGATAAACAATTAAAAAATTGCGTTTATTGTGTAGGTAATGGAAGTTAAGTTCCTTAGTTTTTTATTAGAATTTTATTCCTAAATATAAATGTGTATTTTAGTACGAGATCAGTAAAACTTTTTATAATAAAATACGTAGAGTTAAAAATGTAATTTTCGATTTTTTGAAAGAAATATATCAATTATTTCATCGATTTTGACTTCATCTTTGTATATAGACATCAAAGCCAGATAAGATAGCCTCTCTCCTTCCATTCTGTTCCGGAGATAAGTTTTTATTCTTCTTAACGTCGAGAAACTTCGCTCAGCAGATGCCGTTGTCACAGGTATTGTGGCCAGTATCTGCAAAAGGGTAAAAACGCGTGGGAACATGTCCTCATCACAAACTGAAATATCATCTAATGCATTTGATGGCTTATCATTCTTCTGCTTCCAATAATCAATCCATATACTTATTTCAGCTAAAACAGATTTTGCTGAATTTTTTAAATCGTTTTTGTAAAAAAGTTTGACTTCTTCGTATCGGAACGATATTAAACAGACTTGTAATTATAGCTTCATATTCGGAAAATCTATTATTTAAATGTGATATTACTTCGTCCAGATATGGTATGAACAATGTTGTCCTTAAATACGCCTTGGCATCTGAACCAGGAATATTAGCCCTATACTTTGGAGTGCCTACTCTTCTAGGTAGTAGTGCAGCTTCTATTCCAAAACTTCTTGCAAGTTGTGTGGATTCTTTAAACAGTTTATCAACCTCCGCATCTGAATTTCTACGCATGTCACTTAATTTAGTCGTTACCAATTTTATGATTTCGTAACCCTTTATTATATCTAGGTTAATCGTTTGCAAATACCGTGATAAGTTCTGTGTAATGGCCAAAACCGTACTACTTATTACCACACCCTATATAAAGTCAAATTTACATACACGGTTGTGCAAACTCATTCCATCACTGCAATCTACAAAAGGTAGATAGATAAGAAATCATAAATGTAATTATAACTTAATTTTCGCCATATCTGGTTATCATAAACTTAAAGCCAACCAATAATTACACCGGTCGACAAAACAACAACATTTTTCTTGGGTTTCTGTTTTAATGCATAGATTCTGATTCTGGACGTCAAAAAACGTCAAAATCTCCAATCTTAGCTTTTGAAGTTTGTTTTTGTAAATTTTACATTGATATAAAAGTTTTAAAGTTAATACCTTACTAAATTAGCTATAACTTTTTAAATTATGCATCGATTTTCTTCGGAATGGGCTCGTTTAATTCATGACCGAACAGACTTGTTAATTTTGTTAATTTTTAGATTGTTTTAAGGGAGTTTTATTTTAAAAATATTAAAATTTTATCAAAAAATCAAATTTTTTGCAATATTTTGTAATACTCGTATATCGTCGAAACTGCTGAACGGATGGAAAATGGTTTTATATGAAGTTGAAGGCTACTTAATATTTAAATCTTTAAAACTTTCCGCAACCAAATCGGATGAATGGTTCTCGAGTTATGCCACTATATGTGGTTCAACCACTAATTTCTTTCCATATCACAGCTTATCGCGAGAATTTAAAGAGACAACCCTTTAGGCTAAGAAAAAAGAGAGGTTGAACCACATATTATGGCATAACTAGAGAACCATTCATCCGAATTGGTTCAGGTAAGCTTTACAAACTTCAGAATTAAGTAGCCTTCAACTTCGCACAATACAATTTTCCATCCGTTCAGCGGATTCGACGATATCTTACAAAGTATTTTTTTTGAGAAAAAACAAGTAAGAAAGTTTCAGTCGGGTAAACCGACTAAGGTATACCCTCACTTTGTGAGTAATGTAATATTGAATATTACACAAATTATTCTGTCAATTTTTGTGGGACGTACCAGAAGGGGTTTAAGGAATACACCTATATTTCGCTGAACAGTAGATACTTTAAATACATTGCACTGTGCCGAATTGTAACCGTTTATATGGACTGGTATATTAACGTTGAGATATTAAATTGTGGTATAATTTGGCCATTTTGTGTGGGAGGTACAAAAAGGGGCGTGGTGATAACGCTCATTTTTCAATGGACTATAGGCATTATAAAAGCATTACACTGTACAAAATTTCAAGTAATTGTATACACTGATATTAATGTTATAAACTGTTAACTTTTGGTGCAAAATGGTACCTTTGTGGGAGAGGTACCAAAAGGGGCATGACAATAACGCCCATTTTTCAATGGACTGTAGGCACTATAAAAACATTACACTGTAAAAAATTTCAAGTATTTTTATACACTGGTATTAATGCTATACGCTGTTAACTTTTGGTGTAAAATGATGCATTTGTGTGGGAGGTACCAAAAGGGGCGCGGCAATAACGCCCATTTTTCACTGGACTGTAGGCACTATAAAAGCATTACACTGTACAAAATTTCACGTATTTCTAAACACTGGTATTATTGTTATAAGCTTTTAACTTTTAGTGCAAAATGGTGCATTTGTGTGGGAGGTACCAAAAGGGGCGTGGCAATTTCGCCCATTTTCCTCGAGTTGATAGCGACTAACAAACTAATACTATGTGTGGAATTTCAGAAGATTCGAATACGTATAATAGCAGTTATTAAAGAATCAATATTTCACAACATTTTAACCCTTTGTGGGGGAGGTACCAGAAGGAGTGGACCAATATGGCCCATCTTCGAACTTAGCCGGAGATAGAAAAAAATATTAACACATACGAAATTTGAAGTCAATCGGTTACTCCTTTCGAGAGTTATCGTGCGCACCAGCCAGCAGACAGACAGACAGACAGACAGACAGACGGACGGACATTGCTCATTCGACTTAAAATGACCCAAAACGGATTTCCGCCGAACATACTTGGGGTCTTAGGTCACTCCTTCGATGTGTTACACTTTTTTCCGTAGCAAATGATATATACCCTCGTCACACTAAAGTGAGGGTATAAATATGATTTTTTTGCAATACTTTGCTTCTAGTATTGCACAAAATCATACGTAGGGACTATTTTGCACCAAAAGTTAACTGCTTATGGCTTTAATATCAGTTCATACAAATATTTGGAACTTTGTACAGTGTAATGCTTTTATAGTACCTACAGTCCAGAGAAAAATTACGACTATTGGGAAGCCCCTTCTGGTACCTCCCACACAAATGGATTATTTTGTAACAATAGTAAACAGCTTTTAACTTTAATACCAGCACGTACTTTAAAGTTATTAAATGCAATTTAAATTGATTATAACTTAAATAAAACAAACCCAGTAAGGAAAGGCAGAAAGTCGGGCGGGGCCGACTATATAATACCCTACACCTCCCTAACAATGCGATAAAGGTCATTGCGATACTAATTTGGAATAATTGGTAAGTCGGCAGCAACATATTATCTAATTCTGAGCCGATAATCGCTATATTAAGCAATATTTGTTCCTAAATTGAGAAACATATTTCCGGTAAATATTAATGATCGGAAGTAAAGTACAACTTCTATAGCGCTTTGATACCAAATCAGGAGGAACATGTATATGGAGGTTATATATAAATCTGAACCGATTTTCCCTGAATACTCATTCATGTAAAAATACCTCTTTCTGTAGAATTTCGTACTGATCGGATATAAAATACAGTCTCTACAGCGCTTACATGTCAAATCGGTGGTAACATATATATGGTGGCTATATCTAAATCTGAACCGATTTTCTCCGTATTTGGCAGTATTCCTTCGAGTAATAAGAAACCTCTTTCTGCCGAATTTCGTATATAAAATACAGTTTCTACAGCGAATTTCACACTGATCGGATTAAAAATACACTTTTTACTGCGCTTACATGTAAAATCGGGGGTAACATATATATGGGGGCTATATTTAAATCTGAACCGATTTCCCTCAAATTTGGCAGAATTAATTAATGCAATAAGAAACCTCTTTCTGCCGAATTTCGTATTGATCGGATTAAAAATACACTTTTTACAGAGCTTATATGTCAAATCGGGGCTAACATATATATGGGGGCTATATCTAAATCTGAACCGATTTTAACAAAATTCAATAGGGTTCGTCCTTGGGCCAAAAAAAAGATATGTGTAAAGTTTCGTCGAGATCGGACCATAATTGCGACCTGTACTTTGATTACAAGAATACATGAACAGACAGACGGACAGACAGACGGACAGACAGACGGACATAGCTAAATCAACTCAGAAAGTGATTCTAAGTCGATCGGTATAATAAACGATGGGTCTATTTCTTCTCCTTTTGGGTGTTACGAACAAATGCACAAAGTCATAATACCCTGTACCACAGTGTGGTGTAGGGTATAAAAATAAATAACTTTACTATTACTCGTATTTTGTGAGACTCATGGTGAGTGGATTCATTAGTCGGTTTACCCGACTGAACTTTCTTACTTGTTCTTGGAACACATGTGTACAGAAAATAAATATATTTACATTACATTTCTAATAAAATACGAATCTATTTTAGATTCGGTAGTTCATCCAAAGATATAGTGCCTTATTCATAAAAAGTTAAAAAACACTGCTAAAGCGTTCCTCAAACCTTTATTAAATTTTTATGAATAAGGGCCATAAATACCAAGATACAACGGTATCCATTCACAACTAGTTTGCAGATGGCGTAAATAATAACCAATAGGGCAGCCATTTACACATTAATTCAAATATTTGGTGTTGCCGATTATCAAATTTGAACATTTTACAGGAAAAAATGAAATGTGCAAATGAAATGCGTTCCGCGGGTTGGATTTCAATACCGTAATGCAAACATCTGATGAATGAAAAACTCCGATTAAAACAAAACAATGCACTTTTAAAAGCCAGTGCGCATACGATTTTGGAGTTATCTTGATTACCGTTACATCAAATTGAAAGTAATAAACTTTGATTTTTTAGACTAATAGCCAACATAGTCTTAAATATATCTTTAAATAATTCCAAACAATCGCAAAAACCTAAATCTCAAAATAGAATCTACAATTTAAATAAAATATTCTAAGAATCTCACTCACTCCTTGGGTAGCATGGGGCCTATACAAACATCTTCCAGAATGTTCCATCATTTGCTGTTGCTTTTATTTCGTTCCAAATTTTAACTGTTTTTTCGATTTCCTTCTTCCAGGCTTCTCTTCCAAGAGTTTTTTTGCCGTCCTTTAAATCTGCTTTCTTGGACATATTAGATTTTTAGTTACGTTGAAATATCTGAAATAGATAATTTTATTAAAAAAATCGAAAATACTTTCTTCACTAAAATATAAATAAGAAATTATAAGATTCAGAAAATCATTTAAATGCAGAGGGCTCTTTTGAAAAATAAAAAACATAAAATGTTCCTATTAATTTGGCCACTTTCTGAGACAATTTTGGGCGTGCAATCAAAGACCAAAATACTAAAGATGCGCCAGATAGTTTGCACGCAATATACCTAAGATGGCGGTGTTTCATTGAGGCCCAATCTTTTACTCGAGAAACAAATGTCGTTAGTGCATAAGGGTCTAATATTTTTTCAAAGAACGGCTGAACTTTCGAATCTCCCACATAATTATTTCTCCGGGACTTGGTATTATTAAGAAATGGAAGTAAAAGAAGAAATATCGTTAAAACTGCTGAAAACAAGTAAGAAAGTTTCAGTCGGGTAAACCGACTAAGGTATACCCTCACTTTGTGAGTAATGTAATATTAATTCTGTCAATTTGTGTGGGAGGTACCAGAAGGGGTTTATCAAATACACGTTTTTTGCGCTGAACATTAGATACTTTAAATTCATTGCACTGTTCCTGACTTATAAGCATTTATGTTCACTGGTATAAACGTTATGAGACATTAAATTGTGGTATGATTTTGGCATTTTGTGTGGGAGGTACAAAAAGGGGGGTGGCAATAACGCCCATTTTTCACAGGGCTATAGACACTATAAAAGCATTACACTGTACAAAATTGCAAGTATTTTTATACACTGGTTTTAATGTTATAAGCTGTTAACTTTTGGTGCAATAAGGTACCTTTGTGTGGGAGGTACCAAAAGGGGCGTGGCAACAACACCCATTTTTACCTGGACAGTAGGCAATATAAAAGCATAATACTGTAAAAAATTTCAAGTATTTTTATAAACTGTTATTAATGTTATAAGCTGTTAACTTTTGGTGCAAAATGGTGGATTTGTGTGGGAGGTACCAAAAGGGACGTGGCGACTTCGCCCATTTTTCTCGAGTTGATAGCGACTAATAAGCTAATACTATGTGTGGAATTTCAAAACATTCGAATAAGTAGTATAGCAGTTATTAAAGAATCAATATTTCACAACATTTTAACCCTTTGTGGGGGAGGTACTAGAAGGACTGGACCAATATGGGCCATATTCGAACTTAGCCGGAGATAGAAAAAAATATTACCACATACCAAATTTGAGGTCAATCGGTTACTCCTTTCGAGAGTTATCGTGCGCACCAGCCAGCAGACAGACAGACGGACGGACATTGCTCATTCGACCTAAAATGGCCCAAAACGGATTTCCTCCGAACATACTTGGGGTCTTAGGTCACTCCTTCGACTTGTTACACTTTTTTCCGTATACCCTCACACTAAAGTGAGGGTATAGTTAATTCGTATTTTATTAGAAATGAACACTGTATATCTATGTACTGTACACATGTGTTCCAAGAAAAACCAAGCTCCATCTATGCGGTAAAAATTATTCCTATCTGGTAATTTGATTTGCCTCATCTTTAGAATTTTTGTCTTTGGTATTTACATCTTTGGTTCAGCCTTTCTTTGAAAAAAAGATTAGACCCTTAATCACTATAGACATCTGTTTCTTGAGTAAAAGATTGGGCCCCAAGGAACAGCGCCATCTTAGGTATATTGTGTGCAAACCATCTGACGCATCTTGTAAAGATGCGGCAAATCAAATCACGCGATAGGGATAATTTTAACTGCGTAGATGGAGCTTAGTTTTCTTGGAACACATTGTAAAGTGCATAAAAATGCAGTGTTATTTTCTGTTAAAAAAGGATTTATATTTCATTAGTTTAAATGATAACACAGGTCCACAAAAAGGAAATAATTTTTTTAGGCCTTGAGTTTTGCAGCTGATTTTATTTGTACTTTTAACGCGGATTTCAAAACTGAATACCATTTTTCCCTAGAAGCTCTAGTTTTTCAGTTACAGAAATATCCAATTTACCCTACTATGTACAGTATAACCTCTCTAATCCGGACACTCGATAGTCCGAACTATCCAGTAATCCGGACAGCTCAATGATTCGGACAATTTCGTAATTTTACCTCTGTAGTCCGGACATCAATATGTTTTTGTGTTTGTTTTTAAGTTTTTTATCGTTATTATACCTTTAGCCAAAAACAATAATTATGTACTCGTAGTGGTTCTGGGAAATGACAATTTTTTTCAAAATATCCGGTGGTTGCTAAAATTCAAAATTTGTAATGAAATTAAACTTGCAAAATTTGTAATGAATTAAACAGCCCTATCTTTGAGGGCTCTTTCAACAACAACTTTTTTAATTCAGCTCCAGGCAGAAAAATGTCAGCAGATAGATTTTCCTTCATGGTAACGAGCCTGGATCTCATACGTTGCCTTTCCTTTTAATAGGTAAGCCTGAAAATCCATGAGCGTTTAAACAATTTTAACTTTCTTTTGTATATAAGTATACCAAAAAAGGCTGGATATCGACTTCCGTTTTTGAAGATTGAAGAAATTTCTGATAAATGCTAAGAAGCCGCTGATAGCACTTCAGTTATTGGGTAAGGCTCCATCACAAGAAAATGAAATCAATACGGAGGATTACACAGAAAGAAAATGGGAACATACAAATCTTTCATTTCTTGTTCACCACTGATGATGATATAGTTCCGTCAGTTATGTCAAACGAAAATATTGAAAAGGACATAAACTCCATTGTAGTCTTGAAGAAATTCACTATTTTTTGTAGACAAATAAGAAAGCAGCCGAACCCTTTCAAGTGCTATTTTATAGGCTTAGAAAGTAATAATATTTCTAAAAGAATTTAGAAACAGACTTAAAAAAAACTGCAAAAAGTTAAGTGTAAAAGAGTCGATTGTATTCATTATTTATCTTTTTCTTTTTAAGAAACGCGATTCTTAATAAGATATGAAAATATGACCCAGTTTCGAGTTTTGTACTGTAGTCCGGACAATTCAGTAATCCGGACAAAGGTCAGTAATCCCGAGTAATTTTGTTATATATGTATATATATACACGACAAAAAATACACGTAAAAAATGTTTTACTTTCTTCTTTTCAGAATTATTTTGGATATTTCTAAGAGGTGTCAAGTTTACACCACTCTACATGATAACGGGAGCTGCTAGGCAAAAACCGACTGCAGATTCGTATTCAGGAGGTCGAATTTACTAAAGAACTGTTCAAAAAGAATTGGCGGCACCAAAATTTGTGTATAACGGTGTAATCATCAATTCCTGAATAAAAGTCTCGGTGATGGAATTATGGGGAAGTCTAGGTCTTTCAACCGTTTTTGGAATACAACTTGGACCTTATGCACTAATAACATCTGCCAATCGAAGGTATAGGCACCTTATCGCAGTTGATATTAGATCCCAGTTCAACAGCTCCACCTTAGGCAAAGACAAAAAATACTAAAGATGAGCCTAATCAAATTACCCGATAGGGATAATTTCAACCGCATAGACGGAGTTTGGTTTTTCTTGGAACACGTGTGTACAGTACATAAATATACAGTGTTCATTTCTAATAAAATACGAAATAATTTTCACCATTTTTAACGATATTTCTACCTTTACTTCAATTTCTTAATAATACCAAGTCCCGGAGATATAATTAAGTGGGAGATTGGGTCGTCCAGCCGTTCTTTGAATGAAAGATGGGACCCTTATGCACTAACGACATCTGTTTCTCGAGTATAAGATTGGGCCCCCCAATGAAACAGCGCCATCTTAGGTACATCGTGTGCAAACCATCTGCAGCATCATTAGTATTGTCTGTGGTTGCTGTCTTTGATAACAACGAAAGCAAAGACGCACACCCTACAAATGTCGCTATGTCACAAATTACACAGTTTCCGTCAAAAACGTATTCTTTTTGTCGAGCTTTCTTCAATCTATTATTGTGGCGCTATTTGCATTTCAACTATATATACTTATAGTTATTCTAGGTTTGTCGTCATATTCAATGAGTCTGATTAAGTTGCACTGTCTTGTTACAATTAATATTGTGCATAAATAGTACTCACATGCAAAATATATAAACAATTCATACCGACAACAGTCCAACTATTGTTAGATGTCCGAATGGAAAAGGGGTCAAAAGTATTCACATAGTTTAATGTTACATACATACATCTTCGATATAATAGACATACATATTTCGAATAACATTTTATGAAAAAAGCTGAACCAGAGCATTGCCAAACTGAAGCTAAGCGGAAGTTACACTTTTTGAACAAAATGTATTGACCAACGACTAAGATTATACACAAACAGAGATTTAGATGAGATGATCGTATTCCCCTGAGACCCTGTCAGCCGCCAGATATACTTAAATTCCATTATAATGTTTATTTGGAAAAATGTGACGACAATGCATTTATTTGGAATTAGAAGAAATCATTGTTGCTGTGTGACTACTTAGGTCCGGCTCTGTATGTATGTATGTGCGAGTACACGTCTTCTAGCAGAATTGAACTTTTGAACTCTTCGATAGCGATATACTCTACGTACGTATATACATACATACGTATATACACACATACGAGCGTCTATAGAGAAGAAGAATCTCGATGCATATTAAATTATTGTCTACTGATAAGACCAGAAGAAATCCAACAATTATTTTGCCCAATAAATGAAAATGAATATTCATTCTAAGTGACAGTCTAAGTGTTTCAGTGAATTGTTAAAGAACATTATAAGAACAAAAAAAAAGAATGAAACAAAAATCGAAAAAATTGGAAGTAATAATACTTATTTCAATTATCACACTAATAGCACCGATTGAATCATCCGATTTGGTAAATGTTAAATACAAAAGATAATTTAAATAATTTAAAGAATATGAAAATCATTCAAAATATTACAGTGAATATTATTTTAAAGCTTTAAACTACAAAACAAATTGAAGTGCAAGAAAAAATATAAATAATCGGTTAACAATCAACTAAAAGTGAAAAATATTTATTCAAAAGAAATACGTCCTAACTTCTCTACAAGAAAATTATGAAACCGGAATATAAAGACACACATAAACATGAACACAAGTTAAAAATAGTATGGAAAGGCTAAAGGCGGTTCAAAATAAATACGTCCTAACTTCTCTACAAGAAAATTATGAAACCGGAATATAAAGACACACATAAACCGAACACAAATTAAAAACAGTATGGAAAGGCTAAAGGCGGGCGGAGCCCACTATGTAGACTCGTATAATACTCTACCTCACCTTATTAGAGTAGAATAAAAACACGTATAGATGCTCTGTGTCTGAAACGATTACATTTAAACTCGCAGCGCACAGTGGTTAGAAATATTGTTATACTTATATTTCGGAAATTTTCTGCATTTTGTGAACGGTTGAATATATTTGCACAAAATTTCATATACTCTAAAATGATGATTTGGTGTTTTTGAAATGGTTCTGCAAAGTGGCAGTTCATAGCGTTTGGTTGTGTGCTTTCAAAGTAGCTGAACTCGGGAATACAAAATTTTATAATTGTTGTCAAAAGTCAATATTGCAGAGATTTTGTTGACATAGAAGGACATTTTAAATACCCTCTGCTTAGAGTTGTGATAAATTTTAAAGCATCATTGTTTGCGCTTTGGAAGTGAGCAGATATGCTCCTATCAGCGCCATACAACGGCGCACTATGGACAGAAATTGAAAAAAGCGGCCAAAATTCAAATTTTACGGCAAATGTAATATTAAAAAAAATTTTTATGCGAATCTGTTGAGCAGATATCCATTAAAAATACAAAAAAATATATAGGTGATCATACACCTGTTCAAAGTCAGGCATATATTTGAACTTATGGAACAATTTTATGCAATTTTTTTAAATGCTGTGAGGAGAGAAGGAGAAAGTAATTGGACCAATTAAGGCATGAATTTAAGGCATGCTTTATGCAGAATAAAATAATATATAAGCGTTTGAGTTTTTCTTTAATTTCGTTGTTACTACAAAATTGATTTGAGAGTCTTCGGTGAGGTATTCTGTAAAAATTGCATCTGCACCTAAGGTACACTTTGGACGCTACATCATGACATGACCTTCTGCATAAAATTAAATAATGCATTGATTATCTTTGGAATGGTCTCATTTCACTCACGATCGATCAGACTTTACGATAAAATAATAAAAATATAGTGATTGTGCATTTCTCGATGTTTTTTTTTAATTTTTATTTGGATAGATAAACAAGTCTCATCCCACTGAGAGACCACAAAGCTCTTAAAGGAAATGACCTAAGCTTTTGTTTGAGCATAAAATAAGAAAAATATATAGTTTTTGACAAAAATGTCAAAACAAGTTTTAATAAAAAAAAATGCAAACATTTTTTAAATAAAAATACAATTAAACATAATAGGTAATTAGTTATAGAGATGAGGGAAAAATGATCATTGCTGCTGAAGTTACCAGCTACATTCAAGAGACAAGTACTTTCTTTTCCGAACGAACTTATAACCGAACAACATCTCGAATCCTCCCGTGACATGATAAAAGCGAAAAGAAACAAAGAGTTGAACTTACCCTAAAATTACGTTAAACTTGAAGTTCAATTTAAAACTTATGAAGTGAATAACTAAAACTAAACTGAATTAATAACTAAAACTAAACTATTTGTTAAACAATTAAAATCTAAAAATTTAACTACTAAACATTTAATATACTTAAACCGTAAATATCATTACAAACTAAAATAAATAAACAGTGAACTAAAATTTAGAACTGAAATTAGAGCAGCTGAAAAACAGTCTACTTTTGTTTCTTAAATCTAAAAAAGTGCCCAGAAACGAAGAAATTGTGCTAAATAAATATTAAAACAACAAAGACAGCTTGTGAGTTTTGGGACAAAAGCGAGATCAATTATAAAAAACGGTACGGCCGGGCAACAGAACCAGACCAAAACAAAAAGAGAGGATCCAGTCGACGAATGGATCGGCACAGGTTTGACACACACGTTACGAATATATAGGCGTACATGTATATATATATATCTATATACATTCAAAGTGAGTACCTACATATCTAATTTTCTGTGTCAACATAGACGACAGCGAAGAATACTGGGTGCAGCATTTTATTATCTTGGCGCTTGAACCTATATACTTCACTCTGTCCAAAGAAGTCTGACTCGTTCAATTTTAAAATATACATATTCACGTTACTGTAAATTCGGACAGATAAGACTCCTTATATGTACATAATTCCACCAAATTCGCGAAATCAACGACTTATTTATACAGCATTATCTTTTTCCTCGAAACACATTTAGCTTTGGAGAAGAAAGAGAAACGAAAATTTTAATTTTTTCATTGTAAAATTCTATTACATACTATTACATTGTAAAATTCTAGTACATATATATATATCTATATACATTCAAAGTGAGTACCTACATATCTAATTTTCTGTGTCAACATAGACGACAGCGAAGAATACTGGGTGCAGCAATTTATTATCTTGGCGCTTGAACCTGTATACTTCACTCTGTCCAAAGAAGTTTGACTCGTTCAATTTTAAAATATACATGTTCATGTTACTGTAAATTCGGACAGATAAGACTCCTTATATGTTCAAAATTCCACCAAATTCGCGAAATCAACGACTTATTTATACAGCATTATCTTTTTCCTCGAAACACATTTAGCTTTGGAGAAGAAAGAGAAACGAAAATTTTAATTTTTTCATTGAAAAATTCTATTGCTAGAGCTATTAACCGACCCCTCGCATCGCCCTTGAATACAAAGAAAAACAACTTGGATTTTTTAAAAAAAAGTTAGACGTGTATATGCGTGCTTGGCGTTATAAAGCACAGCATTCGCATTTACAAACCATATTGTAAACTTCCATAAGTATTTCAGCTGATTTAAGTTAAAGACATACATTATTGCTATTGAATTCGGAAGATGAGAGAGTGGTGTCTATCGAAGCTGCAGTCAATTCTACCAGCAATTAAAACTCTCTACCAATTTTTGAATTTGTTTCTATTACATTTTTGCAATAAACATTAAGTAACTGAAACATATCGAATCGTAACCGCCAAAAAGACGTAAGCGCCACTCACAAAAATTTAGAGGAGAAAGATTTTTTTGCGATTATTTTTTGTTTAAATGCATATGTAATGCATACATCTGTTTATATAACTGTAAAAATTAGTATAACGGTACATTTTCCAGTTAAATTTCGGAAACACGATGCCATTTGTCATAAGTAAACGATTTTCCTCAAAAAATTAAAAGTAAATCATAGTGGCGCTTACGTCTTTTTGGCGGTTAGTGCCCGACATGGTCTTAAACCGAATAAATTCTGATTGACTAGGGAAAGAAAAATTGATTTTTTTCAAAAGAAAAAAGCATGTTGCTAAAACTGTTGTTCTCCCTCCATTTGGGCTGGGTCAAAATATTTAATATCGACCTATGAAGTTAATTTGTGGCTAAAAAGTTTGCAAAGAGTTGCTTTTTATCATTTTTTTTTAATTTTAGGAGCATTTGAAATTTTTGAGAAAAGAGTTTTTGAATTTTACAAAATTTGTAATTGCTTTCGAACGTCTGAACCTATATTTTGCAAAGTTTACATTGGTTTAAAAAGGACATAACGTGATATTTTTTGTAGGCTTTTGTAATTTTACGAATACTCGTCTCACAAATCCAAAACAGTAATTCTATTTTGTGAGCCTCAATATTTGTAAAAGTTACGGACGAAATACTAAGAATGGTTTGGCAGCTTTTTCCATTTTTCGTCTGTTTCTGCAAAACCCGGCGTGTAAAATACATATTATACAAAAAGAGATTTTAAAAATCATATGTCAAGGAACAGAAGAGAAATGCTCAAAATTGCCAGACCAATTTTAGTATTTCGGCCATAATTTTTAAAAATATTGACTCCCACAATATACAATTACCGTTTAGGGTTTATGAGAACGCGACAAGTATTCTGTATAAATTGAAGATAATCCCCTTTCGATTTTCTTAATATGTATGCAGAAAGCAAGTTTTTTAAAAATTTGTTTTTCCTATAATTACAAAAAAATCCGTTATGTCCTAAAACAATGTAAACTTTGCAGCCGCAATCGGTTCAGCCGTTTGAGAGCAAATACAAACTTCGTAAAACCCAGAAACTGATTTTTTAAAAATTTAAAAAACCTAAAAAATTTATGAAAAAAAAATCAAAAATGAAGTATAGCGTGAACTTTTTTTACCATTTAGCAACTGTTAAAAAACTTTTTAGGCAAAAATTAACTTCATAGTTCGATATTAAATATTCTGACCCTGCTTCGATTTGCGACAGACAGAAGGTCAACTTTCTGCATTTTTTCGGGGAAAAAGATGAGAAGTAGAATTAATTAACAAAAAGGTTTTGCGATAACCAAAAAATAATAAATGCAAAAAAATCAGTTTGTTGGAAATACGAAAAGAAACTAAGTCGATATTTTTCAACAATTTTTGAAATACAACAAAAGGTCCTAAGAAAACATTTCAGACTCTTGAAAAAACGAAAAGAAATGAACAACGGCGATATTTTTCAAAACGCTTGGAATTTACACCGATCTACAATTTTATTTTTGTCGCAACATAAATTGTTTATTTTTGGAATTTACACCTGCCTACAAATTATATTTTTTGTCAAAAGTTTGGAAATGACGGCTGCCTACAAAAATTATATGTGTGGTAACTTTTGGAATTGACACCGGCTTACAGTTTTACTTTTGCCCATAATTTTTTTTCTAGAAAAATATTACTACAATTTAGTTCCTCAAAATATTTTTCATCTTTACACCAGCATACAAAAATTATGTTCAAAAAGTAATGTTTTGAAATTTGCTGCTATTTGTATACGAATTTGATGTGATTCGTAAAATTTATTCTTAGAAATATTTATTTTCGTGTTCGGGATCTTGGCAATTTCAGAGAAATGCTTTATATTTTTCTTCTGCAAGTTGACCTAAGACCCAACCTCGTTCGAAATTTTTTGAAATTTGTTTATCTTTTATATAAATTTGACCAACTTTCGTCAAATTTTTTATCGCATATATATATTTATGAGTTTCAGTATCTTGTATGTTGGAATGTCAGAGAAAAATTGTATTTTTTTCTTCTGCAATTAGACCTAAGACCCAACCCAAAAAAGTTTTGAATTTGTTGGTTTTATACGAATTTGGCGAGATTCGGTAAATTTGTTCTTGAAATTTTTTATTTTCGTGTTCATGCTCTTGGATAAAAACAAAAAATTTAAAATTTGGCAATTTGAAAGAAAAATATATTATTTTTCGTCTTAAAATTAACATAGGCATCCTCGTTCAGATTTTGTATCCCCTCACCTTAGAGAGTATACCCTACTATATGTATATTACTTATATATCCTACTATATCCTACTTACATATATATCACTTGCTATGAGCCAAATGTGTAACACATCAAAGAAGTGACCCAAGTCTCTAAGTATATTCGGTGGAAATCTGTTTTGGGTCATTTTAAGCCAGTTCTGTAAACCAACTCACAGATTTCGAGAACTTATAATCTGTAGAAAGCAGCGAAAACAACATACATTCACTGGAGATCTCGCGAGTGGAACTTGTCACGCTCTGGGGTCAAGTAAATAGAGACTATTTGGATTGTCGAGATCTTGTATGATCGGGAGAGGGAATGCCTATTGATGAAACCACACCGCGAACACACTATAAGGATGTCCTTAGAAGCTACAAACGAGTTTTGAGTTCTTTGCATGAAAAAATTTGGACCCTTTCTGCACAATAAGCATCCAAACTGTCATCAGGGGATTCCGAAAAGAAAGAAGAGGTACCTAAACCAACATTCACTTCAATTTCGAGATTACCACAATGTAACACGGATGGGGGATATACATACCAAATTCAAAGCGTAGTAATTTGGAAAAAACTTTTTAATTTGATCCAGAGGACAACAGCAATGTTCCTTTAACAAATGATGGGTTCGAGTTGGCTTGGGACGAATCTGGTCGATCAATACGAGAATAAACGGATGCAAGTCTATGAGCAGCTGAAGAAACTTTTCAATTTGCCGAATGTGACCTTTGACTTGAGTTCATCAATGCAAGAATTACAACGTACAGTAAACAGCTGCATCAAAATTCTGGAAACTCTAAAACTCGCAAAGGATTGGGACCCGATCTTCATATATTTAAGTTCAGCAAAACCGCTGCCATTCTTTCTTGAAGACATCGAAAACTCTCTGGTGGATTTCACAAAGCTTCCGACGTGGGCGGAGTTTGATAATTTTTTGACTCATGATCATTCACCGAGAAAATCAACCTATCAATGCGTGTAAAAAGGGAGGTTTTGTTATGGATAATGTCAACTTTCATTTGCAATTGGTTTCATCCCATTTCCATTTTGGTTGTTGCACTCTTTTATTGGAGGACGAATAGAACAAGGGACTCAGAAGGATCACCGAATTTCTTTATATAATACTATTTCAATCGAGGAAATACTTCACGTTTTTGGGAGACGATTTTGCGGTCATAATTTAAATTAAAAAATTTTGAGTAAATGGGCAACTCTAGAAAAATTGCATTGGCTCAACTTCATAGAGTGGAAAGGAAATTGTTAAAAAAAACGTACGACGGTGTAAAATCGCCTTTTTTGATATGTTTGAATCGAAAGAATATACGTTTGAATCGATAGAATATATCGTATACTCGTATTTAAAACAGAAATTTTTAAATATTATATATTTCTGAGCAAATAAATTTTATTTGAAAATCAATAAAAGCATATATATATATATATAAAATTGTTGCGTGACTGGCTGACTGACTGACTGGCTGACTGATTGACTGACTGATCATCGCCCAGGCCAAACGGCTGAAGCTGGAATCATGAAATTTGGTGGGAGGGTAGTCCTTGGGACGTAGACGAGCAATAAGGCGGGGCAAAAAGGGATAAATATGGTACCACCGCCAAATCTAAACGAAATGAGCTAGAATCTTGAAATTTGGTATGAGGGTAGCTCTTATGAGGTAGACTCTGAAATTGACAGGATTTTTCGAAATTCGAACATTTACGTACACAGTGGGGTAAACAGGGAAAAATGTGGTACAACAGCAAAATCCAAATGGCAAGACCTAGAATCGTGAAATTTGGTGTGAGAGTAGCTCTTGGGACGTAAACAAGAACAATGAGTGATTTTTTTAAAAATTTAGAGGCACAGTGGGACAGGTATAAATATGTACCACCGCCAAATTTAAAGCCTTATATTAGAATGGTGAAAATTGAAGCGAGGGGTGTCTTTATGACAACTGATCGGGGTATTAAGTTTTTTTGTATTCGTAGTTTTCGGGGCACAGTGGGGCAAAATTGTAAAATATTGTACAGTGGCTTAAAAATGTCAAACATGGACCAATGGTTCCAGGGTAACTTTTGGAACATAAACTAGAGATTGGAAGTGATTTTTAGTAATTTTAACTTTAAGAGGCACAGTGGGACACGACATGTTAATTATGGAGCATGGGGAAAAAAGGGAACAATCTGCCAAAATTGGAACTTAAAAATGAGATATGAAGAGTTTATATGGTTTTAGGAGCACTGTGGTCAAAAACGGTTAAATAGTGGAGTGGAGAAAATATGATTAAATATGTTACAGTCGGGGAAAAAGGTTTAAGTACGCCTGCGTGGATACACATTTTAAATACGAGTACGGTACAGTGAGACAAAAATTTGTTAAATTTGGTACAGTGAGATAAAGAGTTGAATGGGGCACAGTTGTGCAAAAAAAGGTTAACTATGGTACAGTGGGGTAAAAATAGTTATATGTATATGGTAAAGTGGGACAAATGGTACAATGGGGCAAAAGCGTTAAATATTGAACAGTGGGGCAAAAATTTATTTACTATGATACAGTGGGGCAAAAAGGGTTAAATATGGTACAGTGTGACAAAAATGGGTAACTATACAGTGTGTTAACTATAACTGTGTTAAATATTGTACAGTGGAGCACAGAGGGTTAAATATGGTACAGTGGGGCAAAAACTGTTAAATATGGTACAGTGAGACAAAGCGTTTAATATGACACAGTGGGGCAAAAAGCTTTAACAATGGAACAGTGGGAAACAATGTGTTAGCTATGGTACAGTGGGACTCAAATGGTTAAATATGGTACAGTATGACAAAAATGATTACAGTGGGCCCAAAAAGTAAAATGGTTAAATATAGTGGACAAAATATAGTAGGACAAAAAGGTGTTAAATTTGATTCAGTGGGCCCAAAAGGTTAAATATAGCACAGTGGGTCAAAAAGCTTACATTTATTACAGTGGGTAAAAATATGGATGTAGGGAGAGAGGGTAAGTTAAATATGAAATAAGAATGTTTTTTTTTTTCAATGTATGCTTTTAGTAGCACTGTGGTGCAGAAAGGTTAAAATTATGACAGTGCATTATAATTATGTAGCACTGTGGTGCAAAAAGGTTAAAATTATGATGCAGTTGGGGCAAGCAAAAATTGTTCAACATGTTACAGAGGGGAAAATATGTTATTTAACAAATTTTTTCCCCTCTGTAACATGGTTTAGTGGAGCAAAAAGGGTTAAATATGGTACGGTGAAGCAAAAAAGTTAAATACAGTATCGTATAGCTCTTATGAGGTAGACTCTGAAATTGACAGGATTTTTCGAAATTCGAACATTTACGTACACAGTGGGGTAAACAGGGAAAAATGTGGTACAACAGCCAAATCCAAATGGCAAGACCTAGAATCGTGAAATTTGGTGTGAGAGTAGCTCTTGGGACGTAAACAAGAACAATGAGTGATTTTTTTAAAAATTTAGAGGCACAGTGGGACAGGTATAAATATGTACCACCGCCAAATTTAAAGCCTTATATTAGAATGGTGAAAATTGAAGCGAGGGGTGTCTTTATGACAACTGATCGGGGTATTAAGTTTTTTTGTATTCGTAGTTTTCGGGGCACAGTGGGGCAAAATTGTAAAATATTGTACAGTGGCTTAAAAATGTCAAACATGGACCAATGGTTCCAGGGTAACTTTTGGAACATAAACTAGAGATTGGAAGTGATTTTTAGTAATTTTAACTTTAAGAGGCACAGTGGGACACGACATGTTAATTATGGAGCATGGGGAAAAAAGGGAACAATCTGCCAAAATTGGAACTTAAAAATGAGATATGAAGAGTTTATATGGTTTTAGGAGCACTGTGGTCAAAAACGGTTAAATAGTGGAGTGGAGAAAATATGATTAAATATGTTACAGTCGGGGAAAAAGGTTTAAGTACGCCTGCGTGGATACACATTTTAAATACGAGTACGGTACAGTGAGACAAAAATTTGTTAAATTTGGTACAGTGAGATAAAGAGTTGAATGGGGCACAGTTGTGCAAAAAAAGGTTAACTATGGTACAGTGGGGTAAAAATAGTTATATGTATATGGTAAAGTGGGACAAATGGTACAATGGGGCAAAAGCGTTAAATATTGAACAGTGGGGCAAAAATTTATTTACTATGATACAGTGGGGCAAAAAGGGTTAAATATGGTACAGTGTGACAAAAATGGGTAACTATACAGTGTGTTAACTATAACTGTGTTAAATATTGTACAGTGGAGCACAGAGGGTTAAATATGGTACAGTGGGGCAAAAACTGTTAAATATGGTACAGTGAGACAAAGCGTTTAATATGACACAGTGGGGCAAAAAGCTTTAACAATGGAACAGTGGGAAACAATGTGTTAGCTATGGTACAGTGGGACTCAAATGGTTAAATATGGTACAGTATGACAAAAATGATTACAGTGGGCCCAAAAAGTAAAATGGTTAAATATAGTGGACAAAATATAGTAGGACAAAAAGGTGTTAAATTTGATTCAGTGGGCCCAAAAGGTTAAATATAGCACAGTGGGTCAAAAAGCTTACATTTATTACAGTGGGTAAAAATATGGATGTAGGGAGAGAGGGTAAGTTAAATATGAAATAAGAATGTTTTTTTTTTTCAATGTATGCTTTTAGTAGCACTGTGGTGCAGAAAGGTTAAAATTATGACAGTGCATTATAATTATGTAGCACTGTGGTGCAAAAAGGTTAAAATTATGATGCAGTTGGGGCAAGCAAAAATTGTTCAACATGTTACAGAGGGGAAAATATGTTATTTAACAAATTTTTTCCCCTCTGTAACATGGTTTAGTGGAGCAAAAAGGGTTAAATATGGTACGGTGAAGCAAAAAAGTTAAATACAGTATCGTATAGCTCTTATGAGGTAGACTCTGAAATTGACAGGATTTTTCGAAATTCGAACATTTACGTACACAGTGGGGTAAACAGGGAAAAATGTGGTACAACAGCCAAATCCAAATGGCAAGACCTAGAATCGTGAAATTTGGTGTGAGAGTAGCTCTTGGGACGTAAACAAGAACAATGAGTGATTTTTTTAAAAATTTAGAGGCACAGTGGGACAGGTATAAATATGTACCACCGCCAAATTTAAAGCCTTATATTAGAATGGTGAAAATTGAAGCGAGGGGTGTCTTTATGACAACTGATCGGGGTATTAAGTTTTTTTGTATTCGTAGTTTTCGGGGCACAGTGGGGCAAAATTGTAAAATATTGTACAGTGGCTTAAAAATGTCAAACATGGACCAATGGTTCCAGGGTAACTTTTGGAACATAAACTAGAGATTGGAAGTGATTTTTAGTAATTTTAACTTTAAGAGGCACAGTGGGACACGACATGTTAATTATGGAGCATGGGGAAAAAAGGGAACAATCTGCCAAAATTGGAACTTAAAAATGAGATATGAAGAGTTTATATGGTTTTAGGAGCACTGTGGTCAAAAACGGTTAAATAGTGGAGTGGAGAAAATATGATTAAATATGTTACAGTCGGGGAAAAAGGTTTAAGTACGCCTGCGTGGATACACATTTTAAATACGAGTACGGTACAGTGAGACAAAAATTTGTTAAATTTGGTACAGTGAGATAAAGAGTTGAATGGGGCACAGTTGTGCAAAAAAAGGTTAACTATGGTACAGTGGGGTAAAAATAGTTATATGTATATGGTAAAGTGGGACAAATGGTACAATGGGGCAAAAGCGTTATATATTGAACAGTGGGGCAAAAATTTATTTACTATGATACAGTGGGGCAAAAAGGGTTAAATATGGTACAGTGTGACAAAAATGGGTAACTATACAGTGTGTTAACTATAACTGTGTTAAATATTGTACAGTGGAGCACAGAGGGTTAAATATGGTACAGTGGGGCAAAAACTGTTAAATATGGTACAGTGAGACAAAGCGTTTAATATGACACAGTGGGGCAAAAAGCTTTAACAATGGAACAGTGGGAAACAATGTGTTAGCTATGGTACAGTGGGACTCAAATGGTTAAATATGGTACAGTATGACAAAAATGGTTACAGTGGGCCCAAAAAGTAAAATGGTTAAATATAGTGGACAAAATATAGTAGGACAAAACGGTGTTAAATTTGATTCAGTGGGCCCAAAAGGTTAAATATAGCACAGTGGGTCAAAAAGCTTACATTTATTACAGTGGGTAAAAATATGGATGTAGGGAGAGAGGGTAAGTTAAATATGAAATAAGAATTTTTTTTTTTCAATGTATGCTTTTAGTAGCACTGTGGTGCAGAAAGGTTAAATTTATGACAGTGCATTATAATTATGTAGCACTGTGGTGCAAAAAGGTTAAAATTATGATGCAGTTGGGGCAAGCAAAAATTGTTCAACATGTTACAGAGGGGAAAATATGTTATTTAACAATTTTTTTCCCCTCTGTAACATGGTTTAGTGGAGCAAAAAGGGTTAAATATGGTACGGTGAAGCAAAAAAGTTAAATACGGTAAAATGGTTAAATGTGCTATGTGGGGGAAAAAAGGGAACAAAATAATAGTAGATATGTATAAAAATTCGCACTTTATAAGCACAGTGTAATAAAAAGTGTTTCATATGGAACAGTGGTGCAAAAGGTGTTGAATGTGGTCCCTGAGTGCAAAGGTAGCTCTTACAGCATAAACCAAAGCTAAGAAATTGTTTTTGCCAAATAGGTTCTTCTACTTAAACCGTGGGGATAAAGTTAAATAAATGGTACAGATAGGTGACAAAAATGTTAAAATACGGCCTAAGCTTGCGAATTTGGATCTTGAAATATCAATTATCATTTTAAAATATTGTACAATCGTGCAAAGTGGTTAACTATGACACACTAAAGGTTAAATGTGGTACAATGGAGCGATTTACTTTAGATTTTTAAATTCGTACCTTTATAGACACAGTGGGACAAACATGGTTTTATATTGTACCAGGGTGTGAATGTAGGTATTGAAACATAAACAAGGGGAAAGTTGCTAACGTATGAACCAAAAAAAAATAGTTTTTCAACGTCCAGAGGTATTATGGGAAAAGGGATAAATATTGTAAAATGATGAACATAAACTAGAAATGAAACGAGGGTTCGTATTTTATATATAAAAGTAATCAAATCTTCTTCATTTTGCACCACATTTTATTACATAAATAACGATTATTTATTACATAAATAATCATGTCATTTTGAAAGAAAGAGGTATAGCTATTTTACAGTACCCTAAACAGAAAATAGATAAAAGCTGGGGGCTGCGAAGCGCACCGGGTAAGCTAGTATTAATATATTACATCAAAATGTATTTGCAAACTAAATTTCTCAAATAAAATATGTGTTTGTTTAAATACAAATAAAAATTAATGTTTAGTTATTCTTCTAAATATATTTTATTTAAAAAAAACTTTTGTTGACTTTTTCGAATTTCAGTTTCAATTCTTCCTTGATTTTGAATTGTACCTCACAGTTATGATACCATATCGTTAGACTAATTCAGAATTATGGAAGACTTCGACACATACCTCTTTTAAAAATAAGAAAAATTTAAACAACATTTCAAGACAATTTTTGTATTCGGCTTTTGATTCACACTGCATTAGAAGATTTTTAAAATGTTCATAATGTCAGTTATGCCTTTTTTAAATTCTAAAATCAGATTATTCTGTTTTAAATCAATCATTTCAAATTTCTGAGTATTTCAAATCATTACACGCTGAAAAAAAATCGCTTCTGTAGTATATTGTCCCAAACATACTCGGCTTGAAATAAACATATGTTTAGGGTACACTCCAAATATATAATATTTTGCACACACAAATATTATATGTTTGTGAGGATATTGTTCTAAACAAAAATATGCTCCCATTCAAATATTTTTTATTTGGAACTAGTATTTCCGAAACAAGGATTCATTTGTAATTATTTATTTTGGTAATGTATTAAATGCTTTAACTTAAAGACAAGTTTTCTGTTTATCAGATTTTCAAAGAGCAATTTTTTTATAAATTTCATATGTTTGTAAAATTTAATCAAAACTTAAATCGAACAATCTTTCGTAAATATAAACGACATTGATGGATTGACAAAAAGTGATGAATAGGAATATTTATAAATAAGGACATTTTTAGCTATAAAGTTTAACACGAAAACTAGGAAAAACTAACTAAAATTCGAAGAAGTCAGTAATGTTTTAGAAATCTTTTTAAATAAAACATATTTGGAAATCTTCTTAAACAATAACTTTGTTTGTGTGTAAACACATATTTTATTTGTGAAATTCAGTTTGCAAATAAATTATGTTCTAATATATTAATATATGCGTTCCAAACAAAATTTCTTGATTTTCAAATAAAATGTATTTGTTAACAAATATATAATATTTAAAAAAATCGTTTCGAAGTATATTTTCTTTCATTTCAAAAATATCAAAAATGACGATTTTCCTCCGTGTATTAGTTGTCAATCTTCCAAGTAATTTGTATTGATCCAAGATGATACGATTTCAATTATTATTATTTATTATTTTTATAAACATTAAACATTTCTAAAAATGTAACTTCGAATTACTAAAAATTAAACACGATTATAAATTATATATTTGGATACTTGTATATGTTTCAAGCCGAATATGTTTGGGACACTTTAGTGATACGAGTTTATATATCAATTGCTACGGGCCATGTTCGAAGATGGGCCATATTGGTCCACTCCTTCTGGTATCTCCCACACAAAGGATTAACATTTAGTGAAATATTGATTCTTTAATAACATTTATACTACAGGGGTTTTTTAACAAGAGGTGTTATTTTGAATCACCCGATATTTCTGTAGCTGTCACTTTTGAAGCTTTTATTCTTTGACATTTGACAAGTAGAAACTACGCCATTACTAACAGGTAAGGAAAGGCAGAAAGTCGGGCGGGGCCGACTATATAATACCCTACACCTCCCTAACAATGCGATAAGGGTCATTGCCATAATAATTTCGAATAATTGGTAAATGGGTAGAAACATATCATCTAATTCTGAAACGATAATCGTTAAATTAAGCAATATTCGTTCCTAAATTGAGAAACATCTTTCTGGAAAATGTTAATAATCGGAAGTAAAATACAACTTCTATAGCGGTTTGATACCAAATCAGGAGGAACATATATATGGAGCTTTAATAAAAATCTGAACCGATCTTCCCTGAATACTCATTCATGTAAAAAGACCTCCTTCTGTCGAATTTCGTACTGATCGGATATAGAATACAGTCTCTACAGCGCTTACAGGTCAAATCGGGGGTAACATATACATGGGTGTTATATCTAAATCTAAACCGAGTTTCTCCGAATTTGGCAGTATTCCTTCATGTAGAAAGAAACCTCTTTTTGCCGACTTTCGCACTGATCGGATATAAAATAACATTTTTACAGCGCTCACATGTTAAATCGGGGGTAACGTATATATGGGGGCTATATCTAAATCTGAACCGATTTCTTCCAAATTTAACAGAGTTCATTCATATATTAAGAAACCTCTTTCTGCCGAATTTCATACTGATCGGATATAAAATACAGTTTTTACAGCGCTTACATGTGAAATCGGGGTGGCATATATATGGGGGCTATATCTAAATCCGAACCGATTTTCTCCGAATTTATAATATATCTAAATCTGAACCGATTTCTTCCAAATTTAACAGTGTTCATTCATATAATAAGAAACCTCTTTCTGCTGAATTTCATACTGATCGGATAAAAAAAAGTTTTTACAGCGCTTACATGTCAAATCGGGGGTAACGTATATATGGGGGCTATATCTAAATCTGAACCGATTTCTTTAAATTTAACAGTGTTCATTCATATAATAAGAAACCTCTTTCTGCCGAATTTCATACTGATCGGATATAAAATAAAGTTTTTACAGCGCTTACATGTCAAATCGGGGGTAACGTATATATGGGGGCTATATCTAAATCTGAACCGATTTCTTCCAAATTTAACAGCGTTCATTCATATAATAAGAAACCTCTTTCTGCTGAATTTCATACTGATCGGATAAAAAAAAAGTTTTTACAGCGCTTATATGTCAAATCGGGGGTAACGTATATATGGGGGCTATATCTAAATCCGAACCGATTTCTTCCAAATTTAACAGTGTTCATTCATATAATAAGAAACCTCTTTCTGCCGAATTTCATACTGATCGGATATAAAAAAGATATGTGTAAAGTTTCGTCGAGATCGGATTATAATTGCGACCTGTACTTTGATTACAAGAATACATGCACAGACAGACAGACGGACAGACAGACGGATAATACTAAATCAACTCAGAAAGTGATTCTAAGTCGATCGGTATAATAAACCATGGGTCTATTTCTTCTCCTTTTGGGTGTTACAAACAAATGCACAAAGTTTTTAATACCCTGTACCACAGTGTGGTGTAGGGTATAAAAATGGAACGATACACGATTCAGCAACGCATTGAAATTATTAAAATTCACTACGAAAATGGTGAAAATCTCGTCGTGAAGCACCTTGTCGGACCGCAATACAGAAATTGGTGGAAAAATTCGAGCTGTTGGGACAAGTTAGTGATGTGAGAATAAAACCCGTGCACGTCACTCAGGAACAACTGAAAATATTGCTGCTGTAGCCCAAAGTGTTGAAGACACCCCAGGTTTGTCCATTGCTCGTCGTTCTTTGGAATTGGGCATTCCACAAACGTCATTACACCGTATCTTGCATAAAGACTTGGGTCTTCAGGCCTATAAAGTTCAGTTAACACAAGAACTCAAGACGGCCGATCATCAACAAAGTCGTGTCTTTACTGATTGGGTCCTCGAAATGCATGAAAATGATCCGGAATTCCATCGAAAAATCATCTTGACTGATGAGGCTCATTTCCACCTCGGTGGCTACGTCAACAAGCAAAATTGTCGCATCTGGGGCTCGGAAAACCCAAGAGTTATTGTTGAGAAGGGGTCATTGGACCTTACTTTTTCGAAAATGGGGTTGGATCAACAGTTACGTTGAATGGATTGCGCTATCGAGAGATGATTAATGATTTTTGTATGGTCGGAGTTGGATGGTATTGATCTGGACAACGTTTACTTTCAAAAGACGGCGCTACGTGCCACACAAGCAACGAAACCATTGCTCTATTACGGGAAAAGTTTCCGGACCGTGTTATTACTCGAAGAGGTGGTCACAATTGGCCACACCTTGCGACTTCTTCCTTTGAGGCCACGTGAAAGATAAGTCTACGCCAACAGCCCAGCGTCGATTCAAGACCTCAAAGATAGAATTTGTGAGGCTATCGGTTATGGAAAACTTCATGAAAAGGATATGGTCCTGTAAGCGTGGTCGTGGCCATTTGGCTGATGTTGTTTTTCATTATTAACGGCATACCTTCCTCTTTATTATGAAATAAACATTCGATCATTTATCTCAAAAAATGACATTTTTCTTTGAATACCAAAATACTACGTCTTGTTAGAAAACCCTTTACTTATTAGAATCTTCTAAAATTCCACATATTGTATTACTTTATTAGTCGCTATCACCTCGAGAAAAATGGGCTAAGTTGCCACGCCTCTTTTAGTAACTCCCACACAAATGGACAATTTTGCATCAAAATACAAATACTTGAAATTTTATACAGTATATTTTTTTGTAGTTCCTATAGTTCGGTAAAAAATGGACATTATTGCACAGCCCCTTTTTGTACCTCTCACACAAATGGACCATTTTGTACCAAATGTAAACAGCTTTTAACTTTAATACCAGTACATTCTTTAAAGTTATTAAATGCAATTTAAATTGATAATAATTTAATTAAAACAAAATAAAAATAAATTAACGAATATTTTTTTGGGACTCATGGTGAGAGGATTCATAAGTCAGTTTACCCGACTGAACTTTCTTATCTGTTTCAAATTTCTGAGTATTTCAAGTTGTCAATCCTCCAAGTAATTTATACGAGTATTGATCCAAGATTATACGATTTCAATTATTATTATTTATTATTTTTACAAACATTACAAATTTCTAAAAATTTGACTTTGAATTACTGAAAATTAAACACAATTTAGGTATATTCTGAACATTTAATGCAAATAAATATTTTTTCGGAAATAATAGTCCCAAATAAAAACATGTTGGGATGTAAACAAAGATTTGTGTAGAACAACATATTCCCAGATACATAATTTTTGTGTGTACTAAATATTATATGTTTAGAGTGTACCCTAAACTTGTATATCGCACATGTTCCACAAAAGGGTAACAACTCCAAATTTTAAAAAATTCTGTAGAGGCCAAAAACTTTTTCCGTTAATATTAATGATATATTACAAAAAATTAATATGTTGTTGCAATAAAAAATCATAGAAAAAATAATAACATTTTCTTTTTTAATTGATTATGGAAAAATAACAACTTTTTTGAGTTGTTCTCTTTTCCTGAAAAAAGTTTGTATATAAATAATGGTATTATTTTGAGTTGTACCTTGTTAACTGAAAAATCTTACTCGGATTATAAGTTGAAAATGGCACAACTAAAAATATTACTCTTTATATGATAAATCAACGGTCCGATTGGCTTAAACACTTAGAGACAATACAAAATGTAACTCTTTAGTTAAATCTAAAGACGTTATTCTGAAAACACAGAGAGAGTCATAACGGTTTTTTATTATGAAAAAGGAGAAAAATCAATGGGCACTTTTTGCAGTGGGTAGAAAATATTAAAAAATATTTTTTATTTTGGTAATTTTGTTTGGGAGGTACCGAAAGGGGCGTGGCAATAACGCCAATTTTTATATAATATACTATGGACACTATAAAAACATTACACGATACAAAATTTCAGGTATTTGTTTGTGCAGGACACCAAGTTATAAGCCGTTAACTTTTTATGCAAAATGGTCCATTTGTATGGGTGGTACCAAAAGCGGTATGGCAACTACGCCCATTTTTCTCAAGATAATAGAGATAAGAAACTTATACTATGTGTGGAATGGTCAAAGATTCTGAATAGTAGTATAGAAGTTATGAGATGATCAATATTTCAGCAAATGTTTACCCTTTGTGGGGGAGGTACTCGAAGAAGTGGACGGACTAACATAGTCCATCTATGATAGAAGAAATATTGACACATATAAAATTTTAAGTCAATCAGTTAATCCTGTCGAACGTTATCGTGCGCACCAACCACACAGACAGACCGACAGTCTGACGGACATTGCTAAAATGACTTAAAATGCCCCAAAACGGATTTCCGCTAAATATTCTTGGGGTCTCTTATGTCACTCCAACGATGTGTTACACTTTTGGTTGGCAGCGTCTAATATACTCCTATACCCTTGCTAGCTAGCTTCCAAAAATTGTAACAAACAATTTTTTGCTACTTTTTTCTATTTCTTATGGTTTTTTTTCGTGCCAGCAAAACACGATTTTTTTGACATAAAATCAAATTCTTTCTAATCATTTTAACGAAAGTTTCTAAACTTCTGTCTCCACGTGAAAGTTACATTACTAACATTTGTCCTCGTAATTTTCTTTAATTTAAATTATGTACGGGATTTATTGAGAATACACTTCAAATATGGTCCAAATACTAAAGATATCTTCCAAGAAAATTAAAATTTTAAAGAAAAATGAAAAAAATCGCTTCTATGATATATTGTCCCAAGCATATTCGGTTTGAAACATATCGCACCTGTTCCACAAAAGGATAACAACTCAAATTTTACAAATTTTGGTTTTTTGCAAGAAAACAACGTACAATGGGAATTTCGGTACCTCCCAACCAAATTACCAAAATAAAAAATATTTTTTAATATTTTCTACCCACTGCAAAAAGTGTCAATTGATTTTTCTCTAAAAAAAAAACATGAAAAACTTTTTCATAATAAAAAACCGTTATGACTCTCTCTGTGTTTTCAGAATAACGTCTTTATATTCAACTAAAGAGTTACATTTTGTATTGTCTCTAAGTGTTTAAGCCAATCGGACCGTTGATTTATCATCTAAAGAGTAATATTTTTAGTTGTGCCCTTTTCAACTTATAATCCGAGTAAGATTTTTCAGTTAAGAAGGTACAACTCAAAATAATACCATTATTTATATACAAACTTTTTCAGGAAAAGAGAACAACTCAAAAAAGTTGTTATTTTTCCATAATCAATTAAAAAAGAAAATGTTATTATTTTTTCTATGATTTTTTATTGCAACAACATATTAATTTTTTGTAATATATCATTAATATTAACGGAAACAGTTTTTGGCCTCTACAGAATTTTTTAAAATTTTGAGTTGTTACCCTTTTGTGGAACAGGTGCGATATACAAGTTTAGGGTACACTCTAAACATATAATATTTAGTACACACAAAAATTATGTATCTGGGAATATGTTGTTCTACACAAATCTTTGTTTACATCCCAACATGTTTTTATTTGGGACTTTAATAATTGAAATCGTATAATCTTGGATCAATACTCGTATAAATTACTTGGAGGATTGACAACTTGAAATACTCAGAAATTTGAAACAGATAAGAAAGTTCAGTCGGGTAAACCGACTTATGAATCCTCTCACCATGAGTCCCAAAAAAATATTCGTTAATTTGTTTTTATTTTGTTTTAATTAAATTATTATCAATTTAAATTGCATTTAATAACTTTAAATAATGTACTGGTATTAAAGTTAAAAGCTGTTTACATTTGGTACAAAATGGTCCATTTGTGTGAGAGGTACAAAAAGGGGCTGTGCAATAATGTCCATTTTGTACCGGACTATAGGAACTACAAAAAAATATACTGTATAAAATTTCAAGTATTTGTATTTTGATGCAAAATAGTCCATTTGTGTGGGAGTTACTAAAAGAGGCGTGGCAACTTAGCCCATTTTTCTCGAGGTGATAGCGACTAATAAAATAATACAATATGTGGAATTTTAGAAGATTCTAATAAGTAACGGGTTTTCCAACAAGAGGTAGTATTTTGGTATTCAAAGAAAAATTTCATTTTTTGAGATATATGATCGAATGTTTATTTCATAATAAAGAGGAAGGTATGCCGTTAATAATGAAAAACAACATCAGGCAAATGGCCACGACCACGCTTACAGGACCATATCCTTTTCATGAAGTTTTCCATAACCGATAGCCTCACAAATTCTATCTTTGAGGTCTTGAATCGACGCTGGGCTGTTGGCGTAGACATATATTTCACGTGGCCTCAAAGGAAGAAGCAAGGTGTGGCCAATTGTGACCACCTCTTCGAGTGATAACACGGTCCGGAAACTGTTCCCGTAATAGAGCAATGGTTTCGTTGCTTGTGTGGCACGTAGCTCCGTCTTGTTGAAAGTAAACGTAGTCCAGATCAATACCATCCAACTCCGACCATACAAAAATCATTAATCATCTCTCGATAGCGCAATCCATTCACCGTAACTGTTGATCCAACCTCATTTTCGAAAAAGTAAGGTCCAATGACCCCTGGGAAATGAAATGGGCCTCATCAGTCAAGATGATTTTTCGATGGAATTCCGGATCATTTTCATGCATTTCAAGGACCCAATCAGTAAAGACACGACTTTGTTGATGATCGGCCGGCTTGAGTTCTTGTGTTAACTGAACTTTATAGGCCTTAATAGGCCAACAGCTCGAATTTTTCCACCAATTTCTGTATTGCGGTCCGACAAGGTGCTTCACGACGAGATTTTCACCATTTTTGTAGTGAATTTTAATAATTTCAATGCGTTGCTGAATCGTGTATCGTTCCATTTTTAGTAATGGCGTAGTTTCTACTTGTCAAATGTCAAAGAATAAAAGCTTCAAAAGTGACAGCTACAGAAATATCGGGTGATTCAAAATAACACCTCTTGTTATATAAATGTTAATAAAGAATCAATATTTCACTAAATGTTAACCCTTTGTGTGGGAGATACCAGAAGGAGTAAACCAATATGGTCCATCTTCGAACATAGCCGGAGATAGAAAAAAATATTACCGTATTTATTTCCCATATTTTTCTATTTTTTATACATTTTTTTTGACAAAAAAAATAATTTTTTGGACTAAAAAATAAAATGTTTTCTAATTGTTTTAACGACAGGTGCTAAACTTCCGTTTCTACGTGAAACTGATGTTTTCATCATTTATAGCCCTTATAATTTCCTTTAAATATAGCCCAAATACTAAAGGTAAACTCTACAGAAAATTGGAATATTAAAAAAAAAATTACAAAATAATTCGATAATAAAAAAATTGTTTTGGCTTCATAAAATAGTTTGCCTCATTCTTTTAAAAAAAGTTTTTTTTTGTTGCATAGAGTTATCGGTGAAACCCACAATAGATGAAGCTATTAGATCTCGAAAAGAATTAATAACAGCGTTAGACTCTGCAGGATATCAGGTCAAAAAGTGGACTTCAAACGAACAACAAATTATTAAAGATTTACCCCCAGAGAGATTTCTTCCAGTAAATTGGTTAGACATTTCTGAAGAATCGTGCATGAAAACATAAGAACTGAGATGGAATATTCAGGGAATCATTTCAAATTTACACCAGCGTCCACACCCTGAAAAAAAAATGGTTTCTGTAGTATATTGTCCCAACCATATTCTGCTGTTTAGAATATTTAGATCACTTCCATGTAGTGGTAACGCCAAATGATCTACAAATTAGTGGTTTCACTTTACAAAAAAAACTTTAACACCGGGGTGTGATGTGACCTCGTGCCCATCGATGTATGGTTTGCAGTCAGGGTTAGGGAACCTTGCTGATACTTGGGCGCCTTAGCCAGTAATAGGTGTTGTGCCACCCAGTCTTTGCAACGGTCCCGGGGTTATGCCGTGGTGGACATTAGCGTGAAGAGAAAATGAATTTATGTGCAGACAACTAATCAACTGACTCAACGTTTTGAGTTGCCTCAAGAGATCTTAAAATTTCATTTCGTCTAGCACTGCCCGCCTGTTCATTAACATAATTTTGAGGCGGTTTTAAGCAGAATATAGGTCGCAATAATGAAGCTAGATGTCAGAAAATTTTCTATAACATGTTTCAAAGTTGTAGTTCCTTGACTGAAATAACCACTTCGTCGCAGATTGCTCACTCACAATTTATCAAAATATTATATGATTATGATATGATAATATGACAATGAAGAAGATCCAATGCGACTACAAATTCAAAGAGATTCCGAAAAAAATTATTTTTTAGAACCTGAACCTATAACAGAGGCTAAACCAGCTACCAATCAAATGCGCATAAGATTACCATCTCTTGCCCTTACCTGTGATCGAACGCGAGTGTCAGACAGGTCAGCTGCAGTTATAGCAAGTACTGTACTGCGCGATGTATGAATGATAACATCGGATAATACTACACTTGTAGTTGAACGCTCCAAAGTACGACGACAGCGAAGACAATGTCGGCAAACGCTACAAGCCGAACAAGTTGCAAGTTTAATTACAGCTTTATATTTTGATGGTAAAAACGATAGTACTTTCATATCATTAAACCAGTAAGGAAAGACAGAAAGTCGGGTGGGGCCGACTTTCATAAATCAAGAATCGGGAGGAAGAAATAGATGGGACTAAGTAGACATAATATAAACCGAATTTCATCAACTTTGATCAAAACCTTATTTCTGCCACATAATATAAAGATCGCTCGTAAAATTTAGTTTCAATAGCGCTTAAATACTAAATAGGCAGAAACATAGTATATCGATGGCTTAATATAACAAGTAAGAAAGTTCAGTAGGGTAAACAGACTTAAGCATTCAATCACCTTGAGTTTAAAAAAAAATATTAGTAAATTTATTTATTTTTTGTTTTATTTAAATTATTATCAATTTCAATTGCATTTAATAACTTTAAAGTATGTACTGGTATTAAAGTTCAAAGCTGTTTACTTTTGGTATAAAATGTTCCATTTGTGTAAGAGGTACCAAAAGGGGCTTCCCAATAGCGGTAATTTTTTTTTGGACTCTAGGTACTATAAAAGCATTACACTGTACAAAATTTCACGTGTTTGTATGCACTGGTGTTAACGTCATAAGCTGGTAACTTTTGGTACAAAATGGTCCATTTGTGTGGGAGGTACCAAAAGGATCGTGGCAATAATGCCCATTTTTCACTGTATTGTAGATACTATTAAACCATTACACTGTACAAAATTTCAAGTCTTTGTATGCACTGGTAATAAAGTAATAAGCTATTAACTTTTGGTTCAAAATTGTCCATTTGTGTGGGAGGTACCAAAAGGGGGGTGGCAACTTCGCTCATTTTTCTCGAGGTAATAGTGACTAATAAACTAATACTATGTATAGAATTTCAGAAGATTCAAATAAATAGTATAGAAGTTATTAAATAATCAATATTTCACTAAATATTAACCCTTTGTGGGGGAGGTACTAGAAGGAGTGAACCAATATGACCCATCTTCGAACTTATCGGTTGATAGAAGAAAATATTACCACATACCAAATTTGAAGTCAATCGGTTACTCATTTCGAGAGTTATCGTACGCACCAGCCAGCAGACAGACAGACGGACGGACATTGCTCATTCGACTTAAAATGACCCAAAACAGATTTCCACCGAACATTAGGGTCTTAAGTCACTCCTTCAATGTGTTACACTTTTGGTTCGTAGTGCCTACAGCCCAGAGAAAAACGGGCATTATTGCCACGCCCCTTTTGATACCTCCCACACAAAGGTACAATTTTGCACCAAAAGTTAACAGCTTATAACATTAATACCAGTGTATAAAAATACTTGAAATTTTGTAATGCATTTATAATGTATATATCCCTGTGAAAAATGGACGTTATTGCCACGATCCTTTTTGTACCTCCCACTCAAAGGTACCATTTTGCACAAAAAGTTAAGAGGTTACAGCGTGAGTACTAATGCACGAAAATGCAAAAACATTTTCTACAGTGTAACGCTTTTGAAGTGCATATAGCCCTGTAAAAAATGGGCGTTATCACCACGCCTCATTTTGTACCTTCCACAGAAAATGGCTAAATCATACGAAAATTTAATATCGCATAACGTTAATATACCAGTGCACATAAACTCTTATAATTCGGAGGCGCTTACTTGTCAAATAGGGGTAACATATATGGCTATATCTAAATCTGTACCGATTTTTCTCACATTAAGTATTGTCTCTAAGTGTATCAATAGATTTCACTCTGTCAATTTTTATGCTGTTAACCCATGAGAAATGTTGCTTATACTGTGCATATATGTCAAATCGGAGGTACATATATATAGGAGCTATTTGTAAATCTGCACAGACATACAGACGGACGGACATAGCTAAATCAACTCAGAAAATATTTCTAAGTCGATCGGTATAATAAACTATTGGTCTATTTCTTCTCCTTCTGTGTGTTACATACAAATGCACAATGTTATAATACCCAGTACCACAGGGTAGTGTAGGGACGGAGATATTATTGGTAAACTGTTGTTGGAGAACATTATTCCTTTGTTACAGAACCAAAGAGCGAATATTATGGGCATATTTTGCGTTTCAGGAAAATGACAATGCATTAACCAGTAGGGAAAGACAAATGTTACCCTACCCCATTTTTATAGAGCAGAATAAGCATGCATATTCTTGATCTAAAATAAAAAAGGAATACCTTGAAAGTGGTACATCTTTAAAATTTAGTTACGTTTATTCGTAGAGCAAGTGACTCACTTTTTCTAAAGTAACAGGAGTCTGTAAAATACAACTTATACATACGTTAGGAGCAGTGTTGCCGCTGGAAAAATGTTTTTCGGCCCAAATTCGACTTCATCTGCCCAAATAAAAAAACAAGTAATGACGGAGTATGTTGGGTAATGCCGAATCTTATATACAATCGCAAGTGAATGTTTTCGGGTACGAATACTTAATTATACCAAATTTCAGCCCTATTCGTTGAAGTTTCAGGTTTTTGTGACATTATGAAGTAAAATCTAGAGAGAACTCTGTATGGGAGCTATGTCAAAACATGGACCTATAACTACCGTTGATCGTGCGAAGAATGCCGGGTATAAATAAGTCCCAGTTACCAATTTTCAGCCCGATCAGTTGACATTTGTTGTTTCTATGACGTTAAGAAGTCAAATCGGGGAGATGCTATATATGGGGGCTACATCAAAAAATTGACCGATATTGCACATTTTCAGTCCCAAGTTACCTGCAGCTTTAAGAAGTATCTGTACCAAATTTTATCTTTCTTAATTATTGTAGACTGTAGCGTGATTACAACAGACGGACGGAAAGACGGGCATGGCTATATCGTCTTAGAATTTTACGATGATTAGGAATATATATTTTTTGGGGTCTCAAACGGAGTGACAAAATGAATATACCCCCCAACATATGTCGGCGGCTTAACAATAATTTCTGCTTCTTTTATAACTTAAAAATTCTATGTACAATTTATTCTATACAGAAAATAAAGAATAGTATAGTTATTTATGAATGTAATGGGTTGACAATTTACGTTTAGCGGCAGTGGAACTGTGTGGAAGTGGTAATAAATAAAAATGAAGCTTAAAAAATTTGCGAAACATTTTTCAGTTTTTTTATAGGGGCAACTTTCCCCGAAAAGTGGAGAGTTTAGTGTCGCTAAGACGGAGCAAATTCCACCCTGTTATAATCCAATCGGGGTCACATTCAACAAGCTTGGGGAATTTATTAACAGGTGGAAATATTGAGAAATCTTAATTGGAAAACACCTTTTCGGGGGTTATCATATTTAACAGCTTTAAACTTTCATTTTAAAATCGATTCCCTTTTTTATGGGACTTAGCATTTCAAATTTCAATAAATTCCAAAAAAGCTGATTTTACTTCTGTTTTTCTGAGTTTACGCCCTTGTGCCAATATTATTTTGGAAAAAACAAAGTGACTGATTTTATTTTTGTAGTTCCTTGTTTCCTTGTTCAAATTATTTATAACGGGTAGAATATATGTTAGAGAGAAAAAGTGGCACATAACCCTGCTAGTCATTTTTTCTTCAATATAACCAGCACAAATTCCGTGTACTTCATAGTAACACGAAATGAAATACAATTTTAAGCAATCCCTTTGCTCAAAAAATCTTGAAATAACATTCTCGGGCGAATGTCACCGTGTATTGCTTAGTATAGATTCACTCTCGGCAATTTTTTTCCAAACAAGTGTCAACGTTTGTGGGAGAGAGGGACAGAGAGCTCTTTCCGCCTGCCTCTCTCTCCCACAAACTTTGACACTTGCTGGAAAAAATTGCCGAGTGTGAATCTGGACTTATATCGAACATTTTATGTAAAATAATTCTAGTTTTTGTTGAAAGAGTCCTCCAACTAAACCAGACATCGCCTGTTGCTAAACCAGCCATATTTTGCAAAGGAATTTTGCGCGACCCAAAATATTCCTTGATTTTTCCTGGCGGAAAAAATCGGCCCAAAATCTGCCCAAACTAAAAATTTTTAATTTTTTCTGCCCAAATTTGGTCCGAAATGCCCGAAACGGCAACACTGCTTAGAAGCCAAATCGGAAGGAACATATATCAATATGAAAATCTAAACCGATTTCCACCAAATTTAGTAGTCTTTATACCCTACACCAAACTGTGGTACAGAGTATTATAACTTTGTGCATTTGTTTGTAACACCCAAAAGGAGAAGAAATATAACATCGATTATTATACCGATCGACTCAGTATCACTTTCTGAGTTGATTTAGTTATGTCCGTCTGTCCGTCCGTCTGTCTGTCTGTATTCTTGTAATCAAAGTGCAGGTCGCAATTATGGTGCAATCTCAACGAAACTTTGTACATATCTTTTTTTGGTCAAAGGATAATCCATTTTTAATTTTGTTGAAATCGGTTCAGATTTACACATGGCTCCCATATACGTAGTATGTTCAAAACATTTGCGAATTTTGTATTTTTTTTTAAAGTATTTATTTATTCATAAATATCTATTTTGTCCCCTTCAAAGTAATTCCCCTCGGATATAATACACTTCTGCCAAAAGTTTTTTCCAATCCTCGAAGCACTTCGAATAATCATTTTTTGTGATCTTGTTTTTGTGATCTCTTCGATGCCGTCTTTATCTCCTCCTTTCATGGGCCCTTTCAGTTTTGGAAACAAAAAATAGTCACATAATAATATAATAGGCATAATAGGCACCATAACTGTGTTGTTTTTGGCCAAATATTAGCGCACAAGCAACGATGTGTGTGCAGGGGCGTTATCATGGTGCAAAAGCCAGTTTTTGTTCTTCCACAAATCCGGGCGTTTTTGTCGGATTGCTTCGCGCAATTTGCGCATAACTTGCAGGTAATATTCTTTACTGACCGTACTACACTGTGGCAAGAACTCATAATGCACCACGCCCCTGCAATCAAAGAAAACTGTGAGCTCGGGCGTCCGGCACGCTGTTTGTCCGTCCTAAGAACATTTTGTACCACCGATGAAGGTTGCTTTGCTCCAAAGTAGCTTCACCATATGCCAAAGTCAACATTCGGAAAGCGTCACCGCACTTTATTTTCTTTTTCACACAAAATTTTATGCAGATTCTTTGATCCATTTTCTGAAATAGATAAAAATCGAAGACAAGTTAAAACACATCCAAGCACAACAGCTGTCAATAATTAACTAAACATTCAAAATGACCGACCTTGTCAGCATAAGTAAAGGACATGAGTACCAACATAACGCTACAAAAACATCAAAAATCAAATACACATAGCCCGCGGAATTTTTTTTTGAACATACCTCGTATGTACCTCCGATTTGACATATATGCACTGTATAAGCAATATTTTTTAGCCGATCAGTAAAAAAACTATCAGAGAGAAATGTCTTGATACACATAGAGAAAAAGGGGGGGGGGGGGGTAATTAGTTCAGATTTAGATATATCCCCCATATATATGTTTCCCCCGATTTGACAAGTAAGCGCCGGTCATTACGAAATTCGGCAGAAAGACGTTTTTTATAACATGAATGAATACTGCCAACATTGGGGAAAAATCAGTTCGGATTTAGATATAGTCCCATACATATACATACATACATATATATATATATACATACATACATATAGTCCCATTTGACATATACGGAATTCGACAGAAAGAGAGTAAACAATGCCTACTTCGAGGAAAATCGGTTCAGATTTAGATATTGTCCCTATATGTTCCTTCCGATTTGGTATCAAAGCTATCTAATTTATTATGATCAACATCTTCACCTTCTCCTTGGAATAAGCCTTGATGAGGAGGTGGAGCTAAGTACTTTGCTAACTGAAACGGAACTAATGATTCCAATTTATTATCACAATGCCCCTTTGCGCATTGTTAGGGAGTTGCAGAGTACCTCTATATGGTGTAAAATATACCTCCTATAGGTCTAAGAAGCCAAATAGGAAGGAACATGTATGTATATGGGAGCTATCTCTATAACTGAACCGATTTCAACTAAATTGAGTAGACTTTTTTATTGGGTGAAGAGATTTGTCCTTGGCAACTTTAGCTCGATCTGGTGTAAAATACACCTTCTTTAGACCTTAGAACCCAAATAGGATGAAAATATATGTATATGGGTGCTGTATATAAATCCGAACCAATGTCCACCAATTTCAATCAGAATCGTCCCTGGGCTAAAAAAGTGGCTTGTGTTAAATTTCATCACAATCGAACCATGAGTACGACCTGCATTTTGATTACAAGGATACATCTACAGACGGATGAACCGACGTGATTAAATCTAGTCAGGAAGTGATGCCAAGTCGATCGGTACAATAAACGATGGGGGTATCTCTTCTCCTAATGATTCTATTGATTTAGCACGATTTCTAGTTATTGGTTGCGACGGTTTCGTTATAAGGACAAGTGAAGACGGATTAAGTTCGGCAATGCGGAACCATGGATCGCATGCGAATGGTTTCGGGTAAATATTAACTAATTGTACCAAAATTCAGCCCAATTCGTTGAAATTTGAGGTTTTTGTGGCGTCACGAAGTCAAATATAGGGGGACCTTTGTATGGGGTCTATATCAAAATATGGACCTATGACTACTGTTGTTCGTGTGAAGGATTCCGGTTATAAATAAACACCGAATTTTCAGCCCGTATATACTTAGTAGGGACACAAATGTTGTTACACACCTTTTATGCTATAACGTTAAAAGCAATAGCTGCTTTTGGACCAAATTTATTTTATATATTTATTGATATATATTGTATATAAAAAGAAAGCACTCATTTGAAAACTCCGCTTTTGGCCTTCACACTTGCCTTAAGTCGCACTGACCAATCATCTATAGCCGCACGCACCTCTTCCCTTTGGGAAAGTGGCCACAGCACGAATCAAAGCAGTCCTAAGAGAATTGGTGTTGGGTTATCTTTTGTGGCAGACCATTTCCTCTAAAACTGTTCAGTAATCCAGTGGGTTTAAATCAGGGCTTCCAGAGGGCCTTTCTTCAGATGAAATTAAAGCTGGTAGATTCTTTCGAAGCCATGTCTAGGTCGTTTTAGCCTCATGGGCCGGCGCAGAATCCTGCTGGAAAGTGCATGCCTGGTTTTGGAATAGAGAATGGTTAAGTGGCTTCACAACAGCTTCCAAAACGGTTTCTTAGTAAACTTTGGCAGATGTTTTGACCCCTTGTTCACTTAAAATGCAAGTCAGTGATCCCTTCGTAAGAGACACCCCAACAAACCATGACTGAAGCTGCACGCAGAAAAAAATCGCTTCTGTAGTATATTGTCCCAAACATATTCGGCCTGAAACATATACATGTTTAGCGTATACTCTAAATATATAATATTTGGTACAAACAAACAATATGTATTTGGGAAGAGGTTGATCTAACCAAATTTTTGTTTTCATCCTAATATTTGCTATTGGGGAATATAGAAGTATTCAGAGAATATATCGATATCTTAATTGTGCTATGTTTGTCAGCAATTCATAGTCTATTTTTCAGGAATTTTTAATGTTTGTAAAAATACTTTATAATTGAAATCGTATAATCTTGTATAACTTGGATAACTAACAAATTACTCGATTATAGACAACAAAAGATGACTTGAAATATTGCGATATTTAAAGTGAGTTCTTTGCAACAGAAGTAATAGTTCGAAACTAAGGAAAATTTAAAACTTAATTTCGAAAAAGTCAGAAAAGTTTTGAAAATATTTTTAAATAAAATATATTTGAAGAAATTCTAAAAAAAGTTATTTTATTTGAGAAAATTAGCTTGCAAATATATTTTGTTGTAATATATTAATATATGCGTTCCAAATAAATTTTATTGATTTTCAAATAATATGTATTTGCTCAGAAATATATTATATTTAAAAATTTGTGTTCCAAATATATTTTCGTTCGATTCAAACATATCAAAAAAGGCAATTTTGTCCCGTGTGGATAATGGCCTTTTTCGACCCGTGGAATCAGTTCAGATGCTTCCTTAGGCGGCCATGCATACACCCTATCATATCGTTTGTTAAATTTTTTTTGCACGGTAAAAATTTTTTCAGCACAGACGTTTACATTTTCAACGGATGTCCAGTACGGCGTTTGAAAGCCCCAAATCTTTTTTGATAATTCGACTCATGGATTTTTGCGTATTATTCATCTCATGGGCCATGATTTTCTGTTTTCTGAGCGGATTTCACAGAATTCTTGATTTGATGGCTTTGATGACCTGCGGCGTTCGAGCATCCCAACCGATGGCGTCTTTGACATCTCCAGTCGTCAGTCATTCCAGTTAAATCTTTTAGTAGACATAAAGAGTTATCTTTTATAAGACATAAAGAACCCCAGGTTTCGTGAGTGCGTTCTATATTTTTATTGTAATTTTCAAAAGTTTACGAAGTGATACTCTCCCGATCTTTAAACGCAAATTTACCAAGCTAGATGTTTATGAAAAAGGCAATCCTTTCATATCTGAATAAAACACATCAAAAGGCATTTTTTCCGACCGCCACATTCACAAAAATCGGCCTATTGTTATATGCCTTTGGCAAAGGTTATCCGCTTCAACTTTATCATTAAAGCGGTTTTGTTGATTACTAAGGTTATCCGCTTCAACTTTTTCAATAAAAATATTCATTTGTTATTAAAACTTTTGTGTAATGCTATTAAAATTAAATTCTATGCACAAGGGAGTTCCCGTCTAACAACGACATCTTAGGGATATTGTATGCAAATCTATTCTCACCCATGTTACTTGCAACAAAGATGTACAGAAAATTCGTGCATTTTATATTGTACAATAAATCGCAAGCCGCAACAGCTGACCCAGTTTTGGTCGTGCATCGGCTTCGTTTTCTCTGGTGAAAATTTGTAGCAACACTGTTCAACAGAATCATACTCGTGGAATATGACGCTCATAAGCGTGGGATGGGTGTAGTCTAATACCTCTTCAGAAGTTCTTTAGCACCTCCCTCCGCCCACAGATATTGCTGGATTTTTTTAATTTTATCAATTCCAATCATCTATCAATTTTGCAATTACCAGAAATAATATAATTTTTTTCAAATGCTCTAATGAATGTAAAAACTCAAAGGTTTGGAATCAATTTGGAAGTAGAAGAACGATTCTTAGGTTTCGTTGATTGTTCTGTAGATATGCCAATTCTTTACATAAACTTATTTTGGTTTTTTTTTTTTGGAAAAATTAGATGGAAATGTTCCTATAATTGGAATAATTGGAAGTCACTGCGAGGTATAAAAATCCAATTTGGTAATTGTCGACTCCTATACGAACATAGAATCAGCATCAACATTTTTCAATACATATTTCCTGTACATATTTCCAAACCTAAAAATCATATTGATTTCAAATGTTAAAATATTTGGAATTTCGGGGACTCAGTAAAACTAGATGGTGTTCCAGATACGAAAATTGTAGATCAATTGCGTTAAATTATGTTGGTACAGGAAGCAAGTGCTTCACGACACAAAAATGCAGTGCGGGCTTTGGGATTATTAAATATAATCACTAAATCAGAATCCGTTATGAACCTTCACGTATTTAACATTGCTCTACAAAACATAAATAATTTAAGCAAATATTTTCAAACAACAAATGCAAGGCTCGATGATCTTCAATATTGGCTTCCAGTGCGTCAACCGTTGCGGGCCCCTATATACATGAGCTTTGACAAATAATCTAAAGGCGTGAAATCGCACGATCTATGCGGCCAATTGACCGACCCCAGCGTGAATTAAACTTCAATAATCTGCAAGCGTTGTTCGATTTTTATTTGACATGTAACATGTTACACGAAAACAGCTGAGCTGTCATCAAAACGTTTACCAAATTTATTTCGGTTAATTCAACATTAGTTTAAAGCCAATATGTAGATTTGCCTGATGATACATATATGTGGCTATATCTAAATCTTAACCGATTATCTAAACTAAACAATATTCGTTCCTAAATTGAGAAACACCAGGGATGGTCCCCGACATGATTTTGTAGGTTTACGACTGTCAGAAAGGTGTAAACGTCACATACGTCATAAACCCGTCTGAAATGTATGAAATGTCGTAAACTGTAATATCAGTTATAAGGACGCTGCAGACTTCAGCCCTTCACGTAAAAATCTTGTAGACACCATATAAAAACTAATCTAAATATGAGATACAACTTTATTTAAATTTTTTTTTGAGAAAATATATGTTTTTGATCGAATACCAATATTTACGCAATGGTATGATATAGTGTACAACCCGAACATTAATTAAGTTCAAATCGGAAAATCAACTTCTTTCGGCGATAAATCTACTTTTTCAACAACGGCACGCACATCTTTTCAGATCATAAAAATTCACTTTTCTTCACATCTTTTGTAGACCATTTAATTTATATTCTTGACGAACAATAAATCGTTCAGTTTCAGGTTTTTTTTTTGAAAAGTATTATATAAATATCAAAGCAAGTATCAAAGTTTGTAGTTTGTCTGCCGCTCTCCAACAAACTTTGGGACACCCCACCCATTCCTGTGCTTGCTTCAAAAAATAGAAGGCCTGACTTATTCTGGAATATGGCAAAAAGTCGACATATCGCATTGGCATCATTTGCTCTAAAATTACTGATGCGTCCCAGCGTCAACAGCATAATTAGAAGGCATTGGTCTCATGGGCATGCTAGTTTTCGAAATCTATTAGAATCGGAACGATCTAAAATTTGCTGGAAGTTTACTTTTCACTTAAAATACGCGGAAAAAGACACAACTTTGAAGGCATTGAAGATATTCGAGTGAAGAATATACCTAATTTATAAACAAATAATAATTCACTTGAACCAATAAATATACTTGAAAGTTCAAAATAAATATTTTTTCTTTTCTATTGATTTGCTAATTATTTACTGTTAGTGACAAAGTCAAGTTTCCGACATTAGGTTTACGACGTTGTATACGTATGTCGAATACGTCTCAAATGTATGTCATATACGTCACAGTTTACGACGGACCATCCCTGAGAAACACCTTTCTGCCAGGAGGAACATATATATGGTGGTTATATCTAAATCTGAACCGATTTTTCCTGAATTCTCATTCATGTAATAACCTCATTTTGTCGAATTTCGTACTGATCGGATATAAAATACAGTTTCTATAGCGCTTACATGAGAAATCGGGGGAACATATATATGGGGGATATATATAAAGGGTGTCCCAAGAAGAACGCAATTTTTAAATCTCGCAACATTCGAAGTGTCATTGTTTGACATTTGAATAATTGTTATTGTTTGTTAGTAGAAGGTACGAGGTTAGTAAAAATGGAGAAGGACAGCGAAGGGAGTTCGTTAATTGGGTATTGGAGAGACAACATGAAAATGCTGATTTTGCCGATAAAATCATCTTCAGTGACGAGGCCCATTTTCATCTTGATGGCTTCGTCAATAGGCAGAATTGTCGCATTTGGGGTGCGGAAAATCCTCGAGTGATCCACGAGAAGCAAATGCATCCTCAACGTGTCACTGTGTGGTGTGGTTTTTGGGCTGGAGGAATCATTGGACCTTTGAGGCAGGTCAAGCGCAAACAGTCAATGGTGTTCGGTATCGTGAAATGATAACCAGTTTTTTCTTGCCTAGAATTGAAGAAATGAATGTGGAGGGCATGTGGTTCCAACAAGACGGCGCCACATGTCATCCAGCCAGAGAAACAATTCAATTGCTGCATCAGTAATTAAAAAATTGCGCTCTTCTTGGGACACCCTTTAGATCTGAACCGATTTTCTCCAAATTTGGCAGTGTTCATTAATGTAATAAATACCCTTTTCTGACAAATTTCGTTTTGATCGGAAATAAAATACAGTCTCTATAGCGCTTACATGTTAAATCGGAGTTAATATGTATATGGGGGCTACATCTAAATCTGAACCTTTTTGCTTAAATTTATTATTGTATCAAGAGACTTTTCGATGTCAATTTTTATACAGATCGGATAAAAAATGTTGCTTATACAGTGCAAATATGCCAAATCAGAGGTAAATATATATGAGAGCTATATATAAATCTGAACTGATATTAACTAAATTCAATAGGGATCGTCCTTGGGCCCAAAGAAAGATATGTGCAAAGTTTCGTTGAGAGCGGACCATAATTGCGACTTGGACTTTGATTACACGAATACATCTACAGACAGACAGACGGACACAGCTAACTCGACTCAGAAAGTGATTACAAGTCGATCGGGATAATAAACAATGGGTCTATCTCTTCTCCTTTTGGGTGTGGGTGTTACAAACAAATGCACAAAGTCATAATTCCCTGTACCACAGTGTGGTGTAGGATATAAAAATATCGTTAAAATTTGTGAAAATTAATTCGCATTTTATTAGAAATGAACACTGTATATTTATGTACTGTACATACGTGTTCCAAGAAAAACCAAGCTCCAGCTATGCGGTTAAAATTATGCCTATCGGGTAATTTCATTTGTCTCGGAGGTTGGAATTATGGGCAAATACAACAAAGATAAAGATGCGGTTAAAAAACTTTTTAGGCAAAAATTTACTTCATAGCTCGATATTAAATATTCTGACCCTGCTTCGATTTGCGACAGACAGAAGGTCAACTTTCTGCATTTTTTTCGGGGAAAAAGATGAGAAGTAGAATTAATTAACAAAAAGGTTTTGCGATAACCCAAAAATATACGATATATATATAATACCTACATAAATGCACAAAAATCAGTTTGTTGGAAAAACGAAAAGAAACGAAGTCGATATTTTTCAAGAGTTTTTGAAATCCAACAAAAGGTCCTAAGAAAAAATTTCAAACTTTTGAAAAACGAAAAGAAATGAACAACGGCGATATTTTTTAAAACTCTTGGAATTTACACCGATCTACAATTTTATTTTTGTCAAAACATAAATTGTTTATTTTTGGAATTTACACCTGCCTACAAATTTTATATTTTATCAAACGTTTGGAAATGACCGCTGCCTACAAAAATTAAATGTGTGATAATTTTTGGAATTGACACCGCTTACAGTTTTACTTTTGCCCATAATTTTTTTTCTAGAAAAATATAAAAAAGTAAAGTTTTGAAATTTGCTGCTATTTGTATACGAATTTGAAGTGATTCGTAAAATTTGTTCTTAGAAATATTTATTTTCGTGTTCGGGCTCTTGGAAATTTCAGAGAAATGTTTTATATTTTTCTTCTGCAAGTTGAGCTAAGACCCAACCTCGTTCGACATTTTGTGAGATTTGTTTCTCTTTTATATAAATTTGGCCAACTTTCGTCAAATTTGTTATCGCATATATATATTTATGTGTTTCAGTATCTTGTATGTGGCAATTTCAGAGAAAAGTTTTATATTTTTCTTCTGCAAATAGACCTAAGACCCAACCCAAAAAAGTTTTGAATTTGTTGGTTTTATATGAATTTGACGAGATTCGGTAAATTTGTTCTTGAAATTATTTATTTTCGTGTTCGGGCTCTTGGATACGACAATTTTCGAAAGGAGTAACCAATTGACTTCAAATTTGGTATGCGGTAATATTTTTTTCTATCTCCGGCTAAGTTCGAAGATGGGCCATATTGGCTCACTCCTTCTAGTACCTCCCCCACAAAGGGTTAACTTGTAGTGAAATATTGATTCTTTAATAACTTTTAAACTACTTACTCGAATCTTTTGAAATTTCACACATAGTATTAGTATGTTAGTCGCTAACACGTCAAGAAAAATGGACGAAGTGACCACTTCCTGTTTGGTACCTCCCACACAAATGAACCACTTTACACCAAAAGTTAACTGCTTATGGCTTTAATATCAGTTCATACAAATATTTGTAACTTTGTACAGTGTAATGCTTTACTAGTACCAAGAGTCCAGAGATAGCTGACCGTTATTGGGACGGCCCTATTTGGTACCTCTCTCACAAATGGACCATTTTGTACCAAAAGTAAACATTTTTGAACTTTAATACTAGTACATACTTTGAAGTTATTAAAAGCAATTTAAATTGATAATAATTTAATTAAAACAAAAAAAAAATTTACGAATATTTTTTGGGACTCGAGAAAAATGGCCGAAGTTTCCACGCCCCTTGTGATAGGTTTAGGTTTGGGTTAGGGTGGCAGCCTTATTTTTTTACAAGCTCACATAGACCAGTTTAGGTCCCTAGTGTTACCACGGGCTGAAATGCCCCTCATCGAAACCAACCTGTTTGATATATAAATTTATCGATAGTACGAATATCAGTACTGGAAAGATCTGTTAGGCTGCCTAAAAAGGCCGACCCCAGTATGTCCAGTCGTCGTTTACTCAAAGCGGGACAGTCGCAAAGCAAGTGCTCAATGCTCTCCACTTCTTCCTCATCTCCACAGCTTCGGCAGAAGTCATTGGAGTCAATACCCAATCTTTTGGCGTGTTCGCCGATCAAGCAGTGTCCTGTCAGAACCTGTTCTAACGTAGACAATCGTTTCCTCTCTAATGCGAGGAAATATTTTGACCTTCTCAGGTCATACCTTGGCCAGATTTGTCTAGCTATCCTGCAGGTGCCGATTTCTGTCCATCTTTCGTTGGAGTGCCTGATTGCCTCTTGCCTAAGCCAAAGCTTGCACGTGGATAGTGGGGCACCAATATATGCAAATTCTTCGAGAATTTTTAATGTCGTCCCTTTCCTAGCAAGTTCATCGGCTCTGCCCCGGGATGTCCCTATGCCCAGGCACCCATATGAGGTGTATGTTAAACTGCTCAGCCATCTCGTTAAGAGATCTGCGGCAGTCGAGGGCTGTTTGTGAATTTAGGGATGTTGCCTCCAGAGAATTGATGGCAGCGTGGCTGTCCGAGTAAATGACAACGCCAGTCTTGGTTACTATGTTCCGACTCAGCCACTTGGCTACTTCCCATATTGCCATTATTTCGGCTTGATAGACACTGCAGGTATCTGGTAGTCTTAATCTTATTGCCGCTTTGGTTGCAACTTCTCTCGCCACAATATTAATCGGCAGTATATGGAGTAGGGCTTGTAGAGACTCGGTCGCTGTAGTCCTTAAGGCACCGCTTATGCTCAGGCAGGCTGTTCTCTGAACCTTTGTTAGTAGGTTGGTGATGGTTAGTTTGTCAGTTGCCATCCACCATGCCACAATGCCGTATAACAGTATACTACGAACTACTGCTATATATATCCAGTGGACGATTCTAGGAGAGAGGCTACACCGCGACCCTACAGCCTTTGTGCAGGAATATAAGGCGACGTTGGCCTTCCTTGCACGTTCCAATACGTTAAGTCTAAATAACAGTTTTCTATCTAGAATTATTCCTAAAAATTTTGCACAGAAAAGACAAGATCTGTTCCATTTATCCGAGGTGGAGGGTCCACATGTGGGACTTCATTCATCCTAGTAAAGAGAACCAATTCTGTCTTGTTTGGGTTTACGCCCAAAACGCTGCTTCTGGCCCATCTAGCCAATTTGTTCAGAGCCACCTGTAGAATGTCTCGGAGGACGTTTCGAATTTGCCACTTACTGCGATTGCCACGTCGTCCGCATATGCCACGACCTTGCTGCCACAACGTTCTACATATAGCTGGATTTCATTCACCGCTAGGTTCCAAATTAGTGGAGACAGTACTCCTCCTTGTGAGGTTCCTCTATTTATAAACCTTGTTAGAGTTGTGGACCCAAGGCATGCTGTTATGCGTCTTCTGTTGATCAGACTTTAAATTAGTCTAATCAAACTAGAGTTAACTTTTAGATGTGACAGTGCCGCAATTACTGCATCTGAGTGAATGTTGTAAAAGCCCCTTCTATGTCAAGAATTGCCACCATGGTGAATTCCTTGAAATGCAGGGACGATTCGATAGTGCTCACAAGTTCGTGCAGGGCTGATTCAGTAGACTTTCCCTTATTGTAAGCATGTTGGTTCCCCGACAGGAGTTTTGTATCCAGGTTTTCCATAATGAAATAATCTAAAAGTCTTTCCAGACCTTTCAATAGGAATTAGGATAGGCTAATTGGTCTGAAGTCTTTTGGCTCAGTGTGTGATATCTTCCCCGCTTTAGGTATGAATACCACTTTGGTATGCCTCCATCGATTCGGGATGTATGAAAGCCTGATACAGCTTACATAAATTTTCTCCAGCCAGGGGATAATGTACTTCAGCATTTTATGCATTTCTGCTGGAGTGATGCCGTCTGGTCCAGGTGTCTTGAAGGGCTCAAAGCTATTAATAGCCCAGCTTATTCTGGATCTCTCAATCAACATGCTAGCGACGCTCGCAGTCCACTCGCACTCTTGTTGGTCCTGCTGATCCTATGGTTCTGTTAGACAGTTCCGCGGGAAATGTGTGTCGACCAGTACATTGAGCGACTGCTCGTTGTTTTTGGTCCAGCTATTTGTCTCATCCTGTAAATATCCCACTGTACAGGGTGAAGCAGATAATATCTTCCTCAGCCTAGCGGCGTCGGAGACTTTTTTCCACTTCGCCACAGAAGGTATACCAAGAGAGTCTTTGCGCCTTTCTAAGCTCCTTCTTATAGATATTGAGCTGCTCTTTATAGGCATCCCAAACATTAGCGACCCCAGTAGATTTAGCCTTGTTGAATAGCTTGTTGCAGGTCTTTTTCATAGCCGTTAGCTCAAAAGTCCACCATTGGGGTTTAGTTTTATCCTTGTACCTTGTTTTTGGAAAGGCTTCTTCAAGCGAACTATTGAATGATGTGGTGAGATGCTCGACCAGATTATCCAGACCGGCTTTGTCATTCGGTTCGTACAGAAGTTTGGAGTTGAGGACTTTCTTGAAATCCATCTCATACAGGTGCAACTTTGTCTTTCTCACATTTCTGTGGACGGCAGGTTCAGGCGCTTTTTCAGTTAGTTTGAACTCAATATGATGGTGATCTGAGAATGATCCAGTACATTCCACCCAATAATTTTGTCTGACAGCAGGTCAGTAGCAAACGTTACGTCTAGTACTTCTTGTCTGTCTTTAATTGTAGAGGTCGGTTTATTACCTATGTTACAAATACTTAGGTTGGTAGTTAGAATAAAGTCAAGGAGCGAATCACCCCTATTGTTTATATCCGTACTACCCCAGATAGTATGATGAGCGTTCGTGTCTGCGCCAATAATCAGCTCGACCTCGTCAGACGTTGCTCCTTCTACTACTTCCCTGAATAGAGCAGTCGGACTACAGCTTCATAAGGCAAGTAACTGGAGACCACCCAATATATGCGATTACCGATCTCCAGACTAGCAGATGTTTGGTCTTTACCACTTAAATTAGCCAGGAGAAAGATACTTAGATCTTTCCTGGCCAAAATGCAGGTTCTTGGAGTACCTTCACAGTTGGCCACAAGCAGTTTAAAGTTGGGTGTCCTGATACCGCACACCCTTCCTCCCACTGCGTAGGACTCCTGTATCAGGACGATGGCTATTATAGTATGTATACCAATCTTGACAAACGCCTTACAAAAATCCAAAGAAATAACGGATAAATTACCTCTACTGGAAAGGGAGTCAGTAATAAGATTATCTAAGAACAATAGATTATCCGCTACTGACTTCCCCTGTTTGAATGCAGTCTATTGACTACTGATCAGTTTATTTGTATTGATAGACCACCATAGTCTGTTGGCAACAATCTTGTCGAGTACCTTCGAGCAACAAGAGTTTAAGGATATGGGTCTGTAGGATGTGAGTACATTATCTTCAGCATTTGGTTTCAAAATGGGGATAATTAGACTTCTCTTGTAAACCTGTGGAATGTAGCTGTGAAAGATAATGTTAAATAAATTATGTTGTTTTTATTAATTGTTGACCTTCGTGTTATTAATTCTTTCTCATTATTGTTTGGCTCAAGGTACTTGATTAAAAGACTGATTTTAGGCTTTTATTATCATAATTTTTATTTTCTCGATATTTCGACTAACATCGTTAGTCGTCATCAGGAGATCTAATACAGAAAAACACAATAATTTAAGTTAAAACCAGTAAGGAAAGGCAGAAAGTCGGGCGGGGTCGACTATATAATACCCTACACCTCCCTTACAATGCGAAAAGAAACGTCTTTCTGTTGAATATCGTACTGATCGGATATAAAATACAGTCTCTACAGCGCTTAGGTGTTAAATAGGGGCTAACATATATATGGGGGCTATATCTAAATCTGAACCGATTTCCTCCGAATTTGGCAGTATTCCTTCATGTAATAAGAAACCTCTTCCTGCCGAATTTCGCTGTGATCGGATATAAAATAAAGTTTCTACAGCGCTTGAATTTTAAATCGGAGGTAACATATATATGGGGACTATATCTAAATCTGAACCGATTTTCTCCCAATTTTGCAGTATTCCTTCATGTAATAAGAAACCTCTTCCTGCCGAATTTCGCTGTGATCGGATATAAAATTCAGTTTCTACAGCGCTTACATGTCAAATCGGGCGTAACATATATATGGGGGCTATATCTAAATCTTAACGGATTTTCTCCGAATTTGGTAGTGTTCATTCACGTGACAAGAAAACTCTGCCGAATTTCGTACGGTTTCGATATAAAATACGGTTTCTATAGCGCTAACATGTCAAATCGGGTGAAACCTATATATGGGGACTATATCTAAATCTTTATTCGTCCGTGCTTTCTTACTATGTGTCGGTACATCTGAGAGCACCTGTCAGAGTCCGATTTATAGTTTAATCTCTTCTCCGGAGGAACGTCAATAATATGCAACATCTCTAATGTATAGCGTCTGTAGTCATTACTCTCTTCTGTTAGTATTTCTACATTATCAAAGTCTGGTCTATGCCCTGTTACCGCACAGTGGGCCGCTAATGCTGTCCTTTGTTCAATTATTTAGTCTTAATTTCACATACCTAGGCATATTTCTCAACATAGGGTAATTTATACGGTCCTCTCCTGGAGCCTTCCCTTTATATTTGCTAATCAAAGAATTCATCTCAAGAAATGTTATATCCTCTTCTATAATAACGACTGAAGCAGAAGATGTGTATCCAAGGGATAAGTTGGTTTCAGCTTTTTTTTTCTCGATGAAATTTTCCATCCCTTGACTTCAAATTCTCAAGTTTTTTATTCCACCATGCAACTTTGAACTCTCCAGCCCTTCTGTGGCTTTGTGGTTTGGCTAAGTTCGCACCTTGATTAATAATCCTAGTAATATTGGCGGCCTCCTTGTTAACTTCATCAGATAAAGATCGAGCCGAATTAAATTCCGACAATTTCTGTGCGTATATTATAAATATGTTTGTATTATTATATATGTTTGTATTATAAAGGGTTTTTCAACAGGGACGCTACAAAAGTAGACCGACAGGGACAGCAAACGACGCCTTATTTTTTGCCGCTCTTTGACATTTCTTTTCAGTAAGGTTTGCCATTTCATGATGGAAAGATATACGAGCCAACAACGAGTCGAAATTATTAAAATTTACTACCGAAATTTGGAGTCAGTGGCCTCAACGTTAAGAGCGCGATAAATCGAAAAATCATCTTCAGCGATGAGGCTCATTTCTGGCTGAATGGCTTCGTCAATAAACAAAATATGCGTTATTGGTCAGACAGCAATCCACACGTACTCCATGAGTCATCATTGCATCCCGAAAAAATTACGGTTTGGAGCGGTTTATGGGACGTCGGCGTCATTGGGCCATACTTCTTCCATGATGATCAAGACCGACACGTTACTGTGAATGGGAATCGCTACAGTTCAATGATAACCGAATATTTTTGGCCCCAATTGGATGATATGGACTTGGAGGACATGTGGTTCCAACAGGACGGCGCCACAAGCCACACAGCGAATGCCACATTCAATTTATTGGAAACCAAGTTTGGAGAACGTGTTATCTCACGAAATGGTCCAGTCGATTGGGCGCCTCAGACTATTTCCTGTGGGGCTACGTCTAGTCTATGGTCTATGCCAACAAGCCAGCGATGATTGATGAACTTCGTACGAATATCGAACGTGAAATTGCAGCAGTATCGGCCGATTTATGCTTGAAAACCGTCGAAAATTGGGTTCAGCGTCTGGACTTCTGCAAGCGTGCCCGTTGTGGCCATGCAAAAGAAATCGAGTTCCATACATAATGGAATCGAACGTACTTTCACAGGAATAAATAATTTCATTGATATCCAAAACCGTTTTTGTTTTATTTAAAAAAACTTTTGTAGTGGGTCGGACTGCCATCATTCATAAGTAAATAACCGGATTGTAGTATACAATTCACGAAAATATTACCTCTCCTGTTATTAATCGGTTATCCCCACAATTTATTCCAACTGTTGAAGTCACCGGTTATGAGACTGGGTTCCAAGCAATCTCGAAACATCGTCTCCAAATCATGAAGATCAAAACCTATACTAGGTGATATGTACACCAACGTTACCATTAAACTCCTCCTAGAGTCAATGGTAGTCGAAACCATGTCAAAACTGTCTGTGTTCACATTAACCTGTGCTTTATCTGGTCATGAACTAAAATAGCAGCACCTCCAAAAGAGCTGCCAGAGTTGTTCGTATTGTATAGAGAATAATTTACTGGTATTGGTACTCCAGCAGTAGACTGTAGATGAGTCTCCTCTAAGGTAATGATATGGAGACTAAGCGACCTAATGATCAACTGAAGTTCATGAAAATTATTTAAATAACCCTTCATGTTCCATTGCATAATCCTTAATGACATTATATAAAGTTAGAAAAAAGAGTGAATGTAAAACTTAACTTAAGGTAAAAAGATTTAAAACAGAAAATATTAAATTAACATATTAAATAAACTTATGTATTCTCAAATATATCCTCGTCGTCAGAGAAGGGCAAGTCCATGGTCATCGACGGTTTTACAGATGTTCTTGTTGTAGTTTTTCTCAGCTTGGCCTTGAGTTCATACTTTTTGCGTTTAGACAAATTTTTTGGCACAACTGGAATTTTTGAAGATTTTAAGGATGTCATTGGTATTTCGGGTTGTTTTGTTGTAATTGTTGTCGATTGTAGTCCAGATGATGGAGATGGGGATGCTGCTGTATTGATGCTTTTGTTATCTGGTAATTTTGAGATTTGACCGTTCGTTGAAGTTGGAAGAGTTTTGTCGATGTTTATGTACAGGGTGGATGTTTAATGTACAGGGTGGCTGATGAAAGCTGCTACCAAAAAAAAAATTTAATAACTTTTTTCTATTTACGGCCGTTTTCAGGTAGCTCCGTTAAATGTTATCTGGTACTTTAACGAACCGTTAAGAAAAAATGGTTTTCAAGAAGCTCCGTTAAAATTAAACCGACAGTTTTAACTGAAAATAAGCCGTTAAATTTAACTGGAATATTTTCACCAGTTAAGTGCTTTAACCGGGGGGAAAATATGAATTGTCAAAAAATAAATAAAAATATTCGAAAACAGGCTATCAAAAATGTTAGTCAGGTAAACCGACAATGTATACCTTCTCTCTGTGAGGAGCGTAATTTAGAATATGGTACTTTGTGGGTGCCAGTAAGGTCAATAGGCATTTCAAAGATGCCTAAAATATGGAACATGCAATGTTTAGATGATTCACGGGGCAATTATTTTCGAATTAATCTTTCAATTTGTGTGGGGGTACCAGAAGGGGATGGACAAATGCGTTTATTTGCACTAAACAGTGGGTTCTTCTATGATATTGCACTATACAGAATTACAGAATACATAAGTGTTTATATGTACTGATATTCAAGTTACGAGCTTTTAAATATTGGTGTGTTATTGTATGAAAAGTACCAAAAGGTCGTGGCAATAACGACCATTTTTCGCTGGACGAAAAATATTAATCTGAACACATTTTCAAGTATTTGTATATTGGTATTAGAGCTGTTAACTCTTGTTAATCATGGTCACTTTGTGGGGGGATTAACTCAAGGAGATAGCGACAGAGAAGCTATTTAATGTGGAGACTTACAGAAGATTCGGATAGTTAGCATTAGAAATATTATAGATAGTATATTATATAGTATTTCACTAAATTGTAACGACCGGTAAGTTCTAGAAGGAGTGGACCAATAGCTCACGTCTTTGAACTGAGATAAATAAATTGTAGTATTACCCACATATTGATTGCTGATTGATTTTTAGATTTAACAAAAATGGATAACTGGGACACTGAAACAAGAATTTGGATTGTCCGCCGCTATTACGCACTGAAGTCAGTAGTTTCGGTTCAAAGAGGCACGTTTGGCGGCAATCCTCCGAGCAAATGGACCATAAAGAGACTTGTTAACAATTTTTCCGAGCATGGAACAGTCAACAGAAGACCTTACCTTCGAAACCCTTCAGTTCGGAAGGAGGAAACAATCGCTGCTGTAGCTGATGCCATACAAAACAATCCAAGAGTTTCGACAAGAACCTTATCTGCTCAAATGGATATAAGCAGACAGCCATTGCAGTCAATTATGCACAAAGATTTGGAGTTATTCCCATATACAATTCAAATGGCCAACAAAGTGAACTCAGCAGACTTCCCGATTCGCTTGGAATTCTGCCAGAAGTTGCTTCAAATGGTGGAAGAGGACGTTGTTGAGCTGCCTTTTCATATCTGACAAGGCCCATTTCGATATAAACAGCAACATAAACAAACAAAATTGTCGAATATGGAGTGCTTCCAACCCACAGATACTCCATGAGACGGAATTGCATCCACTTCGTGTCATAGTGTGGTGTGCAGTTTCATCACGCTGCTTTCTCGTTGTTTTAATTGTCTGAATTGCATTCTCTTTTAAAAATATGGGACATTTCTTATACATTGTGTTGTGGTATTTGTCATCAATGTTATGAGCATTGCAATTAATGCATAATTTTTCGTTTTTGCATAGTTCGTTAGTCTCAGGATTTGTATGGAAAGGTTGACTGCAATTGCAACATTTTTTTCCAGGGAACCGAAACTTTGTTGGGTGACCAAATTTAAAAAATTTAAAGCATCTTAGAGGGTATGGTATAAATGGACGTACTGGAGTATTTTCATAACCGACTTTTACTTCATCTGGATGTTAGGATTATTAAACCTGTTTCCAAAAGATTATCTCCATCTTTTTTCAATATCTTCTTTATTTCGGAAACTGCTTGTGGTTTCATTTCATGTAGAATCTCTTCATCATTTGTGCCAATTAAATCACCAGCGTATACAGGGTGGCTGATATGTATCGCAACCAACTTCAGGTTGCTATCATTTCTAAACCGCTAGTCTGATAGCTGACAGATTTATATCAGTGACAGTTCATTTTATTGTTTACAAGCTTACAAAATCATTTTGATCTATTGCATTCAGACAATAGTTATTCGTGATGGAATTCAAGCGTGATAGTGTGATTGCTTTATATTTGGGTGGAAAACCACAAGTGGCTATCGTTAGAGCCCTCCAGCATTTAAATGTGAATAAATCTTTTGTTTCTCGTACCATTGCTCGTTACCGTGATACTGGCAGTGTTGCATCGCGTCCAAAAAGTGGACGAAAAAAAACGGTAACAACACCAGAAATGATCCGAAAAGTGAAGGCCAGATTTGATCGAAATCCACGCCGCAGTGGAGCTGAACATATCGCGAGAACGGATACAACACATATTAAAAAATGAGCTTGGACTAAAGCCATTGAAGTTCCAAAAAGTGCAAGAGCTCACCGATGCACAAAAACAGTTAGACTGGAAAGAGCCAAGGAGTTGCTTCGCTTGCAAGAAAGTGACCAGATACCGAATTTGGTTTTCTCCGATGGGAAGCCATTCCAAATTGAGCAGTTTGTGAATGGTGTGGGCCGCCGTAACGGCCGATGGTCGCTCCCCGCTCGTATTCATCGACCATGGGGTCAAAATAAATGCCGAATATTATCGGGAAAATGTCATAAAGACAGTATTGAAGCCCTGGGCAAACAAACATTTCGGCCGCAGACCATGGACATTCCACCAGGACTCAGCACCATCGCACAAAGTATCGATCATCTCAAGACGGCGCTTCGCCGGGAATGGGCCAAAATACCGCAGAGCCACTTTCGTGCAGCGTGTGATGGCTTTTGTCGGCCGTTTGAAGGCCATAATTCGTGCCAAAGGTGGCCAATTCGAACAAATCTAAACTGTTTCTAAAATTTTATGTTATTTCTGAAATTTTTTGCTTTTGAACAATAAAATTTAAAAAAAAATTAAAAAAATATAGTGCTTTACTTTGCTGCATTACATATCCGCCACCCTGTATTAATAAAGGGTTTTTCAACAGGGACGCTATAAAAGTAGACCGACAGGGACAGCAAACGACGCCATATTTTTTGCCGCTCTTTGACATTTCTCTTCAGTAAGGTTTGCCATGGAAAGATATACGAGCCAACAACGAGTCGAAATTATTAAAATTTACTACCGAAATTCGGAGTCAGTGGCCTCAACATTAAGAGCGCGAAAAATCGAAAAATCATCTTCAGCGATGAGGCTCATTTCTGGCTGAATGGCTTCGTCAATAAACAAAATATGCGTTATAGGTCAGACAACAATCCACACGTACTAACTGAGTCATCATTTCATCCCGAAAAAAGTACGGTTTGGTGCGGTTTATGGGCCGTACTTCTTCCGTGATGATCAAGACCGGCACGTTACTGTGAATGGGAATCGCTACCGTTCAATGATAACCGAATAATTTTGGCCCCAATTGGTTGATATGGACTTGGAGGACATGTGGTTCCAAGAAGACGGCACCACAAGCCACACAGCGAATGCCACATTCAATTTATTGGAAATCAAGTTTGGAGAACGTGTTATTTCACGAAATGGTCCAGTCGATCGGTCGTGCGATTTGACGCCGTTTGACTATTTCCTGTGGGGCTACGTCTAGTCTATGGTCTATGCCAACAAGCCAGCGACGATTGATGAATACGAATATCGAACGTGAAATTGCAGCTGTATCGGCCGATTTATGCTTGAAAACCGTCGAAAATTGGGTTCAGTTTCTGGACTTCTGCAAGCGTGCCCGTGGTGGCCATGCAAAAGAAATCGAGTTCCATACATAATGGCATCGAACGTACTTTCACAGTAATAAAGAATTTCATTGATATCCAAAACCATTTTTGTTTTATTTAAAAAAACTTTTGTAGCGCTCTTATTGACGGACCCGATATGTACACCCATGGTAATAATTATACTTCCACATTGTAAAATGCACATTGTGACACCATAATTACCTCGTTCAGTCGTCCTGACATGGACGAAATTAAGTTTGTAATGTTTATTATTTGTTTATTTCTATCGTTTATTTATTTTTATAAATTTGTGGCCCAAAATATGTTTTCCCTCTATTCAAATATGAAAAACGGTGAATTTTCCCCCGTGTATAAATGTGTGTGATACATTTACTAAAGAAAATTTTTGGTAAAATAATTTTGAAAAAAGAGGAAAAATTAAAAATGAGTACAACCGTTGAACTAACCCCTTTCACAGTAAAATCCATTTTTTCAGAGATGCTGATAAAATTGTAAAAGAAATTGGTGAAACATTCTTTTCAATTAAAATTATGTTTTAATAAATGCTTTTCCACAAATAATTCTAAGAAATGATATGATATTTGTTGAAACAGTATATTTTTTCTCAGATTTCCTAAAAAAGTACTTAATTGAATATGCGGTCGATATGAAATTTGCCAGAGAAAATACGTTACATCATTAGAGCTCCACATTGGCTCCAAAAACCAGTGCCTGTGTTAATTGGTCCCATCAATGCTAGATTTCATTGATGATATGATGGAATTTCTTTCAGTGTAATAGCAATATTTTCTCACTTTCCAGATGTATGATTCCTGCGATGCTGATGATGCGGCCATAACGGATTTATTTGATCACATACAAGAGTGTTTTCGTGCCAAAAATGATCTTAATAAAATAATAAAGCAACAAAATGAAGACATTGCGAAGATGAAAGCGGATATACTCAAAAATATAAACGAACAAAATGCAAATTTAATGGAGACCATCACAAAACAGAATGAAAAAACTGAAGCAATATATAATATGATGAGTGAACTAGTTGCAAAACATAAACTAAATGAGCAAAACGAAGAGCTAATTTTGCAAATTGAACAACTAAAATTGCAAAAAAGCGAATCCGATAATTATAAAGAGAACAATCAAAAGCTACTTGTGCAAATCGAAGAAATTAAACAGAAAAAAAGCGAATCCGAAGTAACAATGAATAATTACAAAGAGGAAAAAGCAAAACTGCTCTTAGAAGTTCAGGAGCAGCGGAAGCAAATTGCTCAATATAAAGAAAATCAGAAGAAATGTAATGAGATGAATGAACAGTTAGAAAAACAACAAAAAAGGTTAATAAAGACATTTGAAGAACTCGACGATGAGATATCCCAAAACAAACCCATTGTCATTCAAAGACGCATAGATGGATCTGTGGATTACGCCCGCACTTGGCATGAATATAAAATGGGTTTTGGGAATAGTTCGAGAGAGTTTTTCATAGGACTCGAAACTTTATATAAATTAACAAACAATCGTTCCTATACTCTCAGGATTGAGATGGAGAACTGGGAACACGAACGCCGATATGCGGAATACAATCATTTTGTGATTGACAATGAAAACGAAGAATACAAATTATCAAGTTTGGGCCAATATTCGGGTAATGCTGGAGATTCCTTAGAATTTAATTTGGGCTACAAGTTCTCAACGAAGGATAAGGATAATGATGAATGGGGTGGAAATTGTTCTATAGCTTATGGTGGAGGTGGAGGATGGTGGTTCGGAGCATGCTCCCACAGGTAATTTTCAAAATTCAAATATAAGGAATCACAAATAGAAATTTAAAACAAACGTCTTTAAGTAGACAAATAATCTTATGTTGTCGTTATTACATCTTTATTACTTCTTGAACAAAAGCTTTACTCTATAATTTAAATTCAAATATTATAAGCGTCTCACAAACAGATATTTGTGCCACACAAATGTTATATTTGCTTATTATTAAAATTACTTCTAAACTATTTAGGAATATTTAAAAATGAAAACAATTGAGAAAAATTTAAACGATGTCTAATCAGAAAAATTTCTGCCTCAATATACAAACATACATATACAACTTTGTGGGTTGTTTGTCATTAAAATTCAGTAATATTCCCGCGTACTGAATTGAGTTCTTCCCATAAAATAAAAAAAAAACAGTTTGAACAAGAAATCCGATAGACGAAATCAGAAAGTTTAGGTTTAGTCTTTAAAATAAAAGCAAATAAATTCGGCGTTAAGATTGGCCACCACTGATCACATTCCAGAGTATAACAAAGAATATTGCAAATTATATAAAAAATGCATATAAAGGAGGATCTTTGAATGTGATCTACATCAAAATGTACACCTTTGATGACCGTTATTCCTTTGAATGGTTTTGGGTAATAATAAACTCAAATTATCAAATTTTAGTCTGATCAGCTGAAATTTGTGGTCTCTTTGGTATCGAGAAGTCTTAATATGGGCTTAATATGGGTTTAACAAATTGCACCGATATTGCCGCTACTCAGTCCCAAATGAACTGCAGGTTTAAGAAGAGTTTGTACTAAATTTCAGTCATCTAACTCAATTATTTTAAAGTGCATCGTGATTATTACCGACGGACAGACCGGCAGACGGTAATAAACAAATAAGAATATATCGCTAACTTACTTCAAAAGTGACATAACTCAAAATTGAAAATTTTTAAGATAAGCAACTTTAAGTGTAATCAGATAAGTGACATAAAATAATATGTTTTTTAAATATAGTTCTCTAAATAATCAACATTTTATACAATATTATCAATGTCAAACTGACCACGAACTTGTCATCTAAAAAAACAAAAACAATATAAAATAATATGTTTAAAACGCTGGAATTAACCGAAATATGATTGTTTACTCATAAATTTATGGATATTTTCAAAATTTGCATTTCAATAAGGCAATTTCAACATTTTCAAATTTTGAGTTATGTCACTCTTGAAGTAAGTGAGCGATATATTCTTTATGGGGTTCCTGATCAATATTTCAAGGTGTTTCTAATAGAATGACAATGTTAGTTTAGCTCCACTCTATGGCGGAGGACATACTTGGACCGATATTGCGGCTATTCAATTCCAAGTGATATGCAACTATATGATGTATTTGCACCAAATTTAAGTCATCTAGCTGAATTATTTTAAATTGTAGTTTGATTTCAACAGACGGACTGACAGACGGGAATTGTTACATTATCATAGAATTATAATACGATTAAGAATATACATGTATACTTTATAGGGTATCTGATCAATATTTCAAGGTGTTGCAAGTAGAATGTCAAAGTTAGTATACCTCCATCTAAATCCTGTTAGAATTTTACGATGGCATACAAATTGTAGTTTTTTAAGAAACAACTATTTTTTTTAGCCATGAATAATAGAAACAAGTAAAGACGATGTTAAGTTCGAACATGCCGAATTTTATGTACCCCCACCATGGATCGCATGTGAATGGTTACGGCCAATAATTAATTCGTATTACCAAATTTCAGACCGATTCGTTAAAATCTGTGGTTTTTGTTGCGTTACGAAGTAAAATCTAGAGGGACCTTTGTATGGGGGCTATGGCAACTGTTGTTCGTGTGAAGCGTTCTGGCTATATACCAATTTTCAGCCAGATCAGTTGAAGTTTGCGGTCTCTATGGTGTTAAAATGTCTATCGGATAGATAATATATATGGAGACTACATCAAAAAATGGACCAATTTTGTCTATCTTTCAGTTACCTGCAGCTATGCAGAAGTATCTGTACCAAATTTCAATCATTTGGCTCAATTATTGGAGACTATAACGTGATTACAACAGACGGAGAGAATGCCGGGCAGACTGGAATTTCTAAATCATCTAAGAATTTTAAGACTGTTAAGAATATAAAAACTTTATGAGGTCTCTGAGGTCTCATAATAATTTCAGAAGATTTATTGACTTAATTCTCTTCGGTAAAGTGTACGAGGTTTGTTTTAAATATAGCTGACCTATTATATAATTTTTGTTCATTAAGAACAAATTGCATCCCCTCAGATATAATAAGTACACTTGTGCCAACGATTGTTCTAAACTTCGGAGCCCTTGGGACAATAACTTTTTTGTACAACCTTTTGCTCTTTCGGCGATGCAGGTTATATTTCTTTAATCCTTGCAAACAGGTAAAAAGTCTCCGGGAGCAAGTCGATGAGACAAGATTACGGGATTCTTTTAATGCATTAAAGTCTAACAAGTAATGAAGTGTGCGCATTAATGTGGTGAAATATCCTTGAGTTGATGTTGCAATTTCTGGTATTTTTATTTCTCTATTGCTTCACGCAAATGGCGAATTGCCTAAAAGTACTATTCCTTAGTGCAGATTCACACTCAGCAATTTTTTCCAAGCAAGTGTCAAAATTTGTAGGAGAGAGAGGCAGAGAGCTCCTTCCGCCTGCCTCTCTATCCCACAAACTTTGACACTTGCTTAGAAAAAAATGCCGAGTGTGAATCTGGACTTATTGACCATACGAACTTCTGGTAAAAGCATATGAGGCAACAAACCATTTGAATCGAAGAAAAAAGTGACTGAATCTATTGAACGAACTTGGCCTGCTTTTTGAGTCTTCTGACAGTTTTCATTACGATTGGGCATTGTTTTCGATGTCATAACTATACAGAGGAGAACCAAGTTAATTGTTCATAAAAATTGCCTAGAGTCTCCGATTTTGATGAAGCTTGGTGGAAATATAAAATATGGTGCTCTAATATCGGATATAAAATTTTATTGTAAGTCTTCAAAACTATGGGAGATATGTATGTTCATTTAAACATTACAAATTGTGACAAAATATATAAAAGTGTTTGTATTCGAATGCTCATAACTTTTGCTCTACGGGTGATATTTAAATACTTTGTTCCGACCTAGATTCCTAAAGACTTCTGCTATAGTAATGTCGAGGTGGATACTGTTTGGAAGCTGTATTACATATTTACATTTTTAAAACACTAATTAAAATATAGATTTTTTAAAAAGTAATATATTTTATATTGAAAATTTGTGGACCAGATGATAACCCATATTGTGCCGTATTTGTCAAAAAAAAATCATTTTGGGATCGCCAGTAGATTGGGAGATATCAATAAGAGAATAAGATAACTTCACAATTTTCTCCCATTTATGGGGAACAAAATTTTCAAATCAACGGAAATTAAAAACAATCAACACGGGGTTTAAAATACGGGTACAAAAAAACAGTTTCCAAAAATTCAAATGAAATATAGGAGAAAAATGTGAACTTATCTTATACTTTTATAAATATCTCAAAAACTAACTGTGATCCCTATAGGGCAGAATATGGGTTATAATCAGGTCCGCATTTTGTCAATTTAAAAATATTACTTTTTGACAAAAACCAAGTATTTAATTAGTGTTTCAAAAATGAAAATATGTCATGCAGCTTCAAAACATCATCCACCTCGGTATTACTAAAGCTGAAGTCTTTCTAGGTCAAAACTAAATATTTAAATATCTCTCGTAGAACAAAAGTTTTGAGCATTCGAATGCAAGCACTTTTTGTATACATATATCCTATAGCTCTGAAGATTTTTCAACAAATGTTATATCCGATATTAGAGCACTGTAATGAACATTTCCACCAAGTTTCCTCAAAATTGAAGATCATAGGCAATTTTTATGAACAATTAAAGTGGATCTCGTCTATATATATTTCGCCAAATGTTACGACCCTTTTGAGCAAATATGAGTAGTCGTTGACATTATTCAACAGATTCTGAGCGATGCGCATGGGACAGTCCTTTTGCCAAAATAGGAAAAAAATCGCCAAATACACCTATAGACATCTAACATTTATAACTAGCAAAAACCAAATATAAATGAAAAACGGCTGCTAGAGTCAATCTGTGTTGGGGACATATCGTCGCTTGGATGACCAACTGGCGGTTGGTCATCCCAGCGTGTATGTATATTTATAACAAAGACCAAAAAAAGAAAATCCGGTGTATGTAGTCCGCGAAATTTGAAAAGCTTCCTTTTTTTGAACAAATCTCGTATATGTATTTTTTAGTAAAAGTATATTCATAATGAATGAAATTATTAATGACACTTTCATCTCTTTTCACAGTAATCTGAATGGACACTATAAAAAGGATGGAAAGAAAGCCAATTCGACAAATGAAATTGTTTTGTGGTATCATTTCAAAGGCTGGCTTCACTCTCTGAAATTTGTGGAAATGACGCTTCGTCCCAATTAATGTGTGTGGAGAAGGTTTGCCAATGCCAAGACTCCAGTGGGATTAGGCAGTAAACGGATGACGCAATCAAACATATATCATTATTTGTAAATAAATTATATTTGCAAACAATGTCCATATTAACAAATATGCAAAACCGTGAGTCGATGTTGAGCGGAGCGGGGATCAGAGGTAAGTTGGTGAAATTTGACTAACGCTAAGTAACAAGTAGACTTCCTAAAAAAGTGTTTATCCGAGCGAAACAGAGTGTCCCGTGATTTTATGGAGGAATTTAGTTTCTTTATATGAATGAAGGAGAGTCGGTCAGTGTTATACCGCAATATACTGCTACTCTCCGGATCCTGTCCCTCCTTCCAAAACCATTCCTTCAAATGAAGCTAGTGCCACGTGAAACTTCGCACCAACAAAAGCTCATTCTAGATTCATTCAACCCAAGACATATTAAAAACGATCCAATCCGAACAGTGATCCGGCTCCGCTAGGACTTCCAGATGCAAAGGTAATTAACTTAAAACCAACTAAATTATATATTTGAAATATATACTCCAATATTGTTTATTTTAATCCGAACTACTAACAACAACAACAAATTATTTCCTTACCCAGTACAGCATTTTTAAGCTCATTGACTTGAGACTCAATTCGAAGAATTGGACGTGAATGTAGCCCCAAAAATAACAACTTCTGCATCATTCGTTTAGTCAAGTTGGCTCAATTACGAATTTAATGGCCATACGATTTTTTTTTGCTCAAGGTGGATTTTTAGCACTTGTTCTATATTTTTTCTCGGTATACGGTACGGAATATCTCTTTTATGTCTGAAGTAACAATGTTGTAGATATTGAATAGGAGAAAAATGCGGAACAAACCTACCCGAAAAAAGTGCATCCAGTACCTTAAAAATCGCAAAGATATTCTGTTCTGTTTGATAATGATCAGTTTTATTGTTCTCGCGTATTACGTATACGTATTTTTCAATAGTTTACTGACAAATATTTTATGACTTTGTGGGCATTTTTGCGATAAAGGCACTGTATGCACTTTTTTCGGGTAGGTTTGTTCTGCTTTTTTTCTCTTATTCAATATCTACCACTTTGCTTCAGACACAAAAGAGATATTCCGTACGGTATACCGCAAAAAATATATACATATATAGCAAAAGTGCAAAAAATCCCATTGAGATAAAAATGCGTATGGCCAAAGAAAAGTGCAAAAAATCCCATTGAAATGCATTTGGCCATTGAATTACACTGTGCTAGTCCAAAAATGTAACAGAAAGGAGACCCTATGGATAGACCTATTTCGACCATGCTGAATCCAGTGGCATTAGCCGTTTTTCTATGTTAGCTCTTGTTTTCGCGATATTCGACCACAAAGTTTTTTTTTGGAAAGTCGGAGAGGTGACTTATCTCTTTGGTTATTTTGAAGGTGACTTATCTCTTCGGAATATACGCTTCAGTTCAAAGATCGAAATAAAGGGAACATTTAGACATTTTTTTATCTCCATACAGTCGTCCACGCTTCTCACCCCCTTACCACCGCAAAAGTTCAATGAAATCTTATCAAATGTCGACATTTTTAGTAGGCATCGTTGAGAAAAATATTGCTCGCAAAGAAATACTATAAGTCCTTTCTCAACTTTTTTATGAGAATTTAAAAAAATTCGAGTTATTACATAATTTTTCTGCTTATAGCAGAAAATATTTGAAATAAAATTGTTTGACTTAAATTTTTGTAAATTATTTTTGGTTAGTGTTAATGGAAATTTCAAAGGTAACCAACAAAACCTGCTAAATTGTGAAACCTGTTATGTTTTCATAAATATGTTGAAAGGAGACTCAGAGTAATTTTTCGCGAGGGACATTTTTTAAAAGACACAAACTAAAAATGTCGGCGATTTGTATGTACGTTTGACATACGGTAAGATTTGATTGCACTTTTTCGGGGGTAAAGAGCTGAGAAGCGTGGTTGACTATTTTGAGAGAAATAATTCTCGATGGGTTCCCTTTATTTCGTTCTTTGGATTGAAGCGCGTTTTCGGAAGTCTTCCACTTCAAAATCACCTGCAAAAAAATCAGAGAGGCTAGTTATCTCTCTGATTTTTTTTTGCAAACTTTGGGTCGAATTTCGCGAAAACAAGAGCTAACCTAGAAAAACGGCTAGCTCCGTTGGATTCATTTTTAAAGTGTCCATTTCGAGCTCAGTGTTATTAATTGAGCCAACGTGACTAAACGAATGATGCAGAAGTTCTTATTTTTGGGGTTACTTTCACGTCGAATTCTCAGAATTGAGTCCCAAGATCAGATGTTTTACTGTGTTATGAACGAATTTTTAGACAACTACACTCCACATTTCCGCTAAACTAAATTTCCCTTCTGGAACACATTTAAAATACATTGCACATGTCGATACCTCCATTCTAAACCATGAATGCTAAGTGCAAAATGGTAGTATAGGAGAGGCGATCATCGTTTGAAAATTTTTTGAATTTGTGTGGAATCTCCGTCAAAACATGCTATGTCGACTTTGCGCATTTTAGAATGGAGGTATGTTATGTCGAAACAGTTAGTTTTTCAGGAGCGACAAAGAAAGTTTTGTAAAATGTTTAAATTTGTATACAATTTCTCTATATGTAATGCAAATCGAATGACCTTTATTGTTTTGAGCTTAGCTTTTTTGATTGGGTTGACAGATAAAAACCAAATTTTGCGTGAATAGAATTTGAAATATTTAGAATTTAAAAATGCAATATCCCTAAAAACTTGCTAATGTGACTAAGCATACTTTGGAATGAATGTATCGATATGTCTGCCAACTTAATTATACGCAATGAAAAAAAATACTTTCCATATGAACGAAATTTTACACAATTATACCATGCATTCCCGCTTAATATCATTTGTTGGAAATAATTTCTTTTTTAATAATTTTTAGTATCTAAACTTAAATTGTATTTGTCTGAAATGTGGAGAGTATTTGTCTACAACTTCTTTCACAAGGAAATATTTGTTCTTTGCGTTTAGTATTCAGGATTAAATAGACATTATTGCAGGATAATTTTCAAACATAAAATGTAGTTGATTGTACAAAAAATATGTTTGCTTCAGGGATTCGAAGTGGAGCGATCCGCTGTGCGGATTGGAACGATTTTAATATGTCTGATGTTGAGTGGAAAAATAACAGAACACATATTTGGCCAATGTAGAATGGATTTTTGTGCAAAGTTTGACGTGGAGCATAATTTGCCAGAATGGTGTTGAATGAAGTGACATGATTCGGAGCGAAAATAGACTCCCTAATTCATTAATATAAAAACGCGATATTCTTCCATAAAATCACTATACACTCAACTACGCCCTGATAAAAATTTTTTTCGAAACTCTCTTAGATCACCACTCGTCAAAATATGACTATTAAGATATGCACCCCGCTCCACTCTGTCTAGCATATTCTTGGTTTGCATATTTATTAATGTATACTTTGTTTGAGAATACAAATTATTTACATATATATATAGTCATCTGAAACGAAAAAAGGCCAATAAACAAAAAATATTCAAAATCGATTTGTTAATAGCTAATTTCCATTGCTTCTAAGTACACGTCCTGACAAATTGTTAGCGCCCTACTTTCAAAAAATTACGAATTTATTAACGGAACTAAAAAGGGCCTAACAATTAATTTAATTCTTCTTTTATAGTTAAAACTGAATAGTTTACACAATTTGCAAAAACAAGTTATAAATCATGTTTTGTGTGAATTTATATATGCATTATTATGTTTAGATATTAGCTTCAAAACCCCCCTCTTCTAAAAGTAAATTTTTTCATATTATTTAGTTTTTTTGTAAATTTTTCAAAAATGATGATTGGCCCGTTTTCATTTCTTATGACGATATATGTTTGTAATTTAATTTCAAATTTATACTTTCTTAAAATTTTTACTTTCAAATTACATTTAATATTCAATTATAAAATGTGTTTCAAAAAAATTTTCAATATGCAAATCTAAATGTTTTTATTATAATGTACTTTTTATTAATATATTTTTTTTAATTTCATACATTAATTTAGATAATTTGAAATTGTAATAGATTAAAATACAAACTAACATTATTATTATTTGGTCAAAGTAATTTTCATATTCTAATGATTCAAATTTTTTAATTCTTTTAAATTGTAATCAAATTAAGAAACTCTGTAAAAAAAATTGTTATTGTTTTCGATAAAGTGTTTTATGTTTTGTAGTTCTTCAAATAGTCTAAAACTGTTTTAAATTAAAACCCAAAAACTTTACTTATTAATTCAAATTTTATATACAAATTTTGTAATTTTATTGTAGATTGTAATCAAATCGAAAAGCTTTGTAAAACTAAACTAAAACTTTTTAATAATAACTTCAATTCAATAAAATTTTGCTATTATGAGAAATAAAATTTCCTCAAGCATTAATAATGACGATTTCGTTTCTGGAAAAAAGTGAAGCATGTTCTCTACACGTTTCCGGAAATCAACAACTTTCTAACATATTTTAGGAATTTAAAAAATTGGATTTAAATTAAATTCGAGGACTCCTTTACTTAAAAAGGTTAAATATTTTCTAGCATTTCACGTTGACAGGGCGACATTTTCTCCAGAAACGAAATCACCATTAAATGTTCTTTAATTTCTTATTAAATATAAGTATGGAAGCATATTTAAAACAGGTAAGAAAATTTCAATTGTGTAAACCGACTAAGGTATACCCTCACTTTGTGAGTAATGGAGTATGGTATCTTATGTGGAAGCCAGGGAGGTGGAATAATTTTACTAAGTCAATAGTCATTGTAAATGTCTATGGCAAACAAAATGTGAAATCATTTAGTTGATTGATGCCGAGGTTATGGGTAAGTTGTGGTCGAATAAAGTTGTCAACTTGCGGGAGGGGTTAAACAAATTGATTGTAAATACGCCTATTTTGAGTTGAACAGTGGATTCTTCAACGATATTGCACAGTACCGAATTGTAAGTGCTTATGTGCACTGGTCTTAAAGTTATAAGATATTCAATTCTGGTATGATTGGATCATTTTGTGTGGGAGTTACCAAAAGGGGCGCGGCCACTTCGCAAGATGATAGCGACAGACAAACTATTACTATGTGTGGAATTACAGAAGATTCGGGTGAGTTGTAAACAATTTATTATAGAGAATCTATATTTCACTATATGTTAACCATTAAATTTAGAGCGCAGTGTCTTATCTTTTCCAATACACCACAAAAACCTCTCTTTCGAAAGGAAAAAGCTGAACAATTCGGATGTGAAAACATTCAATAAATCTAATAAAATTAAAATTAAATCAATTATTAATAAAAAACTTCGAAAAACATTTAGAGTCATTTAGTTACTTCTTTCGAGAGTTATCGTGCGCGTCACCCAAACAGGCCGATATAAGTACTCGCTTCTGTAGTATATTGTCCCAAACATATTCGGCTTGAAACATGTTTTTCTTAAGCATACACTCTAAACGTATAATATTTGGTACACAAAAAATTATATCTTTGTTTACATCCCAATATGTGTTTATTTTTGACAATTTTTTCCGAAACAAATATTTATTTGCATTTAAGTATTCAGAAAGTACCTAAACCGTATTAAATTTTTCAGTAATTCAAAGTAAATCGTTTAGAAATTTTTCATGTCGTAAATATAATAAATAATTATTCAGTCAGAATTTATTTTGGTTCGAGACCATATGTTTCTGTTACTTTCTGTCTATTGCAAAAAAGTAATAGAAACAAATACAAAAGTTGGTAGAGAGTTTTAATTGCTTGGTATAATTGACTGCAGTTTCGATGGACACCACTCTATCATCTTCAGAATTCAATAGCAATAGTGTACATATGTCCTTAAATTGAAATTTAACAAGAACTGCTAACCAAACCCTTATTTTGCCGAACTAAATCAATATACTAAAACTCTCATACCAATACATTTTTATACCCTCCACCATGGGATGGGGGGTATATTCATATTGTCACTCCGATTGTAACACCTCTAAATATTGATCTGAGACCCCATAAAGTATATATATTCTTAATCGTCTTAAAATTCTACGAGGGCGGTTCGAAAACTTCTTAGCTAGCACAAAAAGCGCCGTATAAACAGAAAAAAGTTAAGTGTTTTGGAAACTTCCATCTCTGCTATGAACACATGTTAAATTTTGTTTCGATCTGGCAACTCCTTCATATAGAAACAGGTGTTCACAAAAGACGCATCCGCGATTTTTTTACAATGGAAAAATTAGAAATGCGTGGTGTCATTAAATATTTACATAAAAAAGGTTTATCGGGACAAGAAATTCATAATGATATGGTGAATGTGTTAGGTGAAAGTGCTCCTTCATATGCAACAGTAAAAAATTGGGTTGCTGAATTTAAACGTGGTCGTACAAGCATTGAAGATGAACCACGTAGTGGACGTCCAAAAACAGCAACAACAACAGAAATTGTAGCCAAAGTGCATGATATGGTATTAAATGATCGACGAATAAAAGTGCGTGAAATAGCTAATATCATGAACAATCCAAACAATGGACTGAAGCTGCAGGAAGTGCCCCAAAGAAGGCAAAAACAATTCAATCGGCTGGTAAGGTTATGGCAACGGTTTTTTGGGACTTCAAAGGTATTTTATTGATTGACTATCTGCAAAAGGGTAAAACAATAAATTCAGAGTATTATTGCAACCTTTTGGATCAATTAAATGTACAAATTCGAGAAAAACGTCCTGGCTTACAACACAAAAAAATAATTTTTCATCAAGACAACGCACCAGCGCACAAGAGTGTTTTAACAATGGCTAAAATCAACGAATTAAAGTACGAGTTGCTTGACCACCTTATTCCACCTTATTCCACCTTATTCTCCTGATTTAGCTCCCAGTGACTTTTACCTGTTCCCAAATCTAAAAAAATTCCTTGCTGGCAATCGTTTTACCTCAAATGAAGATGTAATTACAGTTGTAAACCACTATTTTGAAGACCTTGAGGAAAACTATTTTAATCAAGGGATAGAATTGCTAGATAAGCGTTGGAATAAGTGTATTGAAGTTTCAGGAGATTATATTGAAAAATAAAAATATTTCTGAAAAACTAACTATTATCTTTCATTGATAGGCTAAGAAGTTTCCGAACCGCCAGACGATTTAGCCATGTCCGTCTGTCCGTCCGTCCGGCTGTTCGTCCTTCTGTTGTAATCACGCTACAATCTATAATACTTGAGGTAGGTGGCTGAAATTTGGTATAGATACTTCTTATAGCTGCAGGTAACTTTTTCCGTCTATTGCAAAAAAGTAATAGAAACAAAAACAAAAATTGGTAGAGAGTTTTAATTGCTTGATTGAAGTTAAAGACACACACTATTGCGACTGAATTCTGAAGATGATAGCGTGGTGTCTATCGAAACTGCAGTAAATTTTACCAAGCAATTAAAACTCTCTACACGGGGCAAAATCGCCGTTTTTGATATGTTTGAATCGAAAGAAAATATACTTGGAACACAAATTTTTAAATATTATATATTTTCGACCAAATAAATTTTAATTGAAAATCAATAAAATGTATTTAGAAGGCATATGTTAATATATTAGAATAAAATATATTTGCGAACTAATTATCTCAAATAAAATATGTGTTTAAATAGAAATAAAATTATTGTTTATGAATGTTTCCAAATATATTTTATTAAATTTTTTTTAAAAACTGCTGAATTTTTCGAATTTTAGTTTTAATTATTTCCTTGTTTTCGAATTATGCATTCCTATTAAAAATACCATACTTAGCATTAAATTCTATTTGAAACCACTTATTTTTATTTTCTAACTATTCCAAGTCATTATTTTTAATTATAAAGAAATTTTACAAACATTAAAAATGTCTAAAAATTACCTTTCAATTGGTGAAAACTTATAACAATTTAAGAATAGATATATATTCACGCAAATAGATTTTTGTTTGGGAAATAATATATCCAAATAAAAAATATTAGGATGTAAACATAAAATATTTGTATGTGTCAAATATCATATATTTGGAGTGCACCCCAAAAATATATATGTTTCAAGCAGAATATGTTTGGGACAATATACTACAGAGGCGATTTTTTTTCAGCGTGTACCAATTTTTGTATTTGTTTCTATTACTTTTTGGCAATAGACAGAAAGTAACTGAAACATATGGTCTTGAACCAAAATAAATTCTGACTGAATAACAAAAGCACAGACCAACAATAAATAACAACAACACATAATAAATAATAATAATTGAAATCATATAATCTTGGTTCGAAATATATTACTTGGAGAATTCACAACTAATGATGGCTTGGAATACTCAGAAATTTTAAATGATGGATTTAAAACATAAGTTAATGCTGCATTTGGTATCATAACTGGGAGGTTCAAGTCGTAACCACAAAAAATAAAACTGAAATTCGAAAAATTCAACAAAAGTTTCGAAAATCTTATTTAAATAAAATATATTTGGAGAAATTCCTAAACAATCATTTTATTTGTATTCATATACATATTTTATTTGAGAAATTTAATTTGCAAATATTATATGTTGTAACATATTAATATACGAGTTCCAAATATATTTTAATGATTTTCAAATAAAATTTATTTGCTCAGAAATATATAATATTTAAAAATGTGTGTTCCAAATATATTTTCTTTCGATTCAAACATATCAAACAAGGCGATTTTACCCCGTGTACAGACAGACACACAGATGGACGAACATTGATCGAATAGCTTAAAATGTCCTAATAAGGATTTCCGCCGAACATAATACTGTGCAACAGTGAAAACAATACACGAACTTGGCAATATAGGTTCGATTCTACACGGGGAAAATCGTCATTTTTCATATGTTTGAATTGATAGAAATATATGTAATTGGAACCAACTTTTTTAAATATTATATACATATATGTGAACAAATAAGTTTTATTTGAAAACCAAGAAACTTTGTTTGGAACGCATATATTAATATATTAGCACAAAATAACTGAATTTCACAAAAATATAATATGTGTTTACCCACAAACAAAGTTATTGTTTCAGGAGTTTTCCAACTATATTTTATTTAAAAAAGATTTTTACATCTTTGTTGACTGTTATAGTTAAGAATGTCATAAGCAGAATTAGATTTGGATTTGCAGTACTAATTTTTAATTTATAAATAATCCAATTCATCACTTTTTGTCAATCTTAAATGTCATTTATAGTTACAAAAGATTGAACGATTTAAATTTTAAAAAAAAAAAAAAGTAAAAGCGTTAAGTTCGGCCACGTCGAATCTTATATTCCCTCCACCATGGATTGCATTCAATTTTATTACTGGAAAAATTTTTGGATATGGAGCAAATCATGAAATGATCCTTTTTGTTTAAGTAAATTATTAAAAAAACTATCGCTGCAATTTAAGGCCGCAAATTCTTTAGCCAAACTCTTAAAAATGTGGTATTTATGGCCTAAAATAGCTTTTTTGAGAGCTACATCTACACGGGGACTAAAATAAAATAAAATTTTATTTGTATAAATTTTATTGAGATGAATTCTTGCCAAAATAGAATACAAACTGCAAAGTTTCAGCTAAATTTCTTAGAAAATGTGTTGTTTATGGCTTAAAAAAGCCTTTTTGGGAGCGACGTCTTTAGGTGGACTATAAAAAAGGTGAGAATTATAACTGCGATTAAAAAATTTGTACTGCGATGATTTCTTGTCTTAAATAAATACAAACTGCAAAGATTCAGTTAAAATGCTTAGAAAATATGGTATCTATGGCCTAAATACGTATATTTTAGTGCGACCTCTACAGGGTGACTATAACAAAATATGAACCGATTTGTAAAATTTTTCCTTTGATGAATTCTTGTCAAAATAGAATACAAACTGCAAAGTTTCTGCTAAATTGCTTTAAAAATGTGGTATCTATGGCTCAAAAAACTTATTTTGCAGCGACCTCTATAAGGGGAGCTATATCAAATCATTGACCGATATGGCCCACTTGCAATCCCAAACAACCTGCAACTGTAAGAAATATATATTAATACATATTTGATCAACCTAGCTCTATTATTACGAACTGTAGCGTGATTACAACAGACGGACGGACAGACGGACATGGCTAAATTGTCCTATAATTTTACGACGATTAAGAATATAAATAATCTTAATTTCTGAGAGATCAAACTGAATATACCCCCCATCCTATGGTGGAGAGTATAAAAACGTTGCACTTGAACTTCTGAAAAATAGAAAACTTGTCTTTAAATTAAGGCATTGGAACATTGACGAAATACTTACTTAGAAATTAATCTTTGTTTCTAAATATTAGTTCCAACTAAAAAATATTTGGATGAAAACACACTTTTGTTTAGAGAGACAACCTCGCAAACATATAATATTTGTATGTGTCAAATATTATATATTTGGAGTATACTCTAAACATATGTATGTTTTTCTAGCAGAATAAAAAAAAGTTTTGGACAATAAGTTACAGAAGCTGTTTTTTTAGCGTTTACTATCAAAGGTAAGTATAACTCGGTTTGGCGCAATTGGTGACAAATTTTTTTTATGGGCCTCAAAAGTTTCCGAATCTCAGTGGGACCTTCGAAAAGGGGTCAGTAGTCTATTTGTCCAATAACTAATTCAGACTTGGTGATACCGCTTCATAATTGGCAATAATGTAGCTAAGAATATGCTGAACATATGTTGTTAACATTTTATGCAAAAAACCTAAAAACGTACTTATTTTTGAAAATGGAAAAAAACATTTTTTTCACTTTTTTCAGCATAACTTTAGGGGATTCGTAATTTTTCACTTACAATGTTTGGCAAAATTGTAGCCAGCGTAAATCTGACCAACTTTTGTGATTGAATACCAAAAAATTATTATTTTTTCACTTTTTCCAAAAAAAAAAAAATACCGGAAAAAATTTTGTTTCGCATAAAATGTAAATAATCTTTTTTCAGCATATTCTTAGCTACATTATTGCCAAATTTAGTTAAGTGGTATCACCAAGTCTGTATTAGTTGTTGGACAAAAGCTGATGACACCTTTTTCGAGGGGCCCACTGATTTTCAGAAACTTTGGAGGTTTTTACAAAAAATTGGTCACCAATCTGCCGAACCGAGTATAAACCTTTGGAAGTAGAATCGAACCTATACTATCAAGTCATTCATTGACAGCCAAGCAGCTATAAAGGCGTTACAGGCGACGGATATAAGGTCAAAGGTGGTCAGCCGCTGTCGCACAGAATTGAAGATTCTCACTGAGCAGCATAATACTCGTATTACCCTGTGCTGGGTGCCAGGCCACAAGGATATCCCGGGCAATGAAGAAGCAGACTTACTGGCTAAGTATGTTTATGTATATTCATGTTTTACCATCGTTATCTTATTATTTTCATTTCATTAGAGAGAGGAATTAAGAGAAGTGGCACAGACGTTGGATTACATTCACAGGCTGTGAGCAGACCAAACTACTGTGGGCCGAAAAGTCAAAGCGGAATTTAGACTTTATGTTGAATATGAACAGGGCAAATGTGAAGGCAACTATTGGCGTGATAACCGGACATAATACCCTTGGTAAACACATGGTAAGAATCGGTATTAGAGATGATGACATATGTAGATGGTGTGGCGCGACAGAACACTCGGAAGCTAGTTATCATTTCCTCTGTCAATGCCCTGCCTTAAGCCTAAGAAGAAATAATATATACGGGTTTTTTTTCTTTTCAGACTCTGACGGAAATTCGAGGAATCGAACCAGATAAAATTTTGGCCCTCGTTAAGGCGAGATGGCACCCATAGAGCTACACGAAGTTTGTAGGCGGAAAGAGGAGTCACGGAAATATCTTTGGCAAACAATAGACGAAGAAGACGAGAAGAAGAAAGAAACTAAAAATGAGGAGTAACAATGTATCAATAATGGTCTAGTTTGGACGCCGGACGGGCTCCGGAGTCATGCTCCAATAACCTAACCTAACCTACTGTCAAGTCCGTGTATTTTTCAAAAAGTGTTCATTTGTTGCATACCCTAATGTTACACATAACATTTAAAATATATATAACATAACAGGTAAGTTAGTTAGTATGAAACTATTAAATGTTCATGATTAATATACAAATTTTGAAAACACCATTAATATATCGATAATTGAAGATTATTCCCAACAATTATTCGAAATTATTAAACCTAATGATAAATGAATTGAGTTGGGTTTTCTACAATAAAAAGCTAAAAAAAATTAAGGAAAGACCCTCCTCCATTTATTTGCTAAGCAATAAACGGTGAATTTATGTAGGGGCCATGTCAAACCACTATTACTAGGAATTGTTAATGATTAAAAAGGGGTGAGACGTTTCTAAATTTCAGGCACATCGTTTAAAAAGGTTGCATCTACACCGCACATTGTACTATTATCAACGCAAAAACTCCCAATTTGCAAGAGCTCCAATCTTTCTAGTTTTGCTTCTATTCCCTGAAGAACATTTCAATTCACCACATTCTGAAAGGTTTTTGGCAAAATTCATAAATGTTAAAATACGCGGAAGGTTTATCATTTAAGAGAGTATTTGTAAGCCCATAGCTCCGAAACTATGAAAAGCATTAGAACTTCGTTGAATTCATGGAATAAAGAATATTTTGAAGTGCTTTTTTCGATTAAAAAATGCACTTTTATTTCCCTTTTATAGCTGCGGTTTATCTGTATGTTGGCAAAAAAAAACTACAGGGTGTTCCAAAATTAACACTTTAACGATTTTAATTGTAAATAAAAAAACAAAAAGTTTTCAGAGAATTATCTTAATGTTTTTTCTGATTATTCAGTCAGAATTTATTTTGGTTTAAGACCATGTGTTTCATTTACATTCTGTCTTATGCAAAATTGTAATAGAAACAAATACAAAAATAGTAGCGAGTTTTAGAAATTGCTGTGTATAATTGACTGCGCAGTTTCCGATAGACACCACTCTATCATCGTCAGAATTCAAAGCAATAGAAATATGGTTTTGGTTGGCAGTTCTTATTAACAATAATAAACTACCTCCATAAGTAATTCAGCTGATTTAAGTAAAAGACATACATACTATTGCTTTGAATTCTGGCGTTGAATTTTTTACCCCACAATTTTTTAAACTCGCTACCATTTTTGTATTTGTTTCTATTACGTTTTTGCAATAGACAGAATTTAAATGAAACACATGGTCTTAAGCCAAAATAAGTTCTGACTGAATAGCAAAAAGTACAGATCAGCAATAAACAACAACAACACATATGTTTTGTTATGATAGAAGGATGTATGACATTTATATAAGTATGTGAAACAAAATGTCGGCCAAATACAAAAATCTTGTCGTTAAGGTGTGACACACAATTAACATCGTGCATTATGATTGGACCACCCTTCTTAAGAGGGAAACTAATAATGAATGATTTTATTTTGAGGTTATCTACATTTTGCAATGTGCAAAATTTGCACAATCATCAAAATAAAATGACGGCACAGTGGTTCGGAATGGTTTTTTAATGTCCAAAACTCTGTAATTTTTGAACCGATACAGATATTTGAGTAATTTTTGGTCAAACCAAAACGCACGATGTTAATTGTAAATAAAACAAAATGTTTTCAGAGGATTACCTTAATATTTTTGACTACACGCTGAAAAAAAAATCGCTTCTGTAGTATATTGTCCCAAACATATTCTGCTTGAAATATACAAATATTTAGGGTACACTCTAAATATATTATATTTGTCACACACAAAAATTATATATGTATTTGGAAAGATGTTGTTCTAAATAAATCGTTGTTTCCGTCCTAATGTTTATACCCTACACCACACTGTGGTACATGGTATTATAAGTTTGTTTCACGGTAGATGTTTGTAACACCTGAAAATAACACAGCTAGACCCACCTTAAAGTATACCGATCGACTCAGAATCACTAGCTGAGTCGATTTAACGATGTCCGTCCGTCCGTCTGTCCATGTAAAGTTGTTCGTCGACTACAGGTCGCAATTTCACTCCGATCGTTCTGAAATTTTGCAGTTTAGAGTATTTCGCGGCTGTTAAGATCGCTATTGAATTTGGTTGAAATCGGTTCAGATTTAGATATAGCTCCCATATATATCTTTCGTCCGATTTGGCCCTTTAGTCCTATAGAAGCTGTATTTTACATCCAATCGTTTTGAAATTTAGAATGGTAGAGTTTCTTGATCCATGAACCAACATTGCCGAATTTGAAGAAAATCGGTTAAGATTTAGCTATAGCTCCCATATATATGCTTCGTCCGATTTGGCCCTTTAGTCCTATAGAAGCTGTATTTTACATCCGATCGTTTTGAAATTTAGAATGGTAGAGTTTCTTGATCCATGAACCAACATTGCCGAATTTGAAGCAAATCGGTTAAGATTTAGCTATAGCTCCCATATATATGTTTCGTCCGATTTGGCCATTTAGTCCTATAAAAGCTGTATTTTACATCCAATCGTTTTGAAATTTAGAATGGTAGAGTTTCTTGATCCATGAACCAACATTGCCGAATTTGAAGAAAATCGGTTAAGATTTAGCTATAGCTCCCACATATATATTTCGTCCGATTTTGCTCTTTAGTCCTGAAGAAGCTGTATTTTACATCCAATCATTTTGAAATATAGAATGGTAGAGTTTCTTGATCCATGAACCAACACTACCAAATTTGAAGAAAATCGGTTAAGATTTAGCTATAGCTCCCATATATATGTTTCGTCCGATTTGGCCCTTTAGTTCTATAGAAGCTGTATTTTACATCCAATCGTTTTGAAATTTAGAATGGTAGAGTTTATTGATCCATGAACCAACACTACCGAATTTGAAGAAAATCGGTTAAGATTTAGCTATAGCTCCCATATACATGTTTCGTCCGATTTGGCCCTTTAGTCCTGTAGAAGCTGTATTTTACATCCAATCATTTTGAAATTTAGAATGGTAGAGTTTCTTGATCCATGAACCAACACTGCCGAATTTGAAGAAAATCGGTTAAGATTTAGCTATAGCTCCCATATATATGTTTCGTCCGATTTGGCCCTTTAGTCCTATAAAAGCTGTATTTTACATCCAATCGTTTTGAAATTTAGGTAGAGTTTCTTGATTCATGAACCAACATTGCCGAATTTGAAGAAAATCGGTAAAGATTTAGCTATAGCTCCCATATATATGTTTCATCCGATTTGGCTCTTTAGATCCAATCGTTTTTATACCCTACACCACACAGTGGTACAGGGTATTATTTAAGTATAAAATGTCCCAAAAGTAAATTTATGTAAACAATTTATACATGAATTGCAAAATTTATATATCAGAGTTATTCAATATTACGAGAGTGGTGTAGGGTATTAAATAGTCGGCCTCGCCCGACTTTAGCCTTTCCTTACTGATTGAACTAACTTCGTTTTTTTATTGTTTTCGCGATATCTCGGGAAGCTAAGCAGATCCGACTTTGATCTCTTTACAGTTGAGTAGAGCGGATGATCCTGAACAAAACCTCATTAACATTTTTGGCGTCAAACTAGCCAAACTTTTTAACCCTTAAGGTACGCTGTGTGTAGGAGAGTTATTAGAGAATTTAAAATTAAATTTGGCCCCTCTATAACATAAGGAGCGGAGTTACATGGCTCGGGTGTACACAATATATGTGTCCAAACTACTAACTGTGGTCCTCAAGAAACCTTTTACTCCTAATGGTGTTCTCATGTAGTTTACGATATATCTGCATTCGAAAATTTATTGTTCCTGGTTCAAGCAATTGTTATCTGCTAAATTTACAACGGATCTGTTTAGAAATGCTCTTGTCACATGAAACTTTTATCTGCCCTAAGAAAAAAAATCGCTTCTGTAGTATATTTTCTGGAAACATATTATATTTGGGAAAAATTACTTTTTTCCTATAGGTAGGAAAACAAATTCTGTAGCCGATATAAATATTTCCCAGTTTTTAAAGATAATTTGCACAAAAACTCGAAAAAATAACATTAATAAGAGAGATATTCAAACTTTTTTCCGGTATGTAAATACAAAATATTTGCACCAAAGTATATTTTATTTAAATGTTGATCCCAAACATATTTTGTTTCCTGTTTTTTTCTCCGTGTGCATTTTTATATATGTATAAAAATGTGTTGAGAACTGTGGATATAGAGGTTAGATGCAATATCAGTATGTATAGTATATATATGTATAGGGGCTTAATCTAAATGTGTACCAATTTTCTACAAATTCTATAGTGTTCTTCCGTGGATCAAGAAACTCATCTCTGCTCTGTATCATAATTATCGGACTTCAAATGCCCATGCAGTGAACAATGTGGCGGATGATTTGGAGGCGGATAATTTCGTATTCCTCGCAGTGAAAATGTTCAGCTATGTAATTATTCAACTTCTCGCAAATGCCAGCAAAATGTGGGCCCGACGCCAGAATCATGCAATCATCGGCATACTTCACGATTTCAACGCCATCAATTGGGGTGGCATGGCAGAAAGTTAGAGGTCGGAGATATGACCCACCTCGGAGTACTCCCTATTTAACTCCGCGGGGCTTTAACTTCTTGTTTTTGTATTTCACGTACAACTGGCGTCACCACATACAATTTATGATCCAGCGCTTCAAACTAGACTGGAGGGACGTGTTTACAATGTCATCGAATAATGTGACAAGGTTGACCGTATCGAATGCCGTCGAAAGATCAAGTGCCACGAGGACGGCCCTGTCACAAGGCTTCTTCTGGGTGAGACCAAGCATATTAATCCCAGGCTTCGTCGTAAATATTTTTATTGTTTTTTTTTTAATATTTTTACATTGTACTGCTTAACAATGACCTTCCACATCGTTTGTTTGAATAACAGATCAAATCTAAGTATAATTTTATGCTGGATGATATTGTGGCTGTGCATAACTTCCTAAGGAATCTTCCCTCCGCGTGACGGGTATCGTGGAGGCCAGCAATAGGATTGGATACATGCCGTGGGCTTCGGTGTAAGCGAAAAAAGTATTTACACACAGACTAAACACTCGCTAAAGCAGGAGCCACTTCCTCGAGCAACGTCGAGGTAGATCTTTTTATACCCTCCACCATAGGATGGGGGGTATATTAATTTTGTCACTCCGTTAGTAACACTTCTGAACGTACAGGATTTTCCAACAAGAGGTGTTATTTTGAATCCCCCGGTATTTCGGTAGCTGTCACTTTTGAAGCTTTTATTCTTTGACATTTGACAAGTAGAAACTACGCCATTACTAAAAATGAAACGATACACGATCATCGAATGATACAAAACGATCGAACAAATAAACGATACGAACGAAACAAAATCATCTTGACTGATGAGGCCCATTTCCACCGCGGTGGCTACGTCGACAAGCAAAATTGTCGCATCTGGGGCTCGGAAAACCCAAGAGTTATTGTTGAGAAGCCTCTCCATCACAACAAACGAAACAATTGCTCTGTTACGGGAAAAGTTTCCAGACCGTGTTATCTCTCGAAGAGGTGATCACAATTGGCCACCGAGATCTTGTGATTTAACACTTTGCGACTTCTTCCTTTGGGGCCACGTGAAAGACAAGGTCTACGCCCACAGCCCAGATCAAGATCTCAAACATAGAATTCGTGAGGCTATCGAGGACATAGGGAAGCCACTTTGCGATTTGGTTATGGAAAATTTCATGAAAAGGATATGGTCCTGTAAGCGTGGTCGTTGTGGCCATGATGTTGTGTTTCATTATTAACGACAAACCTTCCTCTATATTATGAAATTAACATCCGATCATTTATCTTCAAAAATTTCATTTTTCTTTGAATACCAAAATAACACCTCTTGTTGGAAAACCCTTTATATTGATCTGATACCCCATAAAGTATATATATTCTCAATCATCGTAAAATTCTAAGACGATTTAGCCATGTCCGTCTGTTGTAATCACACTACAGTCTTCAATAATTGAGCTAGATAACTGAAATATGGTAACTTGGGATTCAAAATGGACAATATCGGCACATTTATCGATATAGCCCCCATATATAGCACCACCCCGATTTCACTTTTTAACGTCATAGAGACCACAAATGTCAACTGATCGGGCTGAAAATTAGTAACTGAGGATTATTTATACCCTGAATCCTTCATACGAACAACTGTGATCATAAGTCAAAGTTTTGATATAGTCCCCTTACATAGGTCCCTCTAGATTTGACTTCGTAATGCCACAAAAACCTCAAACTTAAACGAACTTAATCAGTCTTGTTTGGTATAAAATCGAAATGGAAAAAATTTGGCATCAGAAATTTAAACTAACAGATGGGTTTGAGCAACCAAAAGCTCTTTGGGACGAAATGACTACATGGATCCCTGAGATAAATTGCACCTACGATTGATTGTGGGCGTGTTATTACTGGACACAACAGTCTCTGTAAGCTTATGTATAAAATTGGCTAAGAAATGACCACTTGTGCCGCAGTTGTCATAACCCTGACGTACAGAAGCAACAATATACTTGTTTTTTTTTATATTAGATATAGTTTTCTAAATAGTCGGCCTTTTGTTTAATGTTAAATTGGATAACTGTCAATAAATATACAAATACAACACCTGCCTTTTATTTTTCTTTCAGGAGTTAGCTGAACTTAACAGATTGGACCCTCTCAGATTTCTACAATTCATTCAGATCGGAACTACTGACTTAACTGATGTCGCAGAAGAAGCAGCGCTTTTTTCATTTGACAGCGCTTTTTTCTTCTCTCTTTCATGATGTTTCCTTATTATTATAACACAGAGCCGAACCAAAAATATTTTTCACACAAAGCACGACAAAAAATGCAAATAAATAACAGCATAGGGCGACATGGAAATATTCGCTTGCTGATAAGGACCTACAGATGATACGTATAATAATCTGTGATCGTATTTACATATATAAATTTTCTTTTCGTACTTTCAGGCCGGGTGAGGAAAATACCCACACCCATAAAATGCCGACAAGACACCATGGACTTTCCGGTGGCCATAGTATCATTGTTGCCAGTGCGCCAGTCATGGAATCCGAATGTGTTGGACCTGATTCCTTGCCGGGTAGCTGGTAAACTCCAAAAACGACATCCAATTGCCCAAACCAAGGGGAATGCCAAAAACCACAACGATACTAACATAAATGCAACTTTTCTCGTGAATTTAGTGGCGAATAAACGGTAGAATCCTCGTACCTATTATCGCAACAAATATATCGTAAGATCGAACGCTCCAGACCAAAAATCGTACGGTTTTGTGCATACGCATTATACAATCATGGAATTGCGATTCCAGCTATACTAACATAACAGTTGGACAATATGTGACGTTGCACAACATAAGGCTCCCTCGACAACCCGACACATGCCAGAATAAAGTCCGTAATAGGGAGTATACACACAGATCACTACATCTTTTCCACGCTGCTTCAACAAAAATAACTTATAGACGTTTCATCTTCCAGCATTAAATAATGTATTTAAACACAGGACAAGTCAGAAAATTATAGTCGCCTAAACTGACCAAGGTATGTACAGCTGCGGTCAAAATAATAGCACCACAATATAGACAGACATCACAACGCATATACTTCAAAACTACTGAAGTACGAAGGTATGTACAGCTGCGGCCTAAATAATAGCACCACGATATAGAAACATATTATAACGGATATAAATATTTCAAAAACTATTGCTTTACTGACATTAGTTTCTTTGGTTAAAATAAACACTATATTTTGGTTTTTATTTTTCGGCTTTAGGTTCTTGATTAAAAAAACCGCTTTTTCCTTTAAATTTCAAAATTTATTCTGATGATCTATTGCAAAAATACATTAATTATTAAAACATATATATAAACACAAAAAAATATGAACTTTACAATATAATGATGTTTGTTTGATTGTTGTCTGTCCTTTTTAAAATCTCGCTGTACCCGGATGTTTATGTCGTCCGTGTCTCTTAACAGTAGGTCGATACATTTGAGAGCACTTGTCAGTGTCAGATTTGTAATTTAGTCTCTTCTCTGTAGGAACGTAAATTATGTGTAGCATCTCTAAAGTTTATCGTCTGTGGTAGTTACTCTCTTCTGCTAGTATCTCCACATTGTCAAAATTAGGTTTATGTCCAGTCAGCGCACAGTGGGCCGCAAGCTGCGTTCTGTTTTCTATTCGTTTGTCAAAAGCTTTTAATTAGGATTTGTGCGATGACAGTCTAGTTTTTAATTTTGTCTTGGTTGTACCGACATATCCTTTTTTGCATATTTCGGAACCTTCGCCTTTGCGTTGAATTTTGTAGATTAAAATTGATTTTTCGATCTTTATCACTTTCGATTTTGTTTTGCTGAATAGAAGATTTGTTGTTAGAATTTTTTAGCCTCTCAGAAAAGGTTTTCTATATCGTTGGTGTCGTTGTCTCCTGTTCCTTATCTATGTTCTTCTTTATCCTGGAGCGTCGTAGCAAATCCTCTATAGTCCTCTTGGGATAGTCATTCATTGTTAATATTTTCCTTATTTTATCTCTGTTGGTTTTATGGAATTCCTTGTCACTTATTGTGAGCACTCTTTCTATAAGGTTGGTAGCCGTGTTGATAACAGTCCTTCTGGCGTGTTTTAAGTGGAAGTTTATTAATCTTCCTGAAGATATGCTTTTTTGGTACCAATCCGTTCTCAGTAAGTTACCATGTCCAGATATGTGAGTTTGTTGTCCTTTTCATCCTCTATTGTGAATTTAATTTGTCTTTTGTAGGAATTTAATATTTGTAGAGTGTTTTCCACATTTTTTTAGCGATAATTCCAAATAAGTCGTCCACATATTTTGTTAAAATTTTTTTATTTATTGAAACGTCGAGTAATTCTATCATTATAATATCTGCTAAGACCGGGGAGACGGCCGATATCATCGGTAGTCCCTTACCTTGTCTATATATCCTATCCTCGTACTTAAAATAGCGGGTTTCTTTAGTACAAAATGTCAGCATCTTCATAAATGTCTCTCTGGGTATTTTAGTGTGATTCTCCAACAAGTTCCATTTCCTCTCTGTTGTCTCTAAAGCTAAAGTTATCGTCCTACTAAGGAATAAGGACACCACCTCTAGGGTGTCCAAAAAACCGGTTATTTTGAAAAAGCGGTTTCCGGTTTAACCGAAATATTACTTCTTTTAAAACCCGGTTTTCGGTTATAATTTTTTGTCGAAACCGGTTTTAAGGCCGGTTTTTAAATAATACACGAAAGTGATTAAAATTTCATTAAATGTTTATTGTAAAACAAAAAACAACTTACAATCATTTGTAGTAAAAATTAGTAAACAAAAGTAGACTATTATTTCATATATTACAGGTTTAATTTTTTGTTTACTTTAAATAGAAAGTATTATATTTCTGAAATTTCCTTAAAAAAATAATAAATCATTTAGAATGTTTTTTTATAATAATATTGTTAACGCCACTGTCGTTTATGGAGTTATCGATTTATTTATTTGTGTCGTATTTATCGATTCGTTGTATTTTTTGTTTTTCGTCAAGTAATGTAATGTCAAAAGATAAAAGTAAACTCAAGCGAATGCAAGCGCCTTTTTTGCAGAAATAAGAAAAGTTGATTTGTGGTTACAACTTTTATATCTTTATTTCAAAAAAATCATATAAAGATCTTGTAATTTTAATTTCGAATATTTAAAAAGTTAGTATAAGTATAATAAGACATTGTGTATTCCTTTATAAACGTATGATTTCTTTGCCTTTTAATAGGAATTTTAATACTTAAATATAGAACCTTTGCTTCGAAATCTTGAGTTTTGTATTTGGTGTTCAAAATTCCGTGGAAACTTTGCGCTCGGGCAATTCCCGTAACAAATATCTTAAAAATATAATACAATTAAATGATTATTTTTAAATGATTTTTCTCTTAATTTTTTGTGTAACTTGACATTGAAAAAGCTCACAAACGTTGATGTAGTCAATATTAGTCCGATAGCATTGTATAAGTAAAACAGCTTCTCCGTTTTCTTCCTAAAATTTTCAAAAAAAGCAAAGTCTTCATACAATGTTGCTTGCATTTCCTTTTCCGATTCTGTGTGTGACATAAATCCAAATTTAAATTATTTGACTCATAAATATAACAACTTATATTTCAAACCGAATCAGAGGTATCTGGCTGTTCTGTCGGGATTTAACATCGCAAAAAAGTCGGAGCTATTTGTCTTTCCGTTCTTGAACGTATGCTTGAAGTGTTCTGTGCTTCATGGACGACTTATTAAATGCTTTGCTGTACTTCCTGACTTTATTTATTACATCATGATATCAGGAATAAAGCCAAAATCATTTTCAAGATCAGTGAATTCATATTCACTTTCAAAATATTCAGAACAACTGTCAGAATTATCCACCTCATCGTTGTTATTTGTTGCATCTTGTATAAATGGTATCTACAACGAGTAGAAAAAATATATCAATACTTTAATTTTTGTTTTAAACAATAAATAAAAAAAACCGGTTAACCGACATGGAAAAACCGGCTTTCTCGGTTAATAGAAAATGCCATTATTTAAGAAACCGGTTACGGGTTTGGGTTGCAAAATCGGTTAATCGGATAACCGGTCCCGGTTTTGGACACCCTAACTACGTCGAATGAGAAAATAATTTTGTCAAGTTTTAATTTAAAGTCTGATATTGTATCGGGAATCCTTTGATGAGTTCTTTAGTATATCCACTATATACCTAGATAATCCATGACCCGGGGAATTAGTGAACAAATCGGTCTTAATGGAACTTCATCTTTGTGGATCTTGGGAAGTCAATAAATGCGAGGAGGCAATACTGCATTATTTGTCAATTTTCTCTTTTCTGTCAAGTTTATTAGGTTCATGTTGAATAACTTATTCACTATTGCGTTATTTTTGCTCTGTAGGCCAGATGTTGGATCCCTTGTTAATCGTGTGTATGTGCACATATATGTGGACGACTAATTTGGAATTATCAAGAGAAAGGATGTGGAAAACACTCTACAAATATTAAATTCATACAACAGTCAAAGTAAATTCACAATGGAGGATGAAAAGGACAAAAAACTCGCATATATGGACGCATTAATCATTAGACATGGTAACTTACTGAGAACGGATTGGTACCAAAAACGCATATCTTCAGGAAGATTAATAAACTTCCACTTAAAACACGCCAGAAGGACTATTATCAACGCGGCTACCAACTTTATAGAAAGAGTGCTTACTATAAGTGACAAGGAATTCCATAAAACCAACAGAGATAAAATAAGGAAAATATTTACAAGGAATGACTATCCCAAGAGGACTATAGAGCATTTGCTACGACGCTCCAGCATAAAGAAGAACATAGATAAGGAACAAGAGACAACGACACCAACGATTTACAAAACCCTGACTTTTATGCCGGGCTTTTCTGAGAGGCTACAAAATTCAAATATATATCTGACAAAAATGTAGTAAACGTTGCACACAAAACACAACAAATCTTCTATTCTGCAAAAAAAAAATCGAAAGTGATAAAGGACGAAAAATCAAATTTAGCCTAAAAAAATTCAATGCAAAGTCCGAAATATGCAAAGGGTCCGAAATATTCAAAAAAGTATATGTCGGTACAATCAAGACAAAATTAAAAACTAGACTGTCACCGCACAAATCTAACTTAAAAGCTTTTGACAAACCAATAGAAAATAAAACGGCGCTTGCGGCCCACTTTGCGCTGACTGGACATAAACTTAATTTTGACAATGTGGAGATACCAGCAGATGAGAGTAACTACCACAGACTATGTATACGCTTTAGAGATGCTATACATAACTGACGTTCCTACAGAGACGAGACTAAATTACAAATCTGACACTGACAGGTGCTCTAAAATGTATCGACATACTGTTAAGAGAAACGGACGACATAAACATCAGTTAACAGCGAAAACTTAAAAAGGACAGACAACAATTTTACAACATTATTTTATTGTAAAGTTCATATTTTTTTGGGTTTATATATATGTTTTAATAAATAATGTATTTTTGCAATAGATCTCCAGAATGATGAAGCTAAGTAGTCGAAATATCGAAAATAAATTTTGAAATTTAAAGAACAAAACTGATTTTTTTAATTACGGACCTAAAGCCGAAAAATAAAAAAACAAAATTAAAAACATAATTTCTTTCTAAAAAGTGCAAAAAATCTCCAGTCAAAATAATAGCACCTCTAGCATTTGCGGTTGTCTTAAAGTTATATTAGGTTAGATTAAGTTAAGAGTGGCAGCCTGTAAAACAGACTCACTTAGGCTATCCAGTCCATTGTGTTACCACTGGGACGTTAGGGAAAGCATAAGTTATTCCTAGCCCCTTCCGTTAAACCAATTTGATTGCTTTAAAAAGCTCAAAAGTTGGCGGATTCCAACAGCAGCCAAGTTGGCTAACTCCTAAAAGTAATAGGAACCCAAGGTTGTATGCCGCCTTCTGCAGAGAGCGTTCATTGATTAATTCCTGCTCCTCTTCGTCTCCACAGCTTCAGCAAGTCATTATGCAAGACCTTTAATCTCTCTGCGTGCCGTCCAATAAGACAGTGACCTGTCACGACAGACACGATAAGCGAGAGGTCCGTTCTCGACATCTACAGCAATGCTTTGGTGCGTTTTGAGTCGAAACTCGGCCACATCAGTTCCTGACTAGTGATCACCTGTCATTTGTAGCCGTAAGTGCACTATCTCTCAAGAAGAGCTTGCAGGTTGCTAAAGGCATGCCCACATGTTCCAGCTCCCCTGGAGCGTGTACGGTAAATCCTAGTCTTTCAAGTTCATCTGCCTTGCAGTTTCCTGGTATAGCCCTGTGGCCCGGCACCCATATCAGGTGAATATTGAGCCATCTCGTAAAGAGATCTGCGACAGTCGAGACAGTTTTTGAATTTAGGAATACAGTTTCCAGGGACTTAATAGCAGCCTGACCATCAGAGAAAATATTTATACCGACTTTGGTCAGAACATTAATTTTCAGCCATTCCGCTACCCTTTAATATCTAAGATTTCTGCCTGGTAAACACTACAGTGATCAGGCAGTCTGTTTGCAAGTGATAGTTGAAGTTTCTCAGAAAAGACATCAAAGCCCATTTGGTTATCGAGTTTGGAAACGTCCGTATAGAAGTTAAAAAATCTTCTCTGTCCTGCGATACGACCATTCCATTCTGATCTATCAGGTATAAGAATGAGATACTTCTTGTCAAAGAGTGGTTCAGTAATAGTGTAATCAGCAGTGCCCGGAAGGTCAGGCATTCTGGCTAGAATGACACTATGTCCGTATGACATTATAAAGTTATATTAGTAACAAAATATTTATTCAGCAATATTACAGAAATAATTGTTCTGCTTCTGACCCAGTATTTAAATGACTTTCCCGCTTTTCCCTAAAGCTTTTGCGAGTTTTTTATTCTTGTACTATCTCCCTTAATAATTATAAATTTTTTTGTAATATAGACAGTTCGGGGCTATGTGTGTCATTCTAATACGCTTATTTGGTTATTGGCAAAGCGTTGTATCAATAAATTTCTCGAATTTTGGATCGTTAACATGTTGGAAACTGCGAACAAGCAACATTTCTTCATTTGCATTAACCCACAATATCTCATTAAGAATTATATATATACATATCGTTTTTATACACGCCACCATAGGATGGAGGGTATATTAATTTTGTCACTCCGTTAGCAACAACTTTAAATATATACATTGATCTGAGACCCCATAAAGTATATATATTCTCAATCGTCGTAAAATTCTAAGACGATTTGACCATGTCCGTACGCCTGTCCGTCTGTTGTAATCACGCAACAGTCTTCAATAATTGAGCTAGGTAACTGAAATATGATATAGAACAGGGATGTAACGAAAGTTGCTTTAGCGAAAGCGAATATTGAAATATTTTTCTTGCGAATGCGAATATTGAAAAATGCATTTTTGCGAAAGCGAATGCGATAGCGAATCCTCGTATTATATCTTGCGAATACGAAGCGAATGTCAAAAACTGATTTACGAAAGCGAAACATCATTCCTACATGCTGTCTTTTAAATTCAATATACTTATATTGCATTTGCATTTGATTTCTTAAATATAAAATATTAAATTAATATTTAAAAACCAGTAAGGAACGGCTAAAGTCTGGCGGAGCTTATTGTATTATGAACGGATGGACATAGTCCAGGATCCAGCACTTCTTCTTGTGGATGTTCATAGAAATTCGATTCTAACGTAATTAACTTTCGAAAAATCTAGTATCCATAGTTTAGTAGAGCCAAGTTATAATTCACAAAAAGTAGCTTCACTGTTTTTTCACTATTCAATCTTTCACTTTCTTAGAGATTCATAAATAAGTCGGGCTCGGCTAAATAACTGTTACCTGGGGACAGGGATGCCAACTTAGTGCTTTTCGCAGATTTAGTGCTTTACCAATACGCGAACAGTGTTCACTTAGTGCCAAACGAAAAAAAGCACTAGGTGTACGCTTTTCATGTTTTTTGTTGGTGCTTTTGACGCTTTTCGTACATTTGTCAGATCAAAGCTGGCAACATAATGAAATTATACTCTTTTTGCTACTCCGTGTTCTGAACATATTTATATGCACTTACATTTGACTCTCTGATTTGCATATTGCTGTTATCACTTCTGCAGTTTAAATTTGATTGATATGTAGACTTACAACAAGTAAAAGAAATAGCTTTTTTATACTATACAAAATGATTGGCGAAAGGGTTTTTGCCGAAAAATTATGGTTTTATAAGTACACAATTCTGCGGTACAGTGTATAATACTTTTGTTTTCGACCAGATATTTGTAAGGCCCTAAAATATTGGGTGGCAATTCATAACGTCCAGGGACATAATGTCCATGGATCTTATGACATTTTGGTCCGCGTAACCGGCTTTGGAAAAAATTTTGATTCCCGGTCCGCGTAGCCATCGTTGGGCATACATCAGAAGGGAAAATCTTTAACCCCGGCCTAAACCGGTCACGCAGACACAGTTTGGTCCGCGTAGCCTGCTTTGGAGATAGCGATAACTGGAAAATCGTCTTCAAAGATAACTTACAGACTAAATGGTATATTGAATCAGAATCACTAGCAGATTCGAATTATTATAGGGATAAATCGAATCTGCTAGTGATTCCTTATTGCTCAGCAAGTCTTTATGCAATTTAGCAGAGAGAAAAAGGTATGAATCTAAGCGCCAAAAAAAAAAACAAAAAGTTTGGAAGTATCATTTTAATCAGGGAAACAACTATGATTAAAATTTGATAATTATTTTTATTTTAAAATTTTTAATGTAAAATTAAACTTTTTTATTGCAAATGAAAGAAAAATTCGTTAGTGCGTTTTTACGCTTTTGGTCTAGAATTTTACGCTTTCTAAATTTTTCATTACGCTTTTGCTCCGCAAATAGTTGGCATCACTGCCTGGGGACACTTTCCGGCGGTGTAGTTTAAAACTGGCGTACAAAATCTATTTTTTTGTTTAAACATGTATTTGATTGTCTATTTTTTGATTGAGGAAGCGAATACAGAAATATATTCTTGCGGGAGCGAATGCGAAGGCGTATATTCCAAATTTGGTTTTTGCGAATGCGAAAGCGAATGTTCAAAATGAAGCGAATAATTGGCATTCGCATATGGGGATGCGAATATTCGTTACATCCCTGCTATAGATGCTTCTTATAGCTGCAGGTAACTTGGGAATAAAAATGGGCAATATCGGTCCTCTTCTCGATATAGCCCCCATATATTGCATCTGCCCGATTTGACTTCTTAACTTCAGAGAGACCACAAATGTCAACTGATCAGGCTGAAAATTGGCAACTGGAGTTTATATATACCCGGAATCCTTCACACGAACAACGGTAGTAGCAGGTCCATGTTTTGATATAGCTCCCATACAAAGGTCCCTCTAGATTTGACTTCGTAACGCCACAAAAATCTCAAATTTAAACGAATTGAGCTGAAATTTGGTATAATGAGTTTATTAGTACCCGTAACCATTCACGTGCGATCCATGGTGGAGGGTATATAGTATTCGGCATGGCCGATCCTTCATTAAAATATAATAATTTTTAAAAATGTTATGGCGTTATTACAATTCTTTATTATAAACTTTGAAATAGCACATTTTGTTGTCTATCTAGAGATTGAGAAAGGTTTCGGTATATATCAAACTAAAATACATACTGATTCGTAGGAAAGTACCGGGAAAAATTAAAAACAAAACATTTTCAGAAGAAGACAGAAATTTATTAAATTCATAAAATATTTAAAAATTGCTATATTTTAATAATTTTTTATCCCCTCACCTTAGAGGGGAGGGTATCATTTCTACGAGCCAAAAGTGTAAAACATCGAAGGGTGACATAAGACCCTAAATATGTTCGGCGGAAATCCGTTTTGGGTCATTTTAAGTCATTTGAGCAATGTCCGTCTGTCTGCTGGCTGGTGCGCATGATAACTCTCGCAAGAAGTAATTGATTGACTTCAAATTTGGTACGCGGTCCAATACTTTTATTATCTCCCCCACAAAGGGTTAACAATTAGTGAAAAATTGATTATTTAATAATTTCTATCCTACTTATTCCAATCTTCTAAAATTCCACACATAGTATTATTTTATCAGCAGCCATGACCCCGAGAAAAATGAGTAAGGTTGCCACTCCCCTTTTGGTAACTCCCACACAAATGGACTATTTTGCACCAAAAGTTAACAGCTTATACATTTAATACCAGTCCATACAAATACATGAAATTTTGGACAGTGTAATGGTTTTATAGTACCTACAGTACTGTTAAAAATGGACGTTATTACAATCCCCATTTTGGTACGCCCCACACAAAGGTACCATTTTGTACCAAAAGTTAACAGCTTATAATTATAATAATAGCGAATATAAATACTTGACATTCTGGAGAGTGTAAAGCTTTTATAGCGCCTAGAGTCCAGAGAAAAGTAGTCGTTATTGACACGCCCCTTTTGGTGCGTGGGTTGTAGAGACTCAGTCGCTGCAGTCCTTATGGCTCCGCTTATGCTCAGGCAGGCAGTTCTCTGAACCTTCGATAGTAGGTAGGTGATGGTTAGTTTGTCAGTTGCCGTCCACCATACGACCACAATGCCGTATAACAGTATTCGCCGAACTACTGCTATATATAGCCAATGGATGACTTTAGGAGAGAGGCCCCACCGCGACACCCACAGTCTTTAGCAGGAATATAAAGCGACGTTGGTTCGACTTCTGGTTCATCAATAAAAAGTCCCACACCCGTCTTTCCTCCTCGCTTGGACCCATCCGTGTAGCAGCTGGTTCCCACTGGCACATGGGCCAAAGTTCCATTTTCCCAGGAGCGTCTGTCTGGTACAAACGTATCACAGGTAGCTGTAAGCCACACTTCAGGAATGCGGTCGGAGATTTCTGGTGTTTGAATGTGACCAACTAGAGATTCTAAAATCTTCTGATGGTACGACTTGTGGTCTCGATTTATCCATTCACCCATCACTTGTAGACGTCTTGCTGGGAGGGCTGCCTCATACTTTATACGGATGTCTATTGGTTGGATGTGCATTATAGTCTCCAACGCTTTTGTTAGTGCAGTTCTAAATGCCCGCTTATACCTAGACAGCACTCACGTTGAATTTTTTGCAAAGGTATTACGTTGCACTTCTTGTCCATTGATGTCCACCACACTACACAGGCGTAGGTGATTATTGGTCTAACCACGCTCATGTAAAGCCAGTGAGTCATATTTGGACGTAGTCCCCATTTTAAACCTATAGCTCTTCTGCACAACGACCAACATCTGTGGTCCTTTGTAACTCTTTCTTCAAGATGATCTTTCCAGTACAGTTTCTGATCCAAGATTACTCCCAAGTATTTTACCTTTTTAGTTATAGCAATTGTCTTATTCAGGAATCGAGGCGGGGTAAAACGTGGGATCTTCGTTGTCCTTGTAAATAGAAATATTTCTGATTTGTCTGGGTTAACATTGGTTGTGCCCAGTTATCCCCTTGGTTGTGCCCAGTTATATGCTATGTTAAGTGCCTCTTCTGCTGTTCTGCATAATAGATTTGGATGAAAGCCCCTTAGAAGTATTACAACGTCGTCTGCATAACAGACTGGTTTAAGTCCTTCATTGGTGAGGGCTTTTAGGAGACTGTGTATCGTCGTAACCCATAGAAGAGGCGATAAAATGCCCCCCTGAGGTATACCACGATTTACCTTGTCTCTAATTTTTACGTCATATGACCCACAAATAATCCACCTATTCCTTAGCATATTGTTGATCTAGTTTTTCAGCACCCGGTCAACCTGAAACTCGTCTAAGGACTGGATAAGTGTATCGGTCAGTACATTGTTAAATGCGCCCTCAATGTCTATGCAAACAGCAAGTGTATACATTTCTTTACTAAAGGACTCTTCTATGTGGTGTACTATCTCATGCAGAGCTGTTTCCACTGATCTTCCTTTGACATAGGCGTGTTGTTTGAATTTTAGCCTGTCATCCGCCATTTTACTTTTGACCATGTTATCAATTATTCGCTCCATTGTTTTTAACAGGAAAGAAGTTAGGCTAATGGGTCGATAAGCCTTTGGGGTCGTATAACTCGCCTTGCCAGGCTTTATAGAGGTTTAATATGTCCCACAAGAATATTGGCCTTACTATTTTCTACAAAGTTGGTAAAAATACCCTACACCAAAAAAAATTATTTCTTTAGAGTTACAAAGAAGTAATATTTTTGAAGTACAATGTGGTCTTTGTGAGCTTTTTAAGGTGCCTAGACACGTTCATATTGCATTGATACGAGTATGTTCACAAAAGTTGTTCAGATTTACCATGGCTACAATTTTGCTGTTAGTGAAAAAGTAGTAGTCCCTGTAAGTTATGCTGAAAAAAGAGAAAAAATATTTTTTCCTTCACTTTTTCAAAAATAAGTGTAGTTTTGGCATAAAATGTTAACAAACTTTGCTCATCATATTTTTAGCTATATTGTTGTTAAACGGACAAAAACTGATGACACCTTTTTCGAGGATCCCACTGAATTTCAGGATCATTTAAGGCCCATAAAAAAATTTGTCACAAATTTCGTCAAACCGAGTATAGGGTTATACCACCCTTTGGTAGGAGAATCAAACCTATGCTGTCAAGTCGTGTATTTTTCAGAAAGTGTTCATTTGTTGCACAGTGTATTAACAAAGTGGTAGGTTTAGGGCAAGCAAAAAAAATGTAAATGCAGACAGAAATGTAATAACGCCTTAAACTATTAAAAAATTAATATTTTTCTATGAAATATCAGAAAGTAATTCGCAATCATTATATTTGCAAAATCAATCGCACAATTTCGCAAATCCCCAAAAATGGTATTTCTTAGATTTTCGCATTTATCTACTATACTAAGGGTTCAACGAGCAACGCCTTACCACAAATAAAAATAGTAAAAGTTTTAAAAATTTAACTCTGCGATTAGAGAATATGTGGCTTACTTTTGAAATTTGTGTAAAAAATGTTATAATTTGGGGACGCTTGGCAACAATACCAGTGAACATTTTTGACTTGTTTCTTCTTAGAAATCATTGTCCTGGAAGTTTTCCTTAAGATGTACTGAACTACTTGACCAGTTCTTTCTTCGAGTGCATTCTATCGAAAGTTTCCTTTAAGATGAAAATAAATATGAGATACTTATGTTAAATAACTTTTTTTATAACTTAATACGATAACTAAATACGATAAATACTTTTTCGCAAAAAAATCACCTGGTATCAGGGACGTATCCACGATTTTGGTTCGGGGGGGGGGGCAACCTTATTTTCCATAACAAAGATAAACAATTAAAAAATTGCGTTTATTGCGTAGGTAATGGAAGTTAAGTTCACTAATTTTTTATTCGAATTTTATTCCTAAATATAAATATGTACTTTAGTACGAGATCAGTAAAACTTTTTATAACAAAATACGTAAGAGTTAAAAATGTGATCTTCGATTTTTTGAAAGAAATTTATCAATTATTTAATCGATTTTGACTTCATCTTTGTATATAGACATCAAAGTCAGATAAGATAGCCTTTCTCCTTCCATTCTGTTCCGGAGATAAGTTTTTATTCTTCTTAACGTCAAGAAACTTTGCTCAGCAGATGCCGTTGTCACTGGTCAGTATCTGCAAAAGGGTAAAAACTCTTGGGAACATGTCCTCATCACAAACTGAAATAGCATCTAATGCATTTGATGGCTTATCATTCTTCTGCTTCAAATAATCAATCCATATACTTATTTCAGCTAAAACAGATTTTGCTGATTTTTTTAAATCGTTTTTGTAAAAAAGTGTGACTTCTTCGAAATCTTCCTTTATTAGATTTACAACTCGTTTCGGAACTGTATTAAACAGACTTGTAATTATAGCTTCATGTTCGGAACATCTATTATTTAAATGTGATATTACTTCGTCCAGATATGATATGAACAATGCTGTCCTAAATACCCATTGGCATCTGAACCAGGAATATTAGCCCTATACTTTTGAGTGCCTACTCTTCTAGGTAGTGCAGCTTCTATTCCAAAACTTCTTGCAAATTGTGTGGATTTTTTAAACAGTTCATCAAACTCCGCATCTGAATTTCTACGCATGTCACTTAATTTAGTCGTTACCAATTTTATGATTTCGTAAGCCTTTATTATATCTAGGTTAATCGTTTGCAAATTCCGTGATAAGTTCTGTGTAATGGCCAAAACCGTACTACTTATTACCACACCCAATATAAAGTCAAATTTACCTACACGGTTGTGCAAACTCATTCCATCACTGCAACCTACATGTTAAAAAGGTAGATAGATAAGAAATCATAAATGTAATGTTAACTTAATTTTCGCCATATCTGGTTATCATAAACTTAAAGCCAACCAATAATTACACCGGTCGACAAAACAACAACATTTTTCTTGGGTTTCTGTTTTAATGCATAGATTCTGACTCTGGACGTCAAAAAACGTCAAAATCTCCAATCTTAGCTTTTAAAGTTTGTTTTTGTAAATTTTACATTGATATGAAAGTTTTAAAGTTAATACCTTACTAAATTAGCTATAACTTTTTAAGTTATGCATCGATTTTCTTCGGAATGGGCTCGTTTAATTCATGACGAACAGACTTTACGATAAAATCATAAAAATATAACATTTGTTAATTTTTAGATTGTTTTATGGGAGTTTTATTTTGAAAATATTAAAATTTTATCAAAAAATCACATTTTTTTTGCAATATTTTGTAATACTCGTATATCGTCGAAACCGCTGAACGGATGGAAAATGGTATTTTATGAAGTTGAAGGCTACTTAATATTTAATTCTTTAAAACTTTCCTCAACCAAATCGGATAAATGGTTCTCGAGTTATGCGACTATATGTGGTTCAACCACTAATTCCTTTCCATATCACAGCTTATCGCGAGAATTTAAAGACAACCCTTTAGGCTAAGAAAAAAGAGAGGTTGAACCACATATTATGGCATAACTAGAGAACCATTCATCCAAATTGGTTCAGGTAAGCTTTACAAACTTCAGAATTAAGTAGCCTTCAACTTCGCACAATACAATTTTCCATCCGTTCAGCGGATTCGACAATATCTTACAAAAAATCATATTTTTGGAGAAAATTTTAATAATTTGTAAATAAAAACCCGGGAACTTTCTTACTTGTTCTTGGAACACATGTGTACAGAAAATAAATATATTTACATTACATTTCTAATAAAATACGAATCTATTTTAGATTCGGTAGTTCATCCAAAGATATAGTGACTTATTCATAAAAAGTTAAAGAACACTGCTAAAGCGTTCCTCAAACCTTTATTATTTTTTTATGAATAAGGGCCATAAATACCAAGATACAACGGTATCCATTCACAACTAGTTTGCAGATGGCGTAAATAACCAATAGGGCAGCCATTTACACATTAATTCAAATATTTGGTGTTGCCGATTATCAAATTTGAACATTTTACAGGAAAAAACAAGTAAAAAAGTTTCAGTCGGGTAAACCGACTAAGGTATACCCTCACTTTGTGAGTAATGTAATATATAACATTACACCAATAAATCTGTCAATTTGTGTGGGAGGTACCAGAAGGGGTTTTTCCAAATACACATATTTTTCGGTAAACAGTACATTCTTAAATACATTGCATTGTGCTGAACTATAAGCGTTTATGTGCACTGCTATATTAAAGTTACGATCTATGTAATTTTGGTATGATTTGGTCATTTTGTGTGGGAGGTACAAAAAGGGGCGGGGTGATAACGCCCACTTTTTACAGGACTATAGGCACTATAACAGCATTACACTGTACAAAATTTCAAGTATTTGTATGCACTGGTATTTAAGTTACAAGCCGTTTACTTTTGGTACGAAACGGTTCATTTGTGTGGGAGGTACCAAAAGGGGCTGTACGATAATGCCCATTTTTTACCGGACTATAGGCGCTACAAAAACATTATACTGTAGAAAATTTCAAGCATTTTTATGCACTTGTATTAAAGTTATAAGCAGTTAAATTTTGATGCAAAATGGTCCATTTGTGTGGGAGGTACCAAAAGGGGCATGCCAACTTCACCCATTTTTCTCGAGTTAATAGCGACTTATATACTAATATTATGTGCAGAATTTCAAAAGATTCGAATAAGTAGTATAGAAGTTATTAAAGAATCAATATTTCACTAAATTTTAACCCTTTGTGTGGGAGGTACCAGAAGGAGTAGACCAATATGGCCCATCTTCGAACTCATCCGGAGATAGATCAAAATATTACCACATACCAAATTTGAAGTCAATCGGTTACTCCTTTCGAGAGTTATCGTGCGCACCAGCCAGCAGACACACAGACAGACAGACAGACAGACAGACAGACAGACAGACAGACAGACGGACGGACATTGCTCATTCGACTTAAAATGACCCAAAACGGATTTCCTCCGAACATACTTAGGGTCTTAGATCACTCCTTCGATGTGTTACACTTTTTTCCGCAGCAAATGATATATACCCTCGTCACACTAAAGTGAGGGTATAATGAAATGTGCAAATGAAATGCGTTGCGTTGCGCGGGTTGGATTTCAATATCGCAATGCAAACATCTGACGAAAAACTCTGATTAAAACAAAAAAAAAACAATACACTTTTAAAAGCCAGGTCGCATACGATTTTGGAGTTATCTTGATGACCGTTACATCAAATTGAAAGTAATAAACTTTGATTTTTTAGACAAATAGCCAACATAGTCTTAAATATATGTTTAAATAATTCCAAACAATCGCAAAAACGTAAATCTCAAAATAGAATCTACAATTTAAAAAAAATATTCTAAGAATCTCACTCACTCCTTGGGTAGCATGGGGCCTATACAAACATCTTCCAGAATGTTCCATCATTTGCTGTTGCTTTTATTTCGTTCCAAATTTTAACTGTTTTTCGATTTCCTTCTTCCAGGCTTCTCTCCCAAGAGTTTTTTTTGCCGTCCTTTAAGTCTGCTTTCTTGGACATATTAGATTTTTAGTTACGTTGAAATATCTGAAATAGACAATTTTATAAAAACAATCGAAAATACTTTCTTCACTAAAATATAAATAAGAAATTATAAGATTCAGAAAATCATTTAAATGCAGAGGACTCTTTTGAAAAATAAAAAACATAAAATGTTCCAATTAATTTGGCCACTTTCTGAGACAATTTTGGGCGTGCAATCAAAGACAAAAATACTAAAGATGCGGCAGATAGTTTGCACGCAATATACCTAAGATGGCGCTGTTTCATTGAGGCCCAATCTTTTACTCGAGAAACAGATGTCGTTAGTGCATAAGGGTCTAATATTTTTTCAAAGAACGGCTGAACTTTCGAATCTCCCACATAATTATTTCTCCGGGACTTTGTATTATTAAGAAATGGAAGTAAAAGAAGAAATATCGTTAAAACTGCTGAAAACAAGTAAGAAAGTTTCAGTCGGGTAAACCGACTAAGGTATACCCTCACTTTGTGAGTAATGTAATATTGAATATTATTCTGTCGATTTGTGTGGGAGGTACCAGAAGGGGTTTATCAAATACACCTTTTATTCGCTGAACATTAGATACTTTAAATCCATTGCACTGTGCCGACTTATAAGCATTTATGAGCACTGGTATAAACGTTATGAGACTTTAAATTGTGGTATGATTTTGGCATTTTGTGTGGGAGGTACAAAAAGGGGCGTGGCAATAACGCCCATTTTTCACAGGGCTATAGACACTATAAAAGCATTACACTGTACAAAATTTCAAGTATTTTTATACACTGGTTTTAATGTTATAAGCTGTTAACTTTTGGTGCAAAAAGGTACCTTTGTGTGGGAGGTACCAAAAGGGGTGTGGCAACAACACCAATTTTTCCCTCGACTGTAGGCAATATAAAAGCATATTACTGTAAAAAATTTTAAGTAATTTTATACACTGTTATTAATGTTATAAGCTGTTAACTTTTGGTGCAAAATGGTGGATTTGTGTGGGAGGTACCAAAAGGGGCGTGGCGACTTCGCCCATTTTTCTCGAGTTGATAGCGACTAATAAGCTAATACTATGCGTGGAATTTCAAAAGATTCGAATAAGTAGTATAGCAGTTATTAAAGAATGAATATTTCACAACATTTTAACCCTTTGTGGGGGAGGTACTAGAAGGAGTGGACCAATATGGCCCATCTTCGAACTTAGCCGGAGATAGAAAAAAATATTACCACATACCAAATTTGAGGTCAATCGGTTACTCCTTTCGAGAGTTATCGTGCGCACCAGCCAGCAGACAGACAGACGGACGGACATTGCTCATTCGACCTAAAGTGGCCCAAAACGGATTTCCTCCGAACATACTTGGGGTCTTAGGTCACTCCTTCGACGTGTTACACTTTTTTCCGTATACCCTGACACTAAAGTGAGGGTATAATTAATTCGTATTTTATTAGAAATGAACACTGTATATCTATGTACTGTACACATGTGTCCCAAGAAAACCAAGCTAAGATTAGACCCTTATTCACTGAAGACATCTGTTTCTTGAGTAAAAGATTGGGCCCCAAGGAACAACGCCATCTTAGGTATATATTGTGTGCATACCATCTGACGCATCTTGTAAAGATGCGGCAAATCAAATCACGCGATAGGGATAATTTTAACTGCAAAGATGGAGCTTAGTTTTCTTGGAACACATGTGTAAAGTGCATAAAAATGCAGTGTTATTTTCTGGTAAAAAAATATTTATATTTCATTAGTTTAAATGATAACACAGGTCCACAAAAAGGAAATAATATTTTGAGGCCTTGAGTTTTGCAGCTGATTTTATTTGTACTTTTAACGCGGATTTCAAAACTGAATATCATTTTTCCCTAGCAGCTCTAGTTTTTGAGTTACAGAAATATCCAATTTACCCTACTATGTACAGTATAACCTCTCTAATCCGGACACTCGATAGTCCGAACTATCCAGTAATCCGGACAGCTCAATGATTCGGACAATTTCGAAATTTTACCTCTGTAGTCCGGACATCAATATGTTGTTGTGTTTGTTTTTAAGTTTTTTATCGTTATTATAGCTTTAGCCAAAAACAATAATTATGTACTCGTAGTGGTTCTGGAAAATGATAATTTTTTTCAAAATATCCGGTGGTTGCTAAAATTCAAAATTTGTAATGAAATTAAACTTGCAAAATTTGTAATGAATTAAAAAGCCCTATCTTTGAGGGCTCTTTCAACAACAACTTTTTTAATTCAGCTCCAGGCAGAAAAATGTCAGCAGATAGAATGTCCTTCATGGTAACGAGCCTGGATCTCATACGTTGCCTTTCCTTTTAATAGGTAAGCCTGAAAATCCATGAGCGTTTAAACAATTTCAACTTTCTTTTGTATATAAATCTACCAAAAAAGGCTGGATATCGACTTCCGTTTTTGAAGATTGAAGAAATTTCCGATAAATGCTAAGAAGCCGCTGATAGCACTTCAGTTATTGGGTAAGGCTCCATGACAAGAAAATGAAATGAATACGGAGGATTACACAGAAAGAAAATGGGACCATACAAATCTTTCATTTCTTGTTCACCACTGATGATGTTATAGTTCCGTCAGTTATGTCAAACGAAAATATTGAAAAGGACATAGACTCCATTGTAGTCTTGAAGAAATTCACTATTTTTTGTAGACAAATAAGAAAGCAGCCGAACCCTTTCAAGTGCTATTTTATAGGCTTAGAAAGTAATAATATTTCTAAAAGAATTTAGAAACAGACTTAAAAAAACTGCAAAAAGTTAAGTGTAAAAGAGTCGATTGTATTCATTATTTATCTTTTTCTTTTTAAGAAACGCGATTCTTAATAAGATATGAAAATATGACCCACTTTCGAGTTTTGTACTGTAGTCCGGACAATTCAGTAATCCGGACAAAGGTCAGTAATCCCGAGTAATTTTGTTATACATGTATACACGACAAAAAATACACATAAAAAATGTTTTACTTTCTTCTTTTCAGAATTATTTTGGATATTTCTAAGAGGTGTCAAGTTTACACCACTCTACATGATAACGGGAGCTGCTAGGCAAAAACCGACTGCAGATTCGTATTCAGGAGGTCGAATTTACTAAAGAACTGTTCAAAAAGTATCGGCACCAAAATGTGTGTATACCGGTGTAATCATCAATTTCAGAATAAAAAAAATACGAAATAATTTTCACCATTTTTAACGATATTTCTTCCTTTACTTCAATTTCTTAATAATGCCAAGTCCCGGAGATATAATTAAGTGGGAAATTCCTTAGTCCAGCCGTTGTTTAAAAAAAAGATTAGACCCTTATGCACTAACGACATCTGTTTCTAGAGTAAAAGATTGGGCCCCAATGAAACAACGCCATCTTAGGTATATTGTGTGCAAACCATCTGCAGCATCATTAGTATTTGTCTTTGGTTGCTGTCTTTGATAACAACGAAAGCAAAGACGCACACCCTACAAATGTAGCTATGTCACAAATTACACAGTTTCCGTCAAAAACGTATTCTTTTTGTCGAGCTTTCTTCAGTCTATTATTGTGGCGCTATTTGTATTTCAACTATATATACTTATAGTTATTCTAGGTTTGTCGTCATATTCCATGAGTCTGATTAAGTTGCACTGTCTTATTACAATTAATATTGTCCATAAATAGCACTCACATGCAAAATATCTAAACAATTCGTACCGACAACAGTCCAACTGCTATTGGATGTCCGAATGGAAAAGGGGTCAAAAGTATTCACATAATTTAATGTTATTAAAGAAAATTACATACATACATTTACGTTATAATAGACATACATACATATTTCGAATAACATTTCAAGAGAAAAGCTGAACCAGAGCATTGCCAAACTGAAGCTAAGCGGAAGCTACACTTTTTTAACAAAATGTATTGACCAACGACGAGATTATACACAAACAGAGATTTAGATGAGATGATCGTATTCCCCTGAGACCCTGTCAGCCGCCAGATATACTTAAATTCCATTATAATGTTTATTTGGAAAAATGTGACGACAATGCATTTATTTGGAATTAGAAGAATTCATTGTTGCTGTGTGACTACTTAGGTCCGGCTCTGTATGTATGTATGTGCGAGTACACGTCTTCTAGCAGAATTGAACTTTTGAACTCTTCGATAGCGATATACTCTACGTACGTATATACATACATACGTATATACACACATACGAGCGTCTATAGAGAAGAAGAATCTCGATGCATATTAAATTATTGTCTACTGATAAGACCAGAAGAAATCCAACAATTATTTTGCACAATAAATGAAAATGAATATTCATTCTAAGTGACAGTCTAAGTGTTTCAGTGAATTGTTAAAGAACATTATAGGAAAAAATAAATATAATGAAAACAAAATTAAAAAAATTGGAAATAATAACATTGATTTCGATTATCATGCTAATAGCACCGATTGAATCATCCGATTTGGTAAATGTGTAGTTTATACATAACTTAAATAATTTAAAGAATATGAAAATCATTCAAAATATTGCAGTGAATATTATTAAAAGGCTTTAGACTACAAAAATTGAGTGCATAAAAATATAAATAATCGGTTAACAATTAACTAAAAGTGAAAAACATTTAATCAAAAAAATATGTGCTAACTTCTCTACAAGAAAATTATGAAACCGGAATATAAAGACACACATAAACCGAACACAAATTAAAACCAGTATGGAAAGGCTAAAGGCGGGCGGAGCCCACTATGTATACTCGTATAATACTCTACCTCACCTTATTAGAGTAGAATAAAAACACGTATAGATGCTCTGTGTCTGAAACGATTACATTTAAACTCGCAGCGCACAGTGGTTAGAAATATTGTTATACTTATATTTCTGAAATTTTCTGCATTTTGTGAACGGTTGAATATATTTGCACAAAATTTCACATACTCTAAAATGATGATTTGGTGTTTTTGAGATGATTCTGCAAAGTGGCAGTTCATAGCTTTTGGTTGTGTGCTTTCAAAGTAGCTGAACTCGGGTATAGAACATTTTATAATTGTTGTGAAAAGTCAAAATATGCAGATATTGCAGAGATTTTCTTGACATAGAAGGACATTTTAAATACCCTCTGCTTAGAGTTGTGATAAATTTTAAAGCATCATTGTTTGCGCTTTGGAAGTGAGCAGATATGCTCCTATCATACAACGGCGCACTATGGACGGAAATTGAAAAATGCAGCCAAAATTCAAATTTTATGGCAAATGTAATATTGAAGAAATTTGGTATACGAATCTGTTGAGCAGATATTCAGTATATTGCATCAAAAATATAAACAATATTTCTTAATATTTAGGTGATCATACACCTGTTTAAAGTGAGGCATATATTTGAACTTATAGAACAATTTTATGCATTTTTTTTTTAAATGTTGTGAGGAGAGAAAAGGGAAAGTAATTGGACCAATGTAGGCATGAATTTAAGGCATGCTTTGTGCAGAATAAAATAATATATAAGCGTTTGAGTTTTTCTTTTATTTCGTTGTTAATACAAAATTGATTTGAGAATCTTCGATGAGGTATTCTGTAAAAATTGCATCTGCACCTAAGGTACACTTTATAAATATTGTGATTGTGCATTTCTCGATGTTTTTATGCTGTGTTTCATAAACAGCTAAAAAATTTCGGTAATTTTTTAGCTGTTTACCTTTATTTGGATAGATAAACAAGTCTCATCCCACTGAGAGACCACAAAGCTCTTAAAGGAAATGACCTAAGCTTTTGTTTGAGCATAAAATAAGAAAAATATATAGTTTTTGACAAAAATGTCAAAACAAGTTTTAATAAACAAATTGCAATTTTTAAATAAAAATGCAATTAAACATAATAGGTAATTAGTTATAGAGATGGGGGAAAAAGGATCATTGCTACTGAAGTTACCAGCGACATTCAAGAGACAAGTACTTTCTTTTCCGAACGAACTTATAACCGAACTCTCGAATCCCTCCGTGACGTGATAAAAGCGAAAACAAACAAAGAGTTGAACTTACGCTAAAATTACGTTAAACTTGAAGTTAAATTTAAAACTTATAAAGTGAATAACTAAAACTAAAATCAATAAATAAGTGAAACTAAACTATTTGTTAAACAATTAAAATCTAAAAATTTAACTACTAAACATAAAATATACTTAAACCGTAAATATCATTACAAACTAAAATAAATAAACAGTGAACTAAAATTTAGAACTGAAATTAGAGCAACTAAACAACGGTCTACTTTTGTTTCTTAAATCTAAATTTAACCAACTTAAACTAAATTTGCACATTTCCCTGTAATTTGGCAACATAATTAGAACTACAAACTCTCTCTCATATTCATTTAAATCAAAAACACACTCACAGAGGAACATAAGATCCATTGAGCCAGATAAAGTGCAAAAAGTGATAAAGTTCAAAAATCAAATAATTACGAAAAGTGCTACAACAAATAAAAAGAAAAAAAATAAGTGCCCAGAAACGAAGAAATTGTGCTAAATAAATATTAAAACAACAAAGACAGCTTGTGAGTTTTGGGACAAAAGCGAGATCAATTATAAAAAACGGTACGGCCGGGCAACAGAACGAGACCAAACCAAAAAGAGAGGATCCAGTCGACGAATGGATCGGCACAGGTTTGACACACAAGTTACGAATATATAGGCGTACATGTATATATATATATCTATATACATTCAAAGTGAGTACCTACATATCTAATTTTCTGTGTCAACATAGACGACAGCGAAGAATACTGGGTGCAGCATTTTATTATCTTGGCGCTTGAACCTGTATACTTCACACTGTCCAAAGAAGTTTGACTCGTTAAATTTTAAAATCTACATATTCACGTTACTGTACATTCAAACAGATGAGACTCCTTATTGAAGGATCCGTTATGTACATAATTGCACCAAATTCGCGAAATCAACGACTTATTTATACAGCATTATCTTTTTCCTCGAAACACATTTAGCTTTGGAGAAGAAAGAGAAACGAAAATTTTAATTTTTTCATTGTAAAATTCTATTGCAAGAACTTTTAACCGACCCCTCGCATCGGCCTTGAATACAGAGAAAAACAATTTGGATTTTTTAAAAAAAAAAGTTAGACGTGTATATGCGTGCTTGGCGTTATAAAGCACAGCATTCCCATTTTCAAACCATATTGTAAACTTCCATAAGTATTTCAGCTGATTTAAGTTAAAGACATACATTATTGCTATAGAATTCGGAAGATGAGAGAGTGGTGTCTATCGAAACTGCAGTCAATTCTACCAGCAATTAAAACTCTCTTCCAATTTTTGAATTTGTTTCTATTACATTTTTGCAATAAACATAAAGTAACTGAAACATATGGTCTTAAACCGAATAAATTCTGATTGACTAGGGAAAGAAAAATTGAATTTTTTCAAAAGAAAAAAGCTTTTTGTTAAAACTTTTGCTTAGTACAACTGGAGCAACAATACGTCGCTGTGAGAGGAGCTGCGGATTTTTTATCCTTCTATTTGGGCTGGGTCAAAATATTTAAAATCGACCTATGAAGTTAATTTGTGGCTAAAAAGTGTGTAAACAGTTGCTAAATGGTAAAGTAATATCTCGCTATAATTTTTTCGATTTTGAAAAAAGAGTTTTTGAATTTTACAAAATTTGTAATTGCTTTCGAACGTCTGAAACAATATTTTGCAAAGTTTACATTGGTTTAAAAAGGACATAACGTGATATTTTTTGTAGCCTTTTGTAATTTTACGAATACTCGTCTCACAAATCCGAAACAGTAATTCTATTTTGTGAGCCTCAATATTTGTAAAAGTTACGGACGAAATACTAAGAATGGTTTGGCAGCTCTTTCCATTTTTCGTCCGTTTCTGCAAAACCCGGCGTGTAAAATACATATTATACAAAAAGAGATTTTAAAAATCATATGTCAAGGAACAGAAGAGAAATGCTCAAAATTGCCAGACCAATCTTAGTATTTCGGCCATAATTTTTAAAAATATTGACTCCCTCAATATACAATTACCGTTTAGGGTTTATGAGAACGCGACAAGTATTCTGTATAAATTGAAGATAATCCCCCTTCGATTTTCTTAATAAGTATGCAGAAAGCAATTTTTTTAAAAATTTGTTTTTCCTATAATTACAAAAAAAACCCGTTATGTCCTAAAACAATGTAAACTTTGCACCCGCAATCGGTTCAGCCGTTTGAGAGCAAATACAAATTTCGTAAAACCCAGAAACTGATTTTTTAATATTTTAAAAATTTAAAAAGCCCATAAAATTTATGAAAAAAAAAATTCAAAAAAAAAAAAGTATAGCGTGAACTTTGTTTTGCCATTTTGCAACTGTTAAAAACTCTTTAGCCAAAAATTAACTTCATAGTTCGATATTAAATATTCTGGCCCTGCTTCGATTTGCGACAGACAGAAGGTCAACTTTCTGCATTTTTTTCGGGGAAAAAGATGAGAAGTAGAATTAATTAACAAAAAGGTTTGGCGATAACCAAAAAAAATAATTACCTACATAAATGCAAAAAAATCAGTTTGTTGGAAATACGAAAAGAAAATAAGTCGATTTTTTTCAACTTTTAAAAAATTCAACAAAAAGTCCTAAGAACAAATTTAAAATTTTTGGAAACACGAAAAGAAATGAACAACGGCGATATTTTTCAAAACTCTTGGAATTTACACCGATCTACAATTTTATTTTTGTCGCAACATAAATTGTTTATTTTTGGAATTTACACCTGCCTACAAATTGTATTTTTAGTCAAACGTTTGGAAATGACCGCTGCCTACAAAAATTATATGTGTGATAACTTTTGGAATTGACGCCGGCTTACAGTTTTACTTTTGACCATAATTTTTTTCTAGAAAAAATATTACTACAATTTAGTTCCTCGAAATATTTTTCATCGTTACACCATCATACAAAAATTAAGTTCAAAAAGTAATGTTTTGAAATTTGCTGCTATTTGTATACGAATTTGAAGTGATTCGTAAAATTTATTCTTAGAAATATTTATTTTGGTGTTCGGGCTCTTGGCAATTTCAGAGAAATGTTTTATATTTTTCTTCTGCAAGTTGAGCTAAGACCCAACCCTGTTCGAAATTTTTTGAAATTTGTTTCTCTTTTATATAAATTGACCAACTTTCGTCAAATTTGTTATCGCATATATATATTTATGTGTTTCAGTATCTTGTATATTGGAATGTCAGAGAAAAATTGTATTTTTTTCTTCTGCAAATAGACCTAAGACCCAACCCAAAAAAGTTTTGAATTTGTTGGTTTTATACAAATTTGACGAGATTCGGTAAATTTGTTTTCGAAATTTTTTATTCTCGTGTTCGGGCTATTGGATAAAAACAAAAAATGTAAAATTTGGCAATTTGAGGGAAAAATATATTATTTTTCGTCTTAAAATTAGCATAGGCATCCTCGTTCAGATTTTGTATCCCCTCACCTTAGAGAGTATACTCTACTATATGTATATTACTTATATATCCTACTATATCCTATTACTTACATATATATCACTTGCTACGAGCCAAATGTGTAAGTCCCTAAGTATATTCGGTGGAAATCCGTTTTGGGTCATTTTAGCAATGTTCGTCCGTCCGTTCGTCTGTCTGTCTGGCAGTGTGTCTGGCTGTGTGTCTGTCTGCTGGCTGGTGCGCACGATAATTCTCGAAAGGAGTAACCAATTGACTTAAAATTTGGTATGCGGTAATATTTTTTTCTATCTCCGGCTAAGTTCGAAGATGGGCCATATTGGTCCACTCCTTCTAGTACCTCCCCCACAAAGGGTTAACATTTAGTGAAATATTGATTCTTTAATAACTTTTAAACTACTTACCAAAATTGAAGCTCATAACCTTAACCCTCCTGGTACCACCCACACAAGTTGACAGAATAATTCGAGTAATATTCAATATGATATTACCCTCCAAGTGAGGGTATACCCTAGTCGGATTACCCGACTGAAACTTTCTTACATGTCCTTCTGCATGTTGGCATAAAAACCACCCTCGTTTCGTGTTTTTAAAAACTTACGATTACATTAATCTGTTAAATTGGTATTCGGCACTTCAAAAACAAAACTGTGTTCTTTGTTTTCCATCCAGCTTTCAAATCTGTCTTACATTTTTTGACTGGAACAAAAAGTCAGTACAATTTGATCTACACGATGGACAAGATTAAATGCGACAAATTTGCCAGTTCTGTAAACCAACTCACAGATTTCGAGAACTTTTAATCTGTAGAAAGCAGCGAGAACAACATACATTAACTGGAGATCTCGCGAGTGGAACATGGCTCGTTCTGGGGTCAAGTAAATAGAGCCTATTTGGATTGTCGAGATCTTGTATGAACGGGTGAGGGAATGCCTATTGATGAAACCACACCGCGAACACACTATAAGGATGTCCTTAGAAGCTACAAACGAGTTTTGAGTCCTTTGCATGCAGAAATTTGGACCCTTTTTGCAGAATAAGCATCCAAACTGTCATCAGGGGATTCCGAAAAGAAAGAAGAGGTACCTGAACCAACATTCACTTCAATTTCGAGATTACCACAATGTAACCCGGACACCTTCCTGGGGGGATAATACATGGGGGATATACTTACAAAATACAAAACTGAGTAATTTAGAAAAAACTTTTTAATTTGATCCAGAGGACAACAGCAATGTTCCTTTAACAAATGATGGGTTCGAGTTGGCTTGGGACGAATCTGGTCGATCAATACGAGAATAAACGGATGCAAGTCTATGAGCAGCTGAAGAAAGAATTACAACGTACAGTAAACAGCTGCATCAAAATTCTGGAAACTCTAAAACTCGCAAAGGATTGGGACCCGATCTTGATATATTTATGTTCAGCAAAACTGCTGCCATTCTTTCTTGAAGACATCGAAAACTCTCTGGTGGATTTCACAAAGCTTCCCACGTGGGCGGAGTTTGATAATTTTTTGACTCATGATCATTCACTTTTGATCTGACCATTCACTTCAAAATATAATTATAATAAACACGATTTAAATACAAAAGAAATACATCTCATACAAATATTTTTCAAAAGGCACAATATACCGGAAATAAAAATAGATTTAGCACTAAGTCTCCAAACAGGGAATATAGTCCAAACTGAACAACGTTGTCCACTTTGCAAATTGAATCATTTTATTCGGGATTGCAAACAATTCTTAGAAAAATGCGTGAATGATTGAATTCAAATCGTAACATTTATCTCTCAGCCCATCAAAGATTGCAAAGTATGTTTAGTTGCAAGAGGTGTAATTTACGACATCATTACCTCATTACCATGTTCCACAAGGGTAATGAGACCCATACATTTAGTCAAGACACTCATACATTCCACACAAACTCTAGAACCGACAACCATTACCGCTTTGACTATCCGAGAAAATCAACCCAGTATATAGCTAGTATCAACTATACAGAGAATCGGCGAGGAACTTTACCTTTCACCCTCATGATACAAATTGAAGCTCATGGGCAGCTTTATTATCCCAGGACCATTTTTTGATTCTGGATCACAATCAACTTTTATATCGCAAAAAAATCAATAATCGTTTAAATCTTCCACCAAAACACTAGTTCATGTTACAGGCTTTAGTCAAATAGTATCAGAAAAATCTACCAAATATCGTCTCTTCCATATACGCTCGAGATTAGACCCCAGATTTGAATTAGACGTTGGACGGCAGGTCTTGAAGACGCTTCCTTCCTATTGACCGTCACATACCTTAGACAAACACGACTCAGAGATGTTGGTAACATTGAATTAGCAGATCCACGATTTTACGCAAGTCAACCGGTATTTATACCCTACACCACACTGTGGTACATTGTATTATAAGTTTGTTTCACGGCAGATGTTTGTAACACCTGAAAATAACACAGCTAGACCCACCTTAAAGTATACCGATCAACTCAGAATCACTAGCTGAGTCGATTTAACGACGTCCGTCCGTCCGTCCGTCTGTCCATGTAAAGTTGTTCGTCGACTACAGGTCGCAATTTCACTCCGATCGTTCTGCAATTTTGCAGTTTAGAGTATTTCGCAGCTGTTAAGATCGCTATTGAATTTCGTTGAAATCGGTTCCGATTTGGATATAGCTCCCATATATATGTTTCGTCCGATTTTGCTCTTTAGTCCTGAAGAAGCTGTATTTTACATCCTATCATTTCGAAATTTAGAATGGTAGAGTTTCTTGATCCATGAACCAACACTACCGAATTAGAGTTTCTTGATCCATGAACCAACATTGCCGAATTTGAAGAAAATCGGTTAAGATTTAGCTATAGCTCCCATATATATGTTTCGTCCGATTTGGCCCTTTAGTTCTATAGAAGCTGTATTTTACATCCAATCGTTTTGAAATTAAGAATAAACAATTTATACATGAACTACAAAATTTATATTTCAGAGTTATTCAATATTACGAGTGGTGTAGGGTATTATATAGTCGGCCCCGCCCGACTTTAGCCTTTCCTTACTGGTTTTTGATTGGAATTGGCTGAAGACCTACAATTTTTACCACTGGAGTCCCAATGAAGTCAATTGAGAAAATTATAGCACAATGGACCATATTTGGATGGATTACACTGTGATACAAAATCGAACTTTCCGAATGGGAATGGGATGAGACCAATTGCAAATGAAAGTCGACATTATCCATAACAAAACCTTCAAGGGTTTTTTTCAGTTCAGTGCAAGATTTTTTTTACACTCATTTGAAGTTGGTGATAACTAAATTTCTCAAATAAAATATGTGTTTGTTTAAATACAAATAAAATTTAATGTTTAGTCATTCTTCGAAATATATTTTATTTAAAAAAAACATTTGTTGACTTTTTCGAATTTCAGTTTTAATTGTTCCTTGGTTTTGAATTGTACCTCCCAGTTATGATACCATATCGTTAGACTAATTCAGAAAGGGCGTAACTAACCATTTTTTAGGCATTGCGTTTTTATGTTGATTACCACAAAATTCGATATGTATATATAAAACACATCTCCTGTGTAAAAAAGTGCGATGCGCGAGTTATGGAGGACTTCGACACATACAGGGTTTAGGTTTAGGTTAGGTTTAGGTTAGGGTGGCAGCCGTATTTTTTTTTACAAGCTCACATAGACCAGTTTAGTTCCCTAGTGTTACCACGGGCTGAAATGCCCCTCATCGAAACCAACCTGTTTGATATATAAATTTATCGATAGTACGAATATCAGTACTAGAAAGATCTGTTAGGCTGCCTAAAAAGGCCGACCCCAGTATGTCCAGTCGTCGTTTACTCAAAGCGGGACAGTCGCAAAGCAAGTGCTCAATGCTCTCCACTTCTTCCTCATCTCCACAGCTTCGGCAGAAGTCATTGGAGTCAATACCCAATCTTTTGGCGTGTTCGCCGATCAAGCAGTGTCCCGTCAGAACCTGTACTAACGTAGACAATCGTTTCCTCTCTAGTGCGAGAAGATATTTTGACCTTCTCAGGTCATACCTTGGCCAGATTTGTCTAGCTACCCTGCAGGTGCCGATTTCTGTCCATCTTTCGTTGGACTGCCTGATTGCCTCTTGCCTAAGCCAAAGCTTGCACGTGGATAGTGGCGCACCAATATATGCAAATTCTTCGAGAATTTGTAATGTCGTCCCTTTCCTAGCAAGTTCATCGGCTTTGCAGTTCCCCGGGATATCCCTATGCCCAGGCACCCATATGAGGTGTATATTAAACTGCTCAGCCATCTCGTTAAGAGATCTGAGGCAGTCGAGGGCTGTTTGTGAATTTAGGGATGTTGCCTCCAGAGAATTGATGGCAGCCTGGCTGTCCGAGTAAATGACAACGCCAGTGTTGGTTACTATGTTGCGACTCAGCCACTTGGCGACTTCCCATATTGCCATTATTTCGGCTTGATAGACACTGCAGGTATCTGGTAGTCTGTGAGCTATATCCAGACTAAGTTCTTCACAGTGTACTCCGAAGCCAACCTTTTCATCAAGCTTCGAACCATCCGTGTAAAAGTGGAGATGGTTTCTATTACCTGGTATTCTGCCGACCCATTCGTCTCTGGCGGGAATCATAGTGATGTAATTTCTCTCGAAGGTGTACACAGTTGGTATATAGTCCACTCGGTCGGTTACCATAGCACTACACTTTGATATCCTCATGTGACCATAGTTCTTGTACCTCCACAGTGATAGGCAGTTTAATCTTATTGCCGCTTTGGTTGCAACTTCTCTCGCCACAATATTAATCGGCAGTATATGGAGTAGGGCTTGTAGAGACTCGGTCGCTGTAGTCCTTAAGGCTCCGCTTATGCTCAGGCAGGCAGTTCTCTGAACCTTTGTTAGTAGGTTGGTAATGGTTAGTTTGTCAGTTGCCGTCCACCATACCACAATACCGTATAACAGTATTGGACGAACTACTGCTATATATATCCAGTGGACGATTTTAGGAGAGAGTCCCCACCGCGACCCTACAGCCTTTTTGCAGGAATATAAGGCGACGTTGGCCTTCCTTACACGTTCCAATACGTTAAGTCTAAATAACATTTTCCTATCTAGAATTATTCCTAAAAATTTTGCACTTTCAGAAAAGACTAGATCTGTTCCATTTATCCGAGGTGGAGGGTCCACATGTGGGACATTATTCATCCTAGTAAAGAGAACCAATTCTGTCTTGTTGGGGTTAACGCCCAAACCGCTGCTTCTGGCCCATCTAACCAACTTGTTCAGAGCCACCTGTAGGATGTCTCTGAGGACGTTTACGAATTTGCCACTCACTGCGATTGCCACGTCGTCCGCATATGCCACGACCTTGCAGCCACAACGTTCTAGATCTAGCAGGATTTCATTCACCGCTAGGTTCCAAATTAGTGGAGACAGTACTCCTCCTTGCGGGGTCCCTCTGTTTACATACCTTGTTAGAGTTGTGGACCCTAGACATGCTGTTATGCGTCTTCTGGTGAGCAGACTTTGAATTAGTCTAATCAAACTATTGTTAACTTTTAGATGTGACAGTGCCGCAATTACCGCATCTGAGTGAATGTTGTTAAAAGCCCCTTCTATGTCAAGAAATGCCACCATGGTGAATTCCTTGAAATGCAGGGACACATACAGGGTTACCATAGCCTTATTTCGGAAAGGAGGACTTTTGTGTCAGAAAAGGAGGACATTTGGAACATTTACAAGGAGACAATGATAATGATTTGTACAACAATTTGTATTTTATAGCGCTTAGATGCCAAATCGGAGGACTATATCTAAATCCGAAAAAATTTTCTTCAAATTTGGCAAGGTTTGTACTTGGGTGCTAAATTTAAATCTGAGCCGATTTACTCCAAATTCGACAATGTGGGAACTTGAATCAAGAAACTCCATCCCGCTTAATTTCAAAGTGATTGGATATGAAAAAGCTTCTGTAGCGCTAAAAGGCCAATTAGGAAAGAACATTTATATATGGCCTATATCTAAATCTGAAACGACTTTGACCAATTTCTTCCCAGGTATGAAACAGCCCTTATTGTCAAATTTCAGCACGATCGGAATGAAAATGCGACCTGTACTTAAGGAACAATTTCAAAAATACAGACAGACAATCGGTGTACTATAAAGTGGGTCTAGCTCCACTATTTTGTTAATTATAATAAATAAGTGAAGCGGCGTTAAGATCTGACATTCCGAATTTTGCATACCCTACACCATAGATTGCTTGTCAATGGTTTTTTGATTCTTTGAGATTTGTTGCGCTAAGAAGTAAAATCTTGAGGTACCTTTGTGTGGGGGCTATATCAAAACATGGACTTATGATGACCATTGTTCGTCTGAAGGGTTCTGGATATACATACATTACCAATTTCAGTTCGACCAGTTGAAATTTGCAGTCTCTATGGCGTTAATAAGTCAAATCGGACAGAAGATGCTAAAAATTGATCGATATTGCTTATTTTTAATCCAAGTTACCTGCAGCTATAAGAAGTACATATATGTACCAAATTTCAGTCATCGAGCTCAATTATTGTAGTACTGACTTTGTACTAAAAGTAGTTGCGAATATAATTCATGTGGAGGTTTACTGTTTGTGAAAACATTTTAATTTGTAACAAAAGGAGGACAAATCCAGGAGGGAGGACGAGAGGACACTGGTTAAAACGGAGGACTTGTCCTCCCAAAGGAGGACGTATGGTAACCCTGGACACATACCTCTTTTAAAAATAAAAAACTGCATTAGAAGATTTTTAAAATTTTTATAATGTCAGTTATGCCTTTTTTAAATTCTAAAATCAGATTATTCTGTTTTAAATCAATCATTTCAAATTTCTGAGTATTTCAAGTCATCATTAGTTGTCAATCTTCCAAGTAATTTGTATTGATCCAAGATTATACGATTTCAATTATTATTATTTATTATTTTTACAAACATTAAACATTTCTAAAAAGTTAACTTTGAATTACTAAAAATTAAACACAATTATATATTAGGCGTGTTTTAGTTACACCATAAGTGCTTAATATGTATGGGGAGCTAAGCACTTTTAAGCACTATTAGTTCCCGATGAAGTTTGGTGCTTGTGTTCCTGTCTTAATCGAGTATGATGTTGCCAGATTGGGCATCGTATATTTGTTACCAATTATTGTGAATTAAAGGAAGAAGAAGAACAAAAACGGGAAATTATTTTAATATTTGCAAAAAGAGTGTAAACAATTGAACATAGAATAGTAAATATATGTTTTATAAATACTTTTCACGAATTTTTTGCCTGTTTCGCATTATTCTTTCTTCGCAACTCATGCCACCATTGCTACCAGATAGTGAAAATCCGCCACTTATTGCTTATGTGCCAGTTAGTGGAAGTCAGTTGTTTTCGTTGCAAAGTGCTAACCTAAAATTACTAGCTTGTAACGAAAACATGCCTATTATATTTTTAGTTAACATTTAGTGTTAACATTTAGTGAAATATTGATTCTTTAATAACATTTGTACTACAGGGTTTTCCAACAAGAGGTGTTATTTTGAATCACCCGGTATTTTGGTAGCTGTCACTTTTGAAGCTTTTATTCTTTGACATTTGACAAGTAGAAACTACGCCATTACTAAAAATGGAACAATACACGATTCAGCAACGCATTGAAATTATTAAAATTCACTACAAAAATGGTGAAAATCTCGTCGTGAAGCACCTTGTCGGACCGCAATACAGAAATTGGTGGAAAAATTCGAGCTGTTGGGACAAGTTAGTGATGTGAGAATAAAACCCGTGCACGTCGCTCAAGAACAACTGAGAATATTGCTGCTGTAGCCCAAACGACGAGGAATGGTTTGTCCATTCCTCGTCGTTCTTTGGAATAGGTCATTCCACAAACGTCATTACATCGTATCTTGCATAAAGACTTCGGTCTTAAGGCTTATAAAGTTCAGTTAACTCAAGAACTCAAGCCGGCCGATCATCAAAAAAGTCGTGTCTTTACTGATTGGGTTCTTGAAATGCATGAAAATGATCCGGAATTTCATCGAAAAATCATCTTGACTGATGAGGCCCATTTCCACCTCGGTGGCAACGTCAACAAGCAAAATTGTCGCCTCTGGGGCTCGGAAAACCCAAGAGTTATTGTTGACTCTTGGACACCTGAAAATAACACAGCTAGACCCACCTTAAAGTATACCGATCGACTCAGAATCACTCGCTGAGTCGATTTAACGATGTCTGTCCGTCCGTCCGTCCGTCCATGTAAAGTTGTTCGTCGACTACAGGTCGTAATTTCACTCCGATCGTTCTGAAATTTTGCAGTTTAGAGTATATCGCGGCTGTTAAGATCGCTATTGAATTTGGTTGACATCGGTTCAGATTTAGATATAGCTCCCATATATATCTTTCGTCCGATTTGGCCCTTTAGTCCTGTAAAAGCTGTATTTTACATCCAATCATTTTGAAATTTAGAATGGTAGAGTTTCTTGATCCATGAACCAACACTACCGAATTTGAAGAAAATCGGTTAAGATTTAGCTATAGCTCCCTTATATATGTTTCGTCCGATTTGGCCCTTTAGTCGTATGAAAGCTGTATTTTACATCCAATCGTTTTGAAATTTAGAATGATAGAGTTTCTTAATCCATGAACCAACACTACCGAATTTGAAGAAAATCGGTTAAGATTTAGCTATAGCTCCCATATATATGTTTCGTCCGATTTGGCCCTTTAGTTCTATAGATGCTATATTTTACATCCAATCCTTTTGAAATTTAGAATGGTAGAGTTTCTTGATTCATGAACCAACATTGCCGAATTTGAAGAAAATCGGTAAAGATTTAGCTATAGCTCCCATATATATGTTTCATCCGATTTGGCTCTTTAGATCCAATCGTTTTTATACCCTACACCACACTGTGGTACAGGGTATTATTTAAGTATAAAATGTCCCAAAAGTAAATTTATGTAAACAATTTATACATGAATTAAAAAAATTATATATCAGAGTTATTCAATATTACGAGAGTGGTGTAGGGTATTATATAGTCGGCACAGCCCGACTTTAGCCTTCCCTTACTGGTTGGACCTTACTTTTTCGAAAATGAGGTTGGATCAACAGTTACGGTGAATGGATTGCGCTATCGAGAGATGATTAATAATTTTTTATGGTCGGATTTGGATGGTATTGATCTGGACAACGTTTAGTTTCAACAAGACGGCGCTACGTGCCACACAAGCAACGAAACCATTGCTTTATTTCGGGAAAAGTTTTCGGACCATGTTATCACTCGGAGAGGTGGTCACAATTGGCCACACCTTGCGACTTCTTCCTTTGGGGCCACGTGATAGATAAGGTCTACGCCAACAGTCCAGCGTCGATTCAAGACCTCAAAGATATAAATAGTAAGGCTATCGCTTATGGAAAACTTCATGAAAAGGATATGGTCCTGTAAGCGTGGTCGTGGTGGCCATTTGGCTGATGTTGTTTTTCATTATTACCGGCATACCTTCCTCTTATTATGAAATAAACATCCGATCATTTGTCTCAAAAAATTGCATTTTTCTTTGAATACCAAAATAACACCTCTTGTTGGAAAACCCTTTACTTATTAGAATCTTATAAAATTCCACACATTGTATTATTTTATTAGTCGCTATCACCTCGAGAAAAAAGGGGGAAAGTTACCACGCCTCTTTTGGTACCTCCCACACAAATGGACCATTTTGCATCAAAATTGAATTGCTTATAACTTTAATACAAGTGCATAAAAATACTTAAAATTTTATACAGTATATTTTTTTGTAGCTCCGATAGTCCGGTAAAAAAATTGACATTATTTTACAGCCCCTTGTTGTACCTCTCACACAAATGGACCATTTTGTCCCAAATTTAAACAGCTTTTAACTTTAATACCACTACATTCTTTAAAGTTATTAAATTCAATTTAAATTGATAATAATTTAATTAGAACAAAATAAATTAACGAATATGTTTGTGGGACTCATGGTGAGAGGATTCATAAGTCGGTTTACCCGACTGAACTTTCTTACCTGTTTCAAATTTCTGAGTATTTGAAGTTGTCAAGCCTCCAAGTAATTTATACGAGTATTGATCCAAGATTATACGATTTCAATTATTATTATTTATTATTATTACAAACAATAAAAATTTCTAAAAATTTAACTTTGAAGTGAAAACTGAACACAATTTAGGTATTTTCTGAACATTAAATGCAAATAAATATTTTTTCGGAAATAATAGTCCCAAATAAAAACATGTTGGGATGTAAACAAAGATTTGTGTAGAACAACATATTCCCAGATAAATAATTTGTGTGTGTACTAAATATTATATGTTTAGAGTTAGCTTGTATATCGCACCTGTTCCACAAAAGGATAACAACTCAAAATTTTAAAAAATTCTGTAGAGGCCAAAAACTGTTTCCGTTAATATTAATGATATATTGCAAAAAATGAATATGTAGCTGCAATAGAAAATCATAGAAAAAATAATAACATTTTCTTTTTTTATTGATTATAGAAAAATAACAACTTTTTTGAGTTGTTCTCTTTTCCTGAAAAAAGTTTGTTATAAATAATGGTATTATTTTGAGTTGTACCTTTTTAACAGAAAAATCTTACTCGGATTAAAAGTTGAAAAGGGCACAACTAAAAATATTACTCTTTAGATGATAAATCAACGGTCCGATTTGCTTAGGCACTTACATACAGCCGTATTCATAAAAAAATCCTAATTACGATTTAAAGTGCACATTAGTTAACAAACATTTTTGGCCTAATAAACGGTTAATAAAAAATCGTATTCATAAACTGCATTTTAACTAACAAACATTTTAATGACCATTTTCTCTCTTAATGATGCATTAATACCCAGCAAAAAATGAGCATCCTAAGAAGCAATAAAAATCCCCAACTTATGATCCGGAAGTTGTTCTAATTTGGATTTTCACCAATGAATTTAACAAGGGGTTGTCGCGCCGGGGAAGTACTTCTTTGTCACCACTTTTGCGTAACTCCTTTTAAAGCACTGTAAGATTAGCTTTTTTTATGTTGTATTTATTTGATGAATGTATGTCGTTCTTATTAACATCTTTGAGTCCAGAGATCTCATAATTTAAAAGGAATACAAATGTTGACATAGGGAAGGGAACGTATAAATAATATACTATTGGCCAAAGAGATAAACGATCATATATATGTAAGTAAGTTTAGGACATTTGAAGATGTTTGTAATCTGTATGATGTAGCTGGCTCTTGAAAAGTGTGACCGAATGCACATTTGTGCGGCGCTATGTATTTTCCGTAGCCCCGGTTCAGAGAGTAGTAAAGTACAGAAAGTATGGTAGGGTATATTTAATTACCATAATTTCTTTTAAAATTATTTAATTATAACCTACATCACACTGTGGTACAATCTTCTATCTATCTATATAAAAATGGAAAAATGTTTGTATGTATGTATGTGTTTTATAGATGCTTAAACCACTGGACCGATTTTACAATTTTTTCTTTTGTTTGAAAGCTTTTTGGTCTGGGATGGTTTTGGAAAAAAAAATTGCAAATAGTGGGCGGGAAAAATGTGGGCGTGGCAAATCGTTTGTTTGTGTGTTTGTTCCACTGCAGTTCTGCTGGCAGTCTACGTCAGTGGTCCAAAAAAGGACGGGATCGAAAATATGGGGCAACGAAGTGGACCGGGTCCAGCTAGTTTATTATAATTTTATGCATTTGTTTCTAACACCCAAAATGAGAAGAGATATATAGAACCATCGTCTATTATACCGATCGACTTAGAATCACTTTCTGAACCGATTTAGCTATGTCAGTCTGAGCATGCATTCTTGTAATCAATGTGCTGGTCACAAATATAGTCGGATCTCAAAGAAATTTTGCACATATCTTTATTTTGAGACAAGACAATTCGTATAAAAATTGAAATACAATCCGTATTTAGATATAGGGCCTGTTTCTGTAACTTATTTTCTTTCGTCTACGGCGAACGATCAAAATTCTCTCAACTATTTGAATATCAGTTTAGAACCAGATATCTTAAAATATATTCCTTCGATTTAGCTTATTCCCTCTATAGAAGATATAATTTCCTTTCGATATTCATGAAATTTGGTAAAGAGTATCTTATTTTAACAGTTAATATCTGTGTGAACAATATCGGTTCAAATTTACATATAGCCCCACATAGTCGCATGTATGTGTTCCTTCCGATTTGGCATCTAAGCTAAATATAAGTCATATTTTAGTCAAATGTACTATAGTTTGCACAAAGAATTTTTTACTCCGAGAATCCACTAGCAAGGTTGGAAAAATGTGTTTTCATGTTTTACTTCAGATCATTATTAAATTTGGCAAAGATTAGTTTATAGAATCATGCACACTGCGAAATTTAATAAAAAAGTGGATACCATTCAGATAAAGGCCAAATTTAAATACAGAATAGAATTTTGCATCTAAAATAGCTGTCGAACACGATTGACAAAAATCAAAACAGCAACAAGAGAACAACTTCGAAGGTTAAATAGATGAATACAGTACGTTTTGTTTAATACAATGTGCGTTACGCCTTTTGTGTTTTATCAAAAACGAGCACTTGATTTTACGTCTTTTTTTCTTCAATAAAATCGTGATTTTTGGACGAAAAACTAATTTTCCTTTTTTGAGGGTTACGCTCTTGGGCATTTCTGATGACGATATATCAATATTTTTAGAAAGTATAAAGTGTTATTAATAAATTCAGTTTTTATCGCAATCCAATGTACTACAATTCCACAATTTAACATATTTCGAAGAAAATCAGTACTTTGAAATGACTTTATGTTATTTTAATCGACTATGAAAAAGTCGACTTTTAGGTCCGATTAATCGACCTAGTCGACTGAATCGAAATTTGGTTGATGAAGTCGACTAGCTTCCAGAATCATTCACTAATTCTGATATAGCCGCCATATAAATATATATTTATTCCCTTTAGCACTATAGAAGCAGTATTTTACATATATTTCATAGCCCTCATATATATGTTCCTTCCGATCTGGACTTTTATCTCTTCAGAAGCTTTATTTTACATCCAATCGTTTTGAAATTATGCATTCTAGGGTTAATATTTTATATTCCGAAATTACATTTTGGTTAGTTATTTAGAAGAACTTCACTAAATGTCGAAAAAAAGTTCATACTTATGATTTGGAAGTACTTATAATGTTATTCTTTTGGAAGTACTTTTTTTTTTTTTTTTGCTGGGTACGATTATCAATTGTAAGAGGAGTCGAATATATAAATTATTTTATTGTTTATTTTAAAAACAACTGTATTAATTAACAAAAATGTACAGTGTTGGTCAGCGAACAGTTTTGCTTGAAGTATAGCTTTTATTTGAAATATTTTTCATACTTTACTATTTAAAAACGTATACTGTGACGAACAAAATATAATGCAAAAGATGACAGACAAATAGCGGAGGTAACGGTTTTAAAATAGCGGGATAAAAATGTTTGATACATTTTCAATGGGACACATAATTAGCACACCGCGAAGTTTTGTGCACAGAGCCGAAAATACAATGATTTTTTTAACCATGTGTCTGGTTAAATTTTTCATGGTAAATGTTTGATTACGAAGACAAAAATAACCTTATATAAGTTCAAATGTACATGAAAAATGGTTAAGTTAACATTATATATGGTTGGTTTTTTTGAAAGAGAGGCAGAAAAATGTGCGAGATAAACAACAATTCGGCTCTGTTGTGGTCGACGTTTTTCAACTGCTTTGTGTTAGACGAAGTTGAGTATTAAGTTAAACGAAGTTGAAACGAATGCGACTGTCGTCATAAGAGAATTTATCTCGCTCATTCAAAACACCACCAAATGCCAGCATCGGTGCTTGATCGAGTGCGGGGGTTCAGTTGGTGTTGAATAGTCGATGAGACTAGTGCTGTTGTCGGAAGCTGTTGGTATAGAGGTAAGTAGTAAAACATTTTGTAAAGAACTACATTCATAAGTATGTATGTACATATGTGTATTTAAAAAGTGAAATACTAAAATATGTGTGTTAAAAATGTTAATAGTGTTTTGTGCCTGTTTAACTATAGTAAAGGCGAATGTAATATTAATATTATTTTTTGTGATTATGCCATTAAAATTGTGAAATTCAGTGGTTAAGAGTGGAAAAAAATATGTACACGCTGTCGCATTAACTGAGCATGACAACAACAACCAACAACAATGTATGTACGTAAGTATATGCAGCAGCAAGCAAACATACGGAGAGAAGTGATGTGTACGTGTGGGTATGTGTTCATCTTGTCTTTTCGTTTGAACACTTGTGGCTGCTACGCCGTACATACATACGATAGTTTTTGTTGTTGTGCGATGTTGATACTGTTAAATGTACATACATACATATGTTGTTAGAAGTGCTTTCGTAATACCTACATACATACATATAAACGATGTTTTTGTTTTTTTTTCTTTTCAGTTGTTTCTTTTTCTGTGGCTTGCGGCTGCTTGTGCTGGGAGTCCGGCCTTGAATCTGTTGGTAAGTTGTGCCAATACTAGAAACTGTTGATAAGCTGTACCAATACTAGTTGTAGTGTGCGAAGTAATTACAGGAAAAGTGGTATGCATGCATACATTTGTTTTTTTATACCCTCACTTTAGTAATACGAGGGTATATGTATATCATTTGCAACGGGCCAAAAGTGTAACACATTGAAGAAGTGATCTAAGACCCTAAGTATGTTCAGCGAATATTAGTTTTGTGACATTTTAAGTCGAATGAGATATGTCCGTCCGTCTGTCTGCTGGCTAGTGCGTACGATAACTCTGGAAAAGAGTAGATTCACTTCAAATTTGGTATACGGTAATATTTTTTTCTATCTCCGGTTAAGTTCAAAGATGGGCCATATTGGTCCATTCCTTCTGGTACCTCCCACACAAAGGGTTAACATTTAGTGAAATATTGATTCTTTAATAACAATTTGGGTGTCACAAACAAATGCACAAAGTCATAATACCCTGTACCACAGTGTGGTGTAGGGTATAAATACAATTAAACACCAGTAAGGAAAGGTAGAAAGTCGGGCGGGGCCGACTATATAATACCCTACACCTCCCTAACAATGCGATAAGGGTTATTGCGATAATAATTTCGAATAATTGGTAAATGGGTAAGAACATATATATGCGGATATATCTAATTCTGAACCGATAATCGCTAAATTAAGCAAAACCAAATCAGGAGGAACATATATATGGAGCTTATATATAAATCTGAATCGATTTTCCCTGAATACTCATTCATGTAAAATAGAAACCTCTTTCTGTCGAATTTCGTACTGATCGGATATAAAATACAGTCTCTACAGCGCTTGAATGTCAAATCGGTGCTAACATATATATGGGGGCTATATCTAAATCTGAACCGATTTTCTCCAAATTTGGCAGTATTCCTTCATGTAATAAGAAACCTCTTTCTGCCGAATTTCGCTGTGATCGGATATAAAATACAGTTTCTACAGCTATTGAATTTCAAATCGGGTGCAACATATATATGGGGGCTATATATAAATCTGAACCGATTTCCCCCAAATTTTGTATTGTATCTAAGTGTATCACGAGACTACTCTCTGTCAATTTTTGTACAAATCGGTTACAAAATGTTGCTTATACAGTGCATATATGCCAAATCGGAGGTACATATATATGGGAGCTATATGTAAATCTGAACCGATTTTAACCAAATTCAATAGGGATCGTCCTTGGGCCTAAAAAAAGATATGTGCAAAGTTTCGTTGAGATCGGACCATAATTGCGACCTGTACTTTGATTACAAGAATACGTCTACAGACAGACAGACAGACGGACATAGCTAAATCGACTCAGAAAGTGATTACAAGTCGATCGGTATAATAAACAATGGGTCTATCTCTTCTCCTTTTGGGTGTTACAAACAAATGCACAAAGTCATAATACCCTGTACCACAGTGTGGTGTAGGGTATAAAAACGTTTCGGAAATTGCTAGAAACATTGGCAGATCTCGAAAGATTGTTCAAAATGCTGTAAAATATCAATCAAAGCATAAAACTTGTGAAGCCATTAAAAGAAATCCTCGACCTAGAAAAAACACAAGTGCAGAAGATAGACTAATTACAAATTATGCGAATAAGAATCCTTTTATAAAATCCTTGGAAATACGCAATCTTAAGGATGAGGAACACCAAATAACAATTAGCACAAAAACTATCCGTCGCAGACTGAATGAACATAATTTAAATGGGTATGTAGCGCAGCACAAACCCCTAGTATCAAAAAAGAACATTGCTGCTCGTCTGCAGTTCGCTAGAATTTATGGGAAAAAGGCAATATCCTTCTGGAAAAATGTTTGTTTGGAGTAACGAAACAAAATTCAATCGAATTGGGTCTGACGGAAAGCAAAATGTTTGGCGTCCTCCAAAACAAGACTTCAATCCTCGTTACACATTCAAAACTGTGAAACATGGTGGAGGATGTATAATGGTGTGGACAGCATTCACATGGCATGTTGTAGGTCCAATCGTAAAGATTGACACAAAGATGGATCAGCATTTATATAAACATATTTTGGAGCATCATATGATACCGTTTGCTGACGAAAATTTGTGTGTAAATGGATATTTATGCATGATAATGATCCCAAGCACACCTCACGAACGGTAAAAAATCATCGTGGAGACCAATCGGTTGATGTTTTGCCTTGGCCAGCACAAAGCCCAGATCTCAATCCTATTGAGAATTTGTGGAACGACGTTGAAAAGCAAGTCCAGCTTAAAAGACCCAAAAATTTTACCGAATTCCGTGGAATTCCATATTACCAACATGATGTCTGTCACTGGTGGAAAGTATCCCAAGAAGATTGGAGCAGGTGATAAAACAAAAGGGATATCCGACAAAATATTAAAAGAAATTAAAGAAAAAAATTATTGTTTTAATCCTTTTACGAGGGGTGCTAATTTGGTGTCCAATGAATTAATATCTTTGTTTAATTTAAATGATTTTTTTAATGAATTGTTAGACTTTTGTTCCTTTTCTTGCCTCTATCACTTTAAGTATACTATCTTAAATGTTCTACAACAATACATATATAATAAAAAATATATATAATATTCAAATACTTTAAAGTAGAAGAAATTAAATGGTGGGTGTGCTAACTGTATACTCACTTGTCCAATAAATAAAAAACAACAACTAAAGATCAAATAAATGACGAATTCAGATAATTTTTTTATTACATACAAAAAGGTATTCGAATAACGAATAATATTTTACATATGTTGATTGTTTACATATCGCTAGTGAATTTTGTACAATTTGCATTTCTTGTGTTGTTAATGTGCAACAATAAAAGTTTTTGGTCTTTTATGAAATAATATAGAAAAAAAGGATGCGAAAATTAATTTATTATTACCGATTTACAATAAGGGAAAAAGAAGAATGCAAAAATGCATTTTATATACCGATGGACGCAGAATCATGCCCAGAGTCGATTTAGCCATGTCCGTCCGTCTGTGACAATCAAAGTACTGCTCGAAAAAAGGATCCAATCCTTACGAAATTTTTGGGATAAGGAGCAGCTTATGTGGCACAATGCCTTTAACTCTTCCTGGAAAATTGCGACAAATCGGACCACGTTTTGATATACCTCCCATTTAATGGTACATTCCGTTTTTACATAAACACGTTCTTGAAGGCACAGTTACGTATTTTATTCTTTTTTTTTCTAATTTTAACCTAAACCATTTCTAGAAAATTTGTTCAAAAACATACTTTTTTTCATTTAATTAAAAAATTCCATAAAAATGTTTTGCAAATGCACACGAAGAAAATGCAAATGCCACTTTAACAAACGCTTAAAGTAGGGTCGAACCCAGGCAATGAAGCCGACCAAAATTTTCGGCGGCGGCGCATGGAAAAATATCGATTGGCGGCGGCGGCTGATCGCCTGAGCCGATCAAATTTCAACAATCGGCTGAGCCGATAAATTTCCCACGATCGAAAGTGCTCGAATACGAATGTAATTCTCCGGCAAAAGTGGCGTTTTGAGATATTTGGCGTTAGAGGAAAAACCATAAAATGAACTTTCATAACTTTGATGTTTGATGTAATATTGAAAATCGGTTTAATAAATCTTCAATGGTTGATACATTTGTTATAGAGTTGACGAGCCAAAAGGAATTGGTCGTTCCGGATTGTTGATGCGATGGTCTTGGTCCTCAGTATTTGTAAAAGTTATGGACGAAATACTAGGGTTGGTCTGTTAATTTGGACGCTTTTCTGCACATATGAATTTTAAAATCCCTTGCTTGAAATTTTAACTCTAAAATTAACTCTAAATATTGCAAATTCCGAACCTACGGTATAATTTAGTAGTCGCTTTTTTAAATTTTCATGGTTGCATAAAACAAATTCTCTTGACTCACCAAATAAACTTCGGCGGCTGAGTTTCAGCCGATCTGAGCCGCTAAAATCGGCGGCGGCGCCTGCTGGAAAAAAATGACCGGCGACGACCCGCCGCCGTTTTGCGCCGCGTCGGCTTCATAGCCTGGTCGAACCTATTTTAAAATCCACGCATTTAACAACGGTTTACAAAAGGTGTTTTAGGTTAAAAATTCTGAAAACAGAGAGAGAGTCATAACGGGTTTTTATTATGAAAAAGGAGAAAAATCAATGGGCACTTTTTGCAGTGGGTAGAAATTCCCATTGTACGTTGGTTCCTTGCAAAAAAACCAAAATTTATAAAATTTGAGTTGTTACCCTTTTGTGGAACAGGTGCGATATGTTTCAAACCGAATATGCTTGGGACAGTATACCATAGAAGCGATTTTTGTTTCATTTTTCTTTAAAATTTTAATTTTCTTGGAAGATATCTTTAGTATTTGGACCATATTTTTTGAAGTGTATTCTCAAAAAATCCCGTACATAATTTAAATTAAAGAAAATTACGAGAACAAATGTTAGTAATGTAACTTTCACGTGGAGACAGAAGTTTAGAAACTGTCGTTAAAATGATTAGAAAGAATTTGATTTTATGTCAAAAAAATCGTGTTTTGCTGGTACGAAAAAAAAACATAAAATATAAACCATAAAATAATGAAGCTAGATGTCAGAAAAATTTCTATAGCATGTTTCACAGTTGTAGTTGTAGACCGAAATAACTACTTCGTCGCAGGTCGCTCACTCACAATTTATCAAAATATTATATGATTATGATATGATAATATGACAATGAAGAAGATCCAATGCGACTACAAATTCAAAGAGATTCCGAAAAAACCTGAACCTATAACAGAGGCTAAACCAGCTACCAATCAAATGCGCATAAGATTACCATCTCTTGCCCTTACCTGTGATCGAACGCGAGTGTCAGACAGGTCAGCTGCAGTTATAGCAAGTACTGTACTGCGCGATGTATAAATGATAACTAACACCGGATAATACAACACTTGTAGTTGAACGCTCCAAAGTACGACGAGAGCGAAGACAATGCCGGCAAACGCTACAAGCCGAACAAGTTGCAAGTTTAATTACAGCTTTATATTTTGATGGTAAAAACGATAGTACTTTCATATCATTAAACCAGTAAGGAAAGACAGAAAGTCGGGTGGGGCCGACTTTCATAAATCAAGAATCGGGAGGAAGAAATAGATGGGACTAAGTAGACATACTCTAAACCGAATTTCATCAGCTTTGATCAAAACCTTATTTCTGCCACATAATATAAAGATCGGTCTTAAAATTTAGTTTCAATAGCGCTTAAATACTAAATAGGCAGGAACATAGTATATCGATGGCTTAATATAACAAGTAAGAATGTTCAGTCGGGTAAACCGACTTAAGCATTCCCTCACCTTGAGTTTAAAAAAATATTTGTACATTTATTTTTTGTTTTATTTAAATTATTATCAATTTCAATTGCATTTAATAACTTTAAAGTATGTACTGGTATTAAAGTTCAAAGCTGTTTACTTTTGGTATAAAATGTTCCATTTGTGTGGGAGGTACCAAAAGGGGCTTCCCAATAGCGGTAATTTTTCTCTGGACTCTAGGTACTATAAAAGCATTACACAGTACAAAATTTCAAGTGTTTGTATGCACTGGTATTAACGTTATAAGCTGGTAACTTTTGGTACAAAATGGTCCATTTGTGTGGGAGGTACCAAAAGGATCGTGGCAATAATGCCCATTTTTCACCGTATTGTAGGTACTATTAAACCATTACACTGTACAAAATTTCAAGTCTTTGTATGCACTGGTAATAAAGTTATAAGCTATTAACTTTTGGTTCAAAATTGTCCATTTGTGTGGGAGGTACCAAAAGGGGGGTGGCAACTTCGCTCATTTTTCTCGAGGTAATAGTGACTAATAAACTAATACTATGTATAGAATTTCAGAAGATTCAAATAAATAGTATAGAAGTTATTAAATAATCAATATTTCACTAAATATTAACTCTTTGTGGGGGAGGTACTAGAAGGAGTGAACCAATATGACCCATCTTCGAACTTATCTGGAGATAGAAGAAAATATTATCACATACCAAATTTGAAGTCAATCGGTTACTCATTTCGAGAGTTATCGTGCGCACCAGCCAGCAGACAGACAGACGGACGGACATTGCTCATTCGATTTAAAATTACCCAAAACGGATATCCACCGAACATTAGGGTCTTAGGTCACTCCTTCAATGTGTTACACTTTTGGTTCGTAGCAAATGATATATACCCTACTCTCTTATGTGAGGGGATAAAAAGGGTGTATCTCGATTTTGTTGTTCCTTAAGAGGGGTATGGAAACACGAATCAAAACCAAACAAATTCTTGGACTATATTTATGGGAGTTTTAACAATACCTATAAATCCTTTATTTGTAACTATAGCCCTCGAAATTTAAAAAAAACTAAAGTGCATTAGATAGTTTTCGACCAGAATAAATGGAAAATGCAATTATGACAAAAATCAAGATACACCCTTTTTATACCCTCACTTTAGTGTGACGAGGGTATATATTATTTGCTACGAACAAAAGTGTAACACATCGAAGGAGTGACCTAAGACCCCAAGTATGTTCGGCGGAAATCCGTTTTGGGTTATTTTAAGCATGTTTTTAACAATGTCCGTCCGTCTGTCTGCCGGCTGGTGCGCACGATAACTCTCGAAAGGAGTAGCCGATTGACTTCAAATTTGGTACGTGGTAATATTTTTGTCTATCTCCGGCTAAGTTCGAAGATGGGCCATATTGGTCCACTGCTTCTAGTACCTCCCCCACAAAGGGTTCAAATGTTGTGAAATATTGAATCTTTAATAACTGCTATACTACTTATTCGAATCTTCTGAAATTCCACACATAGTATTACCTTATTATTCGCTATCAACTGAAGAAAAATGGGCGAAGTTGCTACGCCTCTTTTGGTACCTCCCACACAAAGGTACCCTTTTTGTTAACAGCTTATAACATTAATACCAGTGTATAAAAATACTTTTGTACAGTATAATGTATTTATAATGTATATCCCTGTGAAAAATGGACGTTATTGCCACGACCCTTTTTGTACCTCCCACTCAAAGGTACCATTTTGCACAAAAAGTTAAGAGGTTACAGCGTGAGTACCAATGCACGAAAATGCAACAACATTTTGTACAGTGTAACGCTTTTGAAGTGCATATAGCACTGTAAAAAATGGGCGTTATCACCACGCCCCATTTGGTACCTCCCACACAAAATGGCCAAATCATACTAAAATTTAATATCGCATAACGTTAATATACCAGTGCACATCAACGCTTATAATTCGGCGCAGTGCAATGTATTTAAAGTATCTACTATTCAGCGAAATATATGTGTATTTGTTAAAAACCTTCTGGTACCTCCCACACAAATTGACAGAATAATTAGTTTAATGTTCGATATTACATTACTCACAAAGTGAGGGTATGTATACCTTAGTCGGTTTACCCGACTCAAACTTTTTTACTTGTTATATTAAGCCATCGATATATTTTGCTATATATAAATCTGATCCGATTATCCCCAAGAGTGTTTAGTATCGTATGTGGAATAACCACGAATTCGTTGCTGATCATTCGCAGTGAACGGGCGTGTTTATCACATAGCGGATAGCTACCAGTACCTATTACGCAATAGCAAAAATCTGTACAAAGTCTGTAAGGCGTACATCGTAGTACCTATTACGGTCTAATACAGACAAAATAAAAATAAATTCTCTTGACGGGGATGCCTTCGTGTTGCGATGGAGCGCGGTTCCCCAATCGTCCGACTGTCCGTCCGTTGGTCTTGGCCAAAGCCGACCACACCAAAAATGGTGAAAATCTCCCCCAAGTACTCACAACAGGTGGTGCGGTGAGGGGGAAACGTCATGTCCGACCGTCAAAACGGAAGCACAATGAGCATCGTGTAGCGCTCAGAGTTTTGACGAAGTTGGAGGCTGTTGAGGTTTCGGCTCTTACCGAAAAACAAAAAGAGTCACTTACCTGGGCTAAAGGCGTCATAGATGCTTCTAAGGCCAATGAGTCGGCTGAAAGAGCCACAAATTCAGCTGTGTTAACGGCTAATAAAGTAAAACGAATCAGATCACCTGATGAACCACTGCCTTCGAAAAAGGCAAGAGGCCCTAATGTCACCATCAACAGGACACTCACCAAGCCCTTCAATGAAGTGGCAAAGGAGAGTCTAGTGATCCATCCTCAAGGACAAATGGAGTCATGTACAATCAGCCATTATGGCTCATTACCTCGATGTCCGTAGATAAATGCCGGGCAAACCACCAATCTTCAACGATGCAGGATGGCATCAGGGGAGAGTAAAGCTCTTATATTTCGGTGATGCCAGATCAGTAGACCTGTATAAGGCTGCTCTGAGTCGAGCGGGTGAGGTGTGGCCGGGTGCCCAGTTGGATGTTGTCGAAAAAAACAACATACCTAGTCACCCTAGAGCCATCACCTGGGTTACAGAAGAGCCCTCCAACCCGGCTGACATCTTAGAAATAATAAAAGATTCCAATCCTGGTCTGCCGGCCCATAATTGGAGAATCAGCAAGGTGGGTGAGGCGGATGGTAAAAAGCGGCAGGTCAATCTTATCCTAAACAAAGTGCGAGTGCAACCCTACAATATGGCTTCGAGACTATAGTCTTGAAGATATACAAGCAGGATATAGCTCCCACTGCAGAAGGTGAGTCGTCCACCGTGGCACTTTCTGGAAGTGCGGAGGTCCCCACGCCTATTATTTCTGGTGACTCCAACTCTAACAGAAGATCTGTAACGTCCTTCTCTGAGGACAAAAGCTCTACTTCGGACACAGAGAGGCTGAGGGGAGTCTCCGGACTCTTTGACGCATCTGGCGGGGACATGCTTCTCGACGATACGGACGAAGAGTTCGATAACACCCTTGTCGGGGTGGATGTTAATCTGTCAATTACCAATGATGGTAAGAATTCTACAGATTAACCTCCATCACGCTAAAGCAGCCTCAGCGGCCCTATTGCTGCGCCTGTCCACAGGCGCAGTAGACATCGTCCTGATACAGGAGCCCTACGTAGTGGGAGGAAGGGTGTGCGGTATTAGGACACCCAACTTTAAACTACTTGTGGCCAACTGTGAAGGCACTCCAAGAACCTGCATTTTGGCCAGGAAAGATCTAAGTATCTTTCTCCTGACTAATTTAAGTGGTAAAGACCAAACAGCTGCTAGCCTGGAGATCGGTAATCGCATATATTGGGTGGTCTCCAGCTACTTGCCTTATGAATCTGTAGTACCGACTGCTCTATTCAGGGAAGTAGTAGAAGAAGCAACGTCTGACGAGCTCGAGCTGATTATTGGCGCAGACACGAACGCTCATCATACTATCTGGGGTAGTACGGATATAAACAATAGGGGTGATTCGCTTCTTGACTTTATTCTAACTACCAACCTTAGTATTTGTAACATAGGTAATAAACCGACCTTCACAACTAATGACAGACAAGAAGTACTCGACGTAACGTTTGCTACTGACCGGCTGTCAGACAAAATTATTGGGTGGAATGCACTGGACGACCACTCATTCTCAGATCACCATTATATTGAGTACAAACTCGCGGAAAAAGTGCCTAAACCCGCTGTCCACAGAAATGTAAGGAAGACAAAGTGGCATCTGTATGAGAAGAATTTCAAGAAAGTCCTGAACTCTAAACTTCTGTACGAACCGAATGACAAAGCCGGTCTGGATAATCTGGTCGATCATATCACCATATCATTCAATAGATCCCTCGAAGAAGCCTGTCCAAAAACAAGGTACAAGGGTAAAACTAAACCCCAATGGTGGACTTCTGAGCTAACGGCTATGAAAAAGACCTGCAACAAGCTATTCAATAAGGCTAAATCTACTGGGGTCGCTAATGATTGGGATGCCTATAAAGAGCAACTCAAGATCTATAAGAAGGAGCTTAGAAAGGCGCAAAGGCGCTCTTGGTATACCTTCAGTGGTGAAGTGGAAAAGGTCTCCGACGCCGCTAGGCTGAGGAAGATATTATCTGATTCACCCTGTACAGTGGGATATTTACAGGATGAGGCAAATAACTGGACCAAAAACAGCGAGCAGTCGCTCAATGTACTGCTCGACACACATTTCCCGGGGAACTCTATAACAGAACCCGAGGATCAGCAGGACCAACAAGAGTGCGAGTGGACTGCGAGCGTCGCTAGCTTCTTGACTGAGAGATCCAGAATAAGCTGGGCTATTAACAGCTTTGAGCCCTTCAAGTCACCTGGACCAGATGGCATCACTCCAGCAGAAATGCAGAAAATGTTAAAGTACATTATCCCCTGGCTGGAGAAAATTTATGTAAGCTGTATCAGGCTTTCATACGTCCCGAATCGATGGAGGGATACCAAAGTGGTATTCATACCTAAAGCGGGAAAGATATCACACACTAGGCCAAAAGACTTCAGACCAATTAGCCTATCCCCCTCCCTATTTAAAGGTCTGGAAAGACTTTTAGATCATTTCATTAGGGAAAACCTGGATACAAAACTCCTGTCGGGGAACCAACATGCTTACAATAAGGGCAAGTCTACAGAATCAGCCCTGCACGAACTTGTGAGCGCTATCGAATCGTCCCTGCATTTCAAGGAATTCACCATGGTGGCATTTCTTGACATAGAAGGGGCTTTTAACAACATTCACTCAGATGCGGTAATTGCGGCACTCTCACATCTAAAAGTTAACACTAGTTTGATTAGACAAATTCAAAGTCTGCTCACCAGAAGACGCATAACAGCATGTCTAGGGTCCACAACTCTAACAAGGTATGTAAACAGAGGGACCCCGCAAGGAGGAGTATTGTCTCCACTAATTTGGAACCTAGCGGTGAATGAAATCCTGCTAGATCTAGAACGTTGTGGCTGCAAGGTCGTGGCATATGCGGACGACGTGGCAATCGCAGTGAGTGGCAAATTCGTAAACGTCCTCAGAGACATCCTACAGGTGGCTCTGAACAAGTTGGCTAGATGGGCCAGAAGCAGCGGTTTGGGCGTTAACCCCAACAAGACAGAATTGGTTCTCTTTACTAGGATGATGGATGTGGACCCTCCACCTCGGATAAATGGAACAGATCTAGTCTTTTCTGAAAGTGCAAAATTTTTAGGAATAATTCTAGATAGGAAAATGTTATTTAGACTTAACGTATTGGAACGTGTAAGGAAGGCCAACGTCGCTTTATATTCCTGCAAAAAGGCTGTAGGGTCGCGGTGGGGAGAGAAGTTGCAACCAAAGCGGCAATAAGATTAAACTACCTATCAATGTGGAGGTACAAGAACTATGGTCACATGAGGATATCAAAGTGTAGTGCTATGGTAACCGACCGAGTGGACTATATACCAACTGTGTACACCTTCGAGAGAAATTACATCACTATAATTCCCGCCAGAGATGAATGGGTCGGCAGAATACCAGGTAATAGAAACCATCTCCACTTTTACACGGATGGTTCGAAGCTTGATGAAAAGGTTGGCTTCGGAGTACACTGTGAAGAACTTAGTCTGGATATAGCTCACAGACTACCAGATACCTGCAGTGTCTATCAAGCCGAAATAATGGCAATATGGGAAGTCGCCAAGTGGCTGAGTCGCAACATAGTAACCAACACTGGCGTTGTCATTTACTCGGACAGCCAGGCTGCCATCAATTCTCTGGAGGCAATATCCCTAAATTCACAAACAGCCCTCGACTGCCGCAGATCTCTTAACGAGATGGCTGAGCAGTTTAATATACACCTCATATGGGTGCCTGGGCATAGGGATATCCCGGGGAACTGCAAAGCGGATGAACTTGCTAGGAAAGGGACGACATTACAAATTCTCGAAGAATTTGCATATATTGGTGCGCCACTATCCACGTGCAAGCTTTGGCTTAGGCAAGAGGCAATCAGGCAGTCCAACGAAAGATGGACAAAATCGGCACCTGCAGGGTAGCTAGACAAATCTGGCCAAGGTATGACCTGAGAAGGTCAAAATATCTCCTCGCACTAGAGAGGAAACGATTGTCTACGTTAGTACAGGTTCTGACGGGACACTGCTTGATCGGCGAACACGCCAAAAGATTGGGTATTGACTCCAATGACTTCTGCCGAAGCTGTGGAGATGAGGAAGAAGTGGAGAGCATTGAGCACTTGCTTTGCGACTGTCCCGCTTTGAGTAAACGACGACTGGACATACTAGGGTCGGCCTTTTTAGGCAGCCTAACAGATCTTTCCAGTACTGATATTCGTACTATCGATAAATTTATATATCAAACAGGTTGGTTTCGATGAGGGGCATTTCAGCCCGTGGTAACACTAGGGACCTAAACTGGTCTATGTGAGCTTGTAGAAAAAAATACGGCTGCCACCCTAACCTAAACCTAAACCATCCCCAAATTAAGCAGTACTCGTTTATAAATTAAGAAACTTCTTTCTACCATATTCTGTAATGATCGGAAGTGAAGTACAACGGGCAGTGTTCTTTCGTGTAATAATAAACTTCTTTCTGCCGAATTTTGTACTGATCGGGTATAAAATACATTTTCTACAGCGCTTAAATGCCAAATCGGGAGGAACATATACATATATGGGTTATATCTAAATCTGAACCGATTATCCCCAAATTAAATAGTGTTCAGTCTTGTAATAAGAAACTTCTTGCTGACGAAATGCGTACTGATCGGAAATACAGTTTCTACAGAGCTTACTTGTCAAATAGGGGGTAACATATATATGGTGGCTATATCTAAATCTGTACCGATTTTTCTCGAATTATGTATTGTCTCTAAGTGTATCAATAGATTTCACTCTGTCAATTTTTATACTGTTAACCCATCAGAAATGTTGCCTATACTGTGCATATATGTCAAATCGGAGGTACATATATATAGGAGCTATTTGTAAATCTGCACAGACATACAGACGGACAGACATAGCTAAATAAACTCAGAAAATAGTTCTAAGTCGATCGGTATAATGAACTATTGGTCTATTTCTTCTCCTTCTGGGTGTTACATACAAATACACAATGTTATAATACCCTGTACCACAGTGTAGTGTAGGGACGGAGATATTATTGGTAAACTGTTGTCGGAGAACATTATGCCTTTGTTGCAGAACCAAAGAGCGAATATTTTTGGCATATTTTTGCGTTTCAGGAAAATGACAATGCATTAACGAGTAGGGAAAGACAAATGTCGGGCAAAGCCGACAATATGATACCCTACCCCATTTTGATAGAGCAGAATAAGCATCCATATTCTTGATCTAAAATTAAAAGGAATACCTTGAAAGTGGTACTTCTTTAAAATTTAGTTACGTTTATTCGTAGAGCAAGTGACTCACTTTTTCTAAAGTAACAGGAGTCTGTAAAATACAACTTATACAGACGTTAGAAGCAGTGTTGCCACTGGAAAAATGTTTTTCGGGCCAAAATCGACTTCATCTGCCCAAATAAAAAAACAAGTAATGACGGAGTATGTTGGGTAATGCCGAATCTTGTATACCCTCACCCATGGATCGCAAGTGAATGTTTTCGGGTACAACTAATTAATTATACCAAATTTCAACCCTATTCGTTGAAGTTTCAGGTTTTTGTGACATTATGAAGTCAAATCTAGAGAGACCTCTGCATGGGAGCTATGTCAAAACATGGACCTATAACTACCTTTGATCGTGCGAAGAATGCCGGGTATAAATAAACCCCAGTTACCAATTTTCAGCCCGATCAGTTGACATTTGTTGTTTCTATGACGTTAAGAAGTCAAATCGGGGAGATGCTATATATGGGGGCTACATCAAAAAATTGACCGATATTGCACATTTTCAGTCCCAAGTTACCTGCAGCTTTAAGAAGTATCTGTACCAAATTTCATTTATCGTCTTAGAATTTTACGGTGATTAGGAATTTATATATTTTTGGGGACTCAGATTACAAACGGAGTGACAAAATGAATATACCCCCCAACATATGTCGGCGGCTTAACAATAATTTCTGCTTCTTTTATAACTTAAAAATTCTATGTACAATTTATTCTATACATAGTATAGTTATTTATGAATGTAATGGGTTGACAATTTACGTTCAACGGCAGTGGAACTGTGTGGGAGTGGTAATAAATAAAAATGAAGTTTAAAAAATTTTGCGAAACATTTTTCAGTTTTTTTTTATAGGGGCAACTTTACCCGAAAAGTGGAGAGTTTAGTGTCACTAAGACGGAGCAAATTCCACCCTGTTATAATCCAATCGGGGTCACATTCAACAAGCTTGGGGAATTTATTAACAGGTGGAAATATTGAGAAATCTTAATTGGAAAACACCTTTTCGGGGTTTATCATATTTAACAGCTTTAAACTTTCATCTTAAAATCGATTCCCTTTTTTATTTGACTTAGCATTTCAATGTAAATTCCAAAATAGCTGATTTTACTTCTGTTTTTCTGAGTTTGCTCCCTTGTGCCAATATTATTTTGGAAAAAACAAAGTGACTGATTTTATTTTTGTAGTTCCTTGTTCAAATTATTAAGAACGGGAAGAATATATGTTAGAAAGAAAAAATGGCACATAACCCTGCTAGTCATTTTTTCTTCAATATAACCAGCACAAATTCCGTGTACTTCATAGTAACACGAAATGAAATACAATTTTAAGCAATCCCTTTGCTCAAAAATTCTTGAAATAACACTCTCGGGCGAATGTCACCGTGTATTGCTTAAGCTGAGTATAGACGATTGCCAGATCGGCAAACGTTATCAACCCTGTTAAAGTGCTGCAAATATACGGGTAATGTCAGATTGTTAGGCAAAGGTGAATTTACAGTTCAGACGATTGCAAGAAAACATTACAATTTCATATATTTACAATATATTTTGTAAATATTTATATGCAGGATTGCCAATAAAAATACATTATAGACAGTGTTGCAAATAAAATGATTTTCTGGCAATGGCGCCGTTGTCTCATGCATAATCTTCGCACATATAACAATCAGCAAATTATCTCGCAATGAATTTTCTGCTAACGTTGCAAAACAAAAATTGTATGTTCACACGGTTGTAAATTCACAGGGTTGCATTTTTCCGCCATTTTTCTGGCAATGTTGTCCGATCTGCAAATCGTCTGTACTTACCTTTAGTATAGATTCACTCTCGGCAATTTTTTTCCAAACAAGTGTCGAAGTTTGTGGGAGAGAGGGACAGAGAGCTCTTTCCGCCTGCCTCTCTCTCCAACAAACTTTGCTGGAAAAAATTGCCGAGTGTGAATCTGGACTTATATCGAACATTTTATGTAAAATAATTCTAGTTTTTGTTGAAAGAGTCCTCCAACTAAACCAGACACCGCCTGTTGCTAAACCAGCCATATTTTGCAAAGGAATTTTTCACGACCCAAAATATTCCTTGATTTTTCCTGGCGGAAAAAATCGGCCCAAAATCTGCCCAAACTACAAATTTTTAATTTTTTCTGGCCAAATTTGGTCCGAAATGCCCGAAACGGCAACACTGCTTAGAAGCCAAATCGGAAGGAACATATATCAATATGAAAATCTAAACCGATTTCCACCAAATTTAGTAGTCTTTATTAATAGGTAAAGAGACTTGTCTCTGCCAATTATGTGGTAGAGAGTATTATAACTTTGTGCATTTGTTTGTAACACCCAAAAGGAGAAGAAATATACCATCGATTATTATACCGATCGACTCAGTATCACTTTCTGAGTTGATTTAGCTATGTCCGTCTGTCCGTCCGTCTGTCTGTATGTATTCTTGTAATCAAAGTGCAGGTCGCAATTATGGTGCAATCTCAACAAAACTTTGTACATATCTTTTTTTGGTCAAAGGATAATCCATTTTTAATTTTGTTGAAATCGGTTCAGATTTACACATGGCTCCCATATACGTAGTATGTTCAAAAAATTTGCGAATTTTGTATTTTTTCAAAAAGTATTTATTTATTCATGAATATCTATTTTGTCCCCTTCAAAGTAATTCCCCTCGGATATAATACACTTCTGCCAAAACTTTTTCCAATCCTCGAAGCACTTCAAATAATCATTTTTTGTGATCTTGGTCAGCTCCTCCTTCGATGCCGTCTTTATCTCCTCCTTTCATGGGCCCTTTCAGTTTTATGACCAAAAAATAGTCACAGGGGAATACGGTGGCTGCGGCACCATAACTGTGTTGTTTTTGGCCAAATATTCGCGCACAATCAACGATGTGTGTGCAGGGGCGTTATCATGGCGCAAAAGCCAGTTTTTGTTCTTCCACAAATCCGGGCGTTTTTGGCGGATTGCTTCGCGCAATTTGCGCATAACTTGCAGGTAATATTCTTTATTGACCGTACTACCCTGTGGCAAGAACTTTTAATGCACCACGCCCCTGCAATCAAAGAAAACTGTGAGCTCGGGCGTCCGGCACGCAGTTCGTCCGTCCTAAGAACATTTTGTACCACCGATAAACGTTGCTCAACATTCGGAATGCGTCAGCGCACTTTATTTTGTTTTTCACACAAAATTTGATGCAGATTCTTTGATCCATTTTCTGAAATAGATAAAAATCGAAGACAAGTTAAAACATATCCAAGCACAACAGCTGTAAATAATTAACTAAACATTCAAAATGACCGACCTTGTCAGCATAAGTAAGGGACATGAGTACCAACATAACGCTACAAAAATATCAAAAATCAAATACAAGTAGCCCGCGGAATTTTTTTTTAACATACCTCGTATGTACCTCCGATTTGACATATATGCACTGTATAAGCAATAATTTTTAGCCGATCAGTAAAAAAAACTAACAGAGAGAAATGTCTTGATACACATAGAGAAAATACAAAATGGGACGAAAATTAGTTCAGATTTAGATATATCCCCCATATATATGTTTCCCCCGATTTGACAAGTAAGCGCAGTAAAAGCTTTATTTTATATCCGGTCATTACGAAATTCGGCAGAAAGACGTTTTTTATAACATGAATGAATACTGCCAACATTGGGGAAAAATCAGTTCGGATTTAGATATAGTCCCATACATATGTTACCCCCGATTTGACATATACGGAATTCGACAGAAAGAGAGTAAACAATGCCTACTTCGAGGAAAATCGGTTCAGATTTAGATATTGTCCCTATATGTTTCTTCCGATTTGGTATCAAAGCTATCTAATTTATTATGATCAACATCTTACCCTCCTCGTTGGAATAAGCCTTGATGAGGAGGTGGAGCTAAGTACTTTGCTAACTGAAACGGAACTAATGATTCCAATTTATTATCACAATGCCCCTTTGCGCATTGTTAGGGAGTTGCAGAGTACCTCTATATGGTGTAAAATATACCTCCTATAGGTCTAAGAAGCCAAATAGGAAGGAACATGTATGTATATGGGAGCTATCTTTATAACTGAACCGATTTCAACTAAATTGAGTAGACTTTTTTATTGGGTGAAGAGATTTGACCTTGGCAACTTTAGCTCGATCTGGTGTAAAATACACCTTCTTTAGACATTAGAACCCAAATAGGAGGAAAGTATATGTATATGGGTGCTGTATATAAATCCGAACCAATGTCCACCAATTTCAATCAGAATCGTCCCTGGGCTAAAAAAGTGGCTTGTGTTAAATTTCATCACAATCGAACCATGAGTACGACCTGCATTTTGATTACAAGGATACATCTACAGACGGACGAACCGACGTGATTAAATCTACTCAGGAAGTGATTCCAAGTCGATCGGTACAATAAACGATGGGGGTATCTCTTCTCCTAAAGATTCTATTGATTTAGCACGATTTCTAGTTATTGGTTGCGACGGTATCGTTATAAAGACAAGTGAAGACGGATTAAGTTCGGCAATGCGGAATCATGGATCGCATGCGAATGGTTTCGGGTAAAAATTAACTAATTGTACCAAAATTCAGCCCAATTCGTTGAAATCTGAGGTTTTTGTGGCGTCACGAAGTCAAATATAGGGGGACCTTTGTATGGGGTCTATATCAAAATATGGACCTATGACTACTGTTGTTCTTGTGAAGGATTCCGGTTATAAATAAACACCGAATTTTCAGCCCGTATGTATATACTTAGTAGGGACACAAATGCTGTTACACACCTTTTATGCTATAACGTTAAAAGTAATAGATGCTTTTGGACCAAATTTATTGTTTATATTTATTGATATATATTGTATATAAAAAGAACGCCTTCATACTTGCCTTAAGTCGCACTGACCAATCATCTATAGCCGCACGCACCTCTTCCCTTTGGGAAAGTGGCCACAGCACGAATCAAAGCAGTCCTAAGAGAATTGACGTTGGCTTATCATTTGTGGCAGACCATTTCCTCTAAAACTGTCCAGTAATCCAGTGGGTTTAAATCAGGGCTTCCAGAGGGCCTTTCTTCAGATGAAATTAAAGCTGGTAGATTCTTTCGAAGCCATGTCTAGGTCGTTTTAGCCTTATGGGCCGGCGCAGAATCCTGCTGGAAAGTCCATGCCTGGTTTTGGAATAGAGAATGGTTAAGTGGCTTCACAACAGCTTCCAAAACGGTTTCTTGGTAAACTTTGGCCGATGTTTTGACCCCTTGTTCACAGAAATGCCAGTCAGTGATCCCTTCGTAAGAGACACCCCAACAAACCATGACTGAAGCTGCACGCAGAAAAAAATCGCTTCTGTATTATATTGTTCCAAACATATTCGGCTTGAAACATATATATGTTTAGCGTATACTCTAAATATATAATATTTGGTACAGACAAACAATATGTATTTGGGAAGATGTTGATCTAACCAAATTTTTGTTTTCATCCTAATATTTTCTCTTTGGGAATATAGAAGTATTCAGAGAATATATCGATACCTTAATTGTGCTATGTTTGTCAGCAATTGATAGTCTATTTTACAGGAATTTTTAATGTTTGTAAAAATACTTTATAACTGAAATCGTATAATCTTGTATAACTAATAAATTACTCGATTATAGACAACAAAAGATGACTTGAAATATTGCGATATTTAAAGTGAGTTCTTTGCAACAGAAGTAATAGTTCGAAACTAAGGAAAATTTAAAACTTAATTTCGAAAAAGTCAGAAAAGTTTTGAAAATATTTTTAAATAAAATATATTTGAAGAAATTCTAAAAAAAGTTATTTTATTTGTATTTAAACACACACATTTTATTTGAGAAAATTAGCTTGCAAATATATTTTGTTGTAATATATTAATATATGCGTTCCAAATAAATTTTATTGATTTTCAAATAATATGTATTTGCTCAGAAATATATTATATTTAAAAATTTGTGTTCCAAATATATATTCGTTCGATTCAAACATATCAAAAAAGGCAATTTTGTCCCTTGTGGATAATGGCCTTTTTCGACCCGTGGAATCAGTTCAGATGCTTCCTTAGGCGACCCTATCATATCGTTTGTTAAATTTTTTTTGCACGGTAAAAATTGTTTCAGCACAGACGTTTGCATTTTCAACGGATGTCCAGTACGGCGTTTGAAAGCCCCAAATCTTTTTTGATAATTTGACTCATGGATTTTTGCGTATTATTCATCTCGTGGGCCATGATTTTCTGTTTTCTGAGCGGATTTTACAGAATTCTTGACTTGATGGCTTTGATGACCTGCGGCGTTCGAACAGTACGAGGGCATCCCAACCGATGGCGTCTTTGGCATCTCCAGTCTTCAGTCATTCCAGTTAAATCTTTTAGTAGACATAAAGAGCGCTAGGTTTCGTATGCTAACGGTTATCCTTTATAAGACATAAAGAACACCAGATTTCGTGAGCGCGTTCTATATTTTTATTGTAATTTTTAAAAAGTTTACGAAGTGATACTCTACCGATCTTTAAACGCAAATTTACCAAGCTAAATGTTTATGAAAAAGACAATCCTTTCATATTTGAGTAATACACATCAAAAGGCATTTTTTCCGACCGCCACATTCACAAAAATCGGCCTATTGTTATATGCCTTTGGCAAAGGTTATCCGCATCAACTTTATCATTAAAGCGGTTTTGTTGATTACTAAGGTTATCCGCTTCAACTTTTTCAATAAAAATATTAATTTGTTATTAAAACTTTTGTGTAATGCTATTAAAATTAAATTCTATGCACAAAGGAGTTCCCGTCTAACAACGACATCTTAGGGATATTGTATGCAAATCTATTCTCACCCATGTTACTTGCAACAAAGATGTACAGAAAAATCGTGCATTTTATATTGTACAATAAATCGCATGCCGCAACAGCTGACCCAGTTTTGGTCGTACATCGGCTTCGTTTTCTCTGGTGAAAATTTGTAGCAACACTGCTCAACAAACTCATACTCGTGGAATATGACGCTCATAAGCGTCTGATGGTGGTGGTCTAATACCACTTCAGAAGTTCTTTAGCACCTCCCTCCGCCCAAAGATATTGCTGGATTTTTTTAATTTTATCAATTACAATCATCTATCAATTTTGCAATTACCAGAAATAATATAATTTTTTTCAAATGCTGTAATGAATGTAAAAACTCAAAGGTTTGGAATCAATTTGGAAGTAGAAGAACGATTCTTAGGTTTCGTTGATTGTTTTGTAGATATTCCAATTCTTTACATAAACTTATTTTGGTTTTTTTTTGGAAAAATAAGATTGAAATGTTCCTATAATTGGAAGTCACTGCGAGGTATACAAATTACATCAGTAAAACTAGACGGTGTTCTGGATACGAAAATTGTAGATCAATTGCGTTAAATTATGTTGGTTCAAAAAATAGTTTAGAGTAGGAAGCAACTGCTTCCCGACACAAAAATGCAGTGCAGGCTTTGGGATTATTAAATATAATCACTAAATCAGAATCCGTTATGAACCTTCACGCATTTAACATTGCTCTACAAAACATAAATAATTTAAGCAAATATTTTCAAACAACAAATGCAAGGCTCGATGATCTTCAATATTGCCTTCCAGTGCGTCAACCGTTGCGTTACAGAGCTTTGACATAGCCCCACAAAAAATAATCTAAAGGCGTTAAATCGCACGATCGTAGATCGGCCAATTGACCGGCCCCAAAGTGAATTAAACATCAATAATCTGCAAGCGTTGTTCGTTTTTAGGTCGATTCATGGTTAAATTCTAGACCAAACTAAACATGTTTGACAGTAACATGTTGCACAGCTGACCTGCGAACGATTTATGCGGCCAATTGACCGGCCTCAAATTGAAATAAACTTCAATAATCTGCAAGCGTTGTTCCTTTTTAAGTCGATTTATGGTTAATCATGGATAGACCAAACTGAACATGTTTGACATGTAACATGTTGCACGAAAACAGGTGAGCTGCCAACAAAACGCTTACCAAATTTGTTTCGGTTAATTCAACATTAGTTTAAAGCCAATATGTAGATTTGCCTGATGATGCATATATGTGGCTATATCTAAATCTTAACCGATTATCTAAACTAAACAATATTCGTTCCTAAATTGAGAAACACCTTTCTGCCAGGTGGAACATACATATATATGGAGGTTATATCTAAATCTGAACCGATTTTTCCTGAATGCTCATTCATGTAATAAGAAACCTCTTTCTGCCGAGTTTCGCACTGATCGGATATAAAAACCAGTAAGGAAAGGCACAAAGTCGGGCGGGCCGACTATATTATACCCTACACCTCCCTAGCAATGCGATAAGGGTCATTGCCATTATAATTTGGAATAATTGGTAAATGGGTAGAAACATATTATCTAATTCTGAAACGATAATCTCTAAATTAAGCAATATTCGTTCCTAAATTGAGAAACATCTTTCTGGAAAATTTTAATGATCGGAAGTAAAATACAACTTCTATAGCGGTTTGATACCAAATCAGGAGGAACATATATATGGAGCTTTAATATAAATCTGAACTGATCTTCACTGAATACTCATTCATGTAAAAAGACCTCCTTCTGTCGAATTTCGTACTGATCGGATATAAAATACAGTCTCTACAGCGCTCACATGTCAATTCGGAGGTAACGTATATATCTAAATCTGAACCGATTTCTTCCAAATTTAAAACTGTGCATTCATATAATTGGAAACCTCTTTCTGACGAATTTCATACTGATCGGATATAAAATACAGTTTTTACAGCGCTTACATGTCAAATCGGGGGTAACATATATATGGGGGCTATATCAAAATCCGAACCGATTTTCTCCGAATTTGGCAGTATTTCTTCATGTAATAAGAAACCTCTTTCTGCCGAATTTCGCATTGATCGGATATAAAATACAGGATTTACAGCGCTTACATGTCAAATCGGGGGTAACATATATATGGGGGCTATATCTAAATCTGAACCGATTTTCTCCGAATTTAGCAGTATTCCTTCATGTAATAAGAAACCTCTCTTTGCCGAATTTCGCACTGATCGGATATAAAATAACATCTTTACAGCGCTTACATGTCAAATCGGGGGTAACGTATATATGGGGGCTATATCTAAATCTGAACCGATTTCTTCCAAATTTAACAGTGTTCATTCATATAATAAGAAACCTCTTTCTGCAGAATTTCATACTGATCGGATATAAAATAAAGTTTTTACAGCGCTTACATGTCAAATCTATATCTATATCTAAATCTGAACTGATTTTAACCAAATTCAATAGGGATCTTCCTTGGGCCAAAAAAAAGATATGTGTAAAGTTTCGTCGAGATCGGACCATAATTGCGACCTGTACTTTGATCACAAGAATACATGCACAGACGGACAGACGGACATAGCTAACTCGACTCAGAAAGTGATTACAAGTCGATCGGGATAATAAACAATGGGTGTGGGTGTTACAAACAAATGCACAAAGTCATAATTCCCTGTACCACAGTGTGGTGTAGGATATAAAAATATCGTTAAAATTTGTGAAAATTAATTCGCATTTTATTAGAAATGCACACTGTATATTTATGTACTGTACATACGTGTTCCAAGAAAAACCAAGCTCCAGCTATGCGGTTAAAATTATCCCTATCGGGTAATTTGATTTGTCTCGGAGGTTGGAATTATGGGCAAATACAACAAAGAAAAAGATGGGGTTATGCTTCAATTTATGCTTCAATTTGCGACAGACAGAAGGTCAACTTTCTGCATTTTTTCGGGGAAAAAGATGAGAAGTAGAATTACTTAACAAAAAGGTTTTGCGATAACCCAAAAATATAATTACCTACATAAATGCACAAAAATCAGTTTGTTGGAAAAACGAAAAGAAACTAAGTCGATATTTTTCAAGAATTTTTGAAATCCAACAAAAGGTCCTAAGAAAAAATTTCAAACTTTTGAAAAAACGAAAAGAAATGAACAACGGCGATATTTTTCAAAACTCTTGGAATTTACACCGATCTACAATTTTATTTTTGTCAAAACATAAATTGTTTATTTTTGGAATTTACACCTGCCTACAAATTTTATATTTTATCAAACGTTTGGAAATGACCGCTGCCTACAAAAATTAAATGTGTGATAATTTTTGGAATTGACACCGCTTACAGTTTTACTTTTGCCCATAATTTTTTTTCTAGAAAAATATTACACCATCATACAAAAATTAAGTTCAAAAAGTTAAGTTTTGAAATTTGCTGCTATTTGTATACGAATTTGAAGTGATTCGTAAAATTTATTCTTAGAAATATTTATTTTCGTGTTCGGGCTCTTGGAAATTTCAGAGAAATGTTTTATATTTTTCTTCTGCAAGTTGAGCTAAGACCCAACCTCGTTCGACTTTTTGAGATTTGTTTCTCTTTTATATAAATTTTGTCAACTTTCGTCAAATTTGTTATCGCATATATATATTTATGTGTTTCAGTATCTTGTATGTGGCAATTTCAGAGAAAAGTTTTATATTTTTCTTCTGCAAATAGACCTAAGACCCAACCCAAAAAAGTTTTGAATTTGTTGGTTTTATATGAATTTGACGAGATTCGGTAAATTTGTTCTTGAAATTATTTATTTTCGTGTTCGGGCTCTTGGATACGACAATTTTCGAAAGGAGTAACCAATTGACTTCAAATTTGGTATGCGGTAATATTTTTTTCTATCTCCGGCTAAGTTCGAAGATGGGCCATATTGGCTCACTCCTTCTAGTACCTCCCCCACAAAGGGTTAACTTGTAGTGAAATATTGATTCTTTAATAACTTTTAAACTACTTACTCGAATCTTTTGAAATTTCACACATAGTATTAGTATGTTAGTCGCTAACACGTCAAGAAAAATGGACGAAGTGACCACTTCCTGTTTGGTACCTCCCACACAAATGAACCACTTTACACCAAAAGTTAACTGCTTATGGCTTTAATATCAGTTCATACAAATATTTGTAACTTTGTACAGTGTAATGCTTTACTAGTACCAAGAGTCCAGAGATAGCTGACCGTTATTGGGACGGCCCTATTTGGTACCTCTCTCACAAATGGACCATTTTGTACCAAAAGTAAACAGCTTTGAACTTTAATACTAGTACATACTTTGAAGTTATTAAAAGCAATTTAAATTGATAATAATTTAATTAAAACAAAAAAAAATTTACGAATATTTTTTGGGACTCGAGAAAAATGGCCGAAGTTTCCACGCCCCTTGTGATAGGTTTAGGTTTGGGTTAGGGTGGCAGCCTTATTTTTTTACAAGCTCACATAGACCAGTTTAGGTCCCTAGTGTTACCACGGGCTGAGATGCCCCTCATCGAAACCAAACTGTTTGATATATAAATTTATCGATAGTACGAATATCAGTACTGGAAAGATCTGTTAGGCTGCCTAAAAAGGCCGACCCCAGTATGTCCAGTCGTCGTTTACTCAAAGCGGGACAGTCGCAAAGCAAGTGCTCAATGCTCTCCACTTCTTCCTCATCTCCACAGCTTCGGCAGAAGTCATTGGAGTCAATACCCAATCTTTTGGCGTGTTCGCCGATCAAGCAGTGTCCCGTCAGAACCTGTTCTAACGTAGACAATCGTTTCCTCTCTAGTGCGAGGAAATATTTTGACCTTCTCAGGTCATACCTTGGCCAGATTTGTCTAGCTACCCTGCAGGTGTCGATTTCTGTCCATCTTTCGTTGGAGTGCCTGATTGCCTCTTGCCTAAGCCAAAGCTTGCACGTGGATAGTGACGCACCAATATATGCAAATTCTTCGAGAATTTTTAATGTCGTCCCTTTCCTAGCAAGTTCATCGGCTCTGCAGTTCCCCGGGATGTCCCTATGCCCAGGCACCCATATGAGGTGTATATTAAACTGCTCAGCCATCTCGTTAAGAGATCTGCGGCAGTCGAGGGCTGCTTGTACATTTAGGGATTTTGCCTCCAGAGAATTGATGGCAGCAAGGTCCGAGTAAATGACAACGCCATGGTTGGTTATTATGTTGCGACTCAGCCACTTGTCTACATCCCATATTGCCATTATTTCGGCTTGATAGACACTGCAGGTATCTGGGATCTGCAGGAAATCAATGTGAGAAAAAATAGTATGTGTACTAAAGTGGGTCGGACTGCCATCATTCATAAGTAAATAACCGGATTCTAGTATACAATTCGCCAAAATATTACCTCTCCTGTTATTAATCGGTGATCCCCACAATTTATTCCAACTGTTGAAGTCACGAGTTATGAGACTGGGTTCCAAGCAATCTCGAAACATCGTCTCCAAATCATGAAGATCAAAACCTATACTAGGTGATATGTACACCAACGTTACCATTAAACTAGAGTCAAAGGTAGTAGATTTCAAAACCTTGTCAAAACTGTCAAACATTAACACTGTGCTGTATCTGGTCACGAACTAAAATAGCAGCACCTCCAAAAGAGTTGCCAGAGTTGTTCGTATTGTACAGAGAATAATTTACTGGTATTGGTACTCCAGCAGTAGACTGTAAATGAGTCTCCTGTAAGGTAATGATATGGGGACTAAGCGACTTAATGATCAACTGAAGTTCATGAAAATTATTTAAATAACCCTTCATGTTCCATTGCATAATTCTTAATGGCATTATATAAAGTTAGAAAAAAGAGTGAATGTAAAACTTAACTTAAGGTAATAAGATTTAAAACAGAAAATATTAAATTAACATATTAAATAAACGTATGTATTCTCAAATATATCCTCGTCGTCAGAGAAGGGCAAGCCCATTGTGATCGACGGTTTTACAGATGTTCTTGTTGTAGTTTTTCTCAGCTTGGCCTTGAGTTCATACTTTTTGCGTTTAGACAAATTTTTTGGCACAACTTGAATTTTTGAAGATTTTGAGGATGTCGTTGGTATTTCGGGTTGTTTTGTTGTAATTGATGTCGATTGTAGTCCAGATGATGGAGATGGGGATACTACTGTATTGATGTTTGTGTTATCTGGTGATTTTGAGATTTGACCGTTCGTTGAAGTTGGAAGAGTTTTGTCGAACATGTTTAATGTACAGGGTGGCTGATGAAAGCTGCTACCAAAAAAAATGTAATAACTTTTTTTCTATTTAATGAATCTGGTTAAACTTTTTTAATTTTGCAGATTGATTTTTAGATTTAACAAAAATGGATAACTGGGACACTGAAACAAGAATTTGGATTGTCCGCCGCTATTACGCACTGAAGTCCGTAGTTTCGGTTCAAAGAGAGTATAGGGGCACGTTTGGCGGCAATCCTCCGCGCAAATGGACCATAAAGAGACTTGTTAAAAATTTTTCCGAGCATGGGACAGTCAACAGAAGACCTTACCATCGAAACCCTTCAGTTCGGACGGAGGAAACAATCGCTGCTGTAGCTGATGCCATACAAAACAATCCAAGACTTTCGACAAGAACCTTATCTGCTCAAATGGGTATAAGCAGACATTCATTGCAGTCAATTATGCACAAAGATTTGGAGTTATTCCCATATAAAGTTCAAATGGCCAATAAAGTGAACTCAGCAGACTTCCCGATTCGCTTGGAATTTTGCCAGAAGATGTTTCAAATGGTGGAAGAGGACGGAAACATGTTGAACTGTCTTTTCATGTCTGACAAGGCCCATTTCTATATAAACGGCAACATAAACAAACAAAATTGTCGAATATGGAGTGCTTCCAACCCACAGATACTCCATGAGCCGGAATTGCATCCACTTCGTGTCACAGTGTGGTGTGCAGTTTCATCACGCTGCATTGTCGGGCCCTACTTCTTCCAAGAAAACGGTCACACCGTTAGAGTTACTGGAGGCCGTTCCTTGAGCATGTTGAGAGAGTTTTTCTATCCAGAATTACGACGAATGAGAATTTCTTTCAACTCTGTGTGGTTTCAGCAAGATGGTGCAACTCCTCACATAGCCCGGCCTGTTATGACAGAATTGCGGCGAAAATTTCCCAATAAGCTGATATCCAGAAACTCCACATTCCGTTGGCCCCCCAGGTCGCCTGACCTTACTGCACCTGACTTTTTTTTGTGGGGTTATTGCAAACAGGAAGTCTACAAAGCAAAACCAACAAATTTGAATAAACTAAAGCAATCCATTCGAGAAACAATTGCGGCTATTCCCGTCTCAACTCTCCAAGCAGTAATGAACAACTTTTTGGTAAGATGCCGCACATGCATCAACGAGCAGGGGCATTTAAATTCCATTATTTTTAAAACTAATTAAGCTATATTTAATTAAATTTATTAAATTTAATGAGCTTTAACATGAATAAAAGAAAACTGAATTCCATACACTGAAAAAAGTTATTTGAGTTTCTTAATGTAGCAATATTCATCAGCCACCCTGAACTATAATTGACGGATGGTCTAGTTACAGATGCGAAACTTGCATTGGTTAGATGTCTTTCGTTGTATATTTCACGAGCTCTCTTGTTGTCAACCTTTCTCGTTGTTTTAATTGCCTGAATTTCTTTCTCTTTTACAAATATGGGACATTTCCTATCCATTGTGTTGTGGTATTTGTCATCAATGTTATGAGCATTGCAATTAATGCATAATTTTTCGTTTTTGTATAGTTCGTTAGTCTCAGGATTTGTATGGAAAGGTTGACTGCAATTGCAACATTTTTTTCCAGGGTACCGAAACTTTGTTGGGTGACCAAATTTAAAAAATTTAAAGCATCTTAGAGGGTATGGTATGCCGGAGTATTTTCATAACCCACTTTTACTTCATCTGGATGTTCTGGCTTGGATTACTAAACCTGTTTCCAAAAGATTACCTCCATCTTTTTTCAATATCTTCTTTATTTCGGAAACTGCTTGTGGTTTCATTTCATGTAGAATCTCTTCATCATTTGTGCCAATTAAATCATCAGCGTATACAGGGCGGCTGATATGTATTGCAACCAACTTCAGGTTGCTATCATTTCTAAACCGCTAGTCTGACAGCTGACAGATTTATTTCAGTGACAGTTCATTTTATTGTTTACAAGCTTACAAAATCATTTTGATCTATTGCATTCAGAAAATAGTTATTCGTGATGGAATTCAAGCGTGATAGTGTGATAGTGTGATATATTTGGGTGGAAAACCACAAGTGGCTATCGTTAGAGCCCTCCAGCATTTAAATGTGAATAAATCTTTTGTTTCTCGTACCATTGCTCGTTACCGTGATACTGGCAGTGTTGCATCGCGTCCAAAAAGTGGACGAAAAAAACGGTAACAACACCAGAAATTATTCGAAAAGTAAAGGCCAGATTTGATCGAAATCCACGCCGCAGTGGCGCTGAACATATCGCGAGAACGGATACAACACATATTAAAAAATGAGCTTGGACTAAAGCCATTGAAGTTCCAAAAAGTGCAAGAGCTCACCGATGCACAAAAAAAGTTAGACTGGAAAGAGCCAAGGAGTTGCTTCGCTTGCAAGAAAGTGGCCAGATACCGAATTTGTTTTCTCCGATGAGAAGCCATTCCAAATTGAGCAGTTTGTGAATGGTGTGGGCCGCCGTAACGGCCGATGGTCGCTCCCCGCTCGTATTCATCGACCATGGGGTAAAAATAAATGCCGAATATTATCGGGAAAATGTCATAAAGACAGTATTGAAGCCCTGGGCAAACAAACATTTCGGCCGCAGACCATGGACATTCCACCAGGACTCAGCACCATCGCACAAAGTATCGATCATCTCAAGACGGCGCTTCGCCGGGAATGGGCCAAAATACCGCAGAGCTACTTTCGTGCAGCGTGTGATGGCTTTGTCGGCCGTTTGAAGGCCATAATTCGTGCCAAAGGTGGCCAATTCGAACAAATCTAAACGGTTTCTAAAATTTTATGTTATTTCTGAAATTTTTTGCTTTTGAACAATAAAATTTAAAAAAAAAATTAAAAAAATATAGTGGTTTACTTTGTTGCATTACATATCAGCCACCCTGTATTAATAAAGGGTTTTTCAACAGGGACGCTATAAAAGTAGACCGACAGGGGCAGCAAACGACGCCATATTTTTTGCCGCTCTTTGACATTTCTCTTCAGTAAGGTTTGCCATTTCATGATGGAAAGATATACGAGCCAACAACGAGTCGAAATTATTAAAATTTACTACCGAAATTCGGAGTCAGTGGCCTCAACGTTAAGAGCGCGAAAAATCGAAAAATCATCTTCACCGATGAGGCTCATTTCTGGCTGAATGGCTTCGTCAATAAACATAATATGCGTTATAGGTCAGACAACAATCCACACGTACTCCATGGGTCATCATTGCATCCCGAAAAAAATACGGTTTGGTGAGGTTTATGGGCCGCCGGCGTCATTGGGCCGTACTTCTTCCGTGATGATCAGGACCGGCACGTTACTGTGAATGGTAATCGCTACCGTTCAATGATAACCGAATATTTTTGGCCCCAATTGGATGATATGGACTTGGAGGACATGTGGTTCCAACAAGACGGCGCCACAAGCCACATAGCGAATGCCACATTCAATTTATTGGAAACCAAGTTTGGAGAACGTGTTATCTCACAAAATGGTCCAGTCGATCGGTCGTGCGATTTGACGCCGTTTGACTATTTCCTGTGGGGCTACGTCTAGTCTATGGTCTGTGCCAACAAGCCAGCGACGATTGATGAACTTCGTACGAATATCGAACGTGAAATTGCAGCTGTATCGGCCGATTTATGCTTGAAAACCGTCGAAAATTGGGTTCAGTTTCTGGACTTCTGCAAGCGTGCCCGTGGTGGCCATGCATCAAACGTACTTTCACATGAATAAAGAATTTCATTGATATCCAAAACCGTTTTTGTTTTATTTAAAAAAAACTTTTGTAGCGCTCTTATTGACGGACCCGATATGTACACCCATGGTAATAATTATACTTCCACATTGTAAAATGCACATTGTGATACCATAATTACCTCGTTCAGTCGTCCTGACATGGACGAAATTAAGTTTTTAATGTTTATTATTTGTTTATTTCTATCGTTTATTTATTTTTATAAATTTGTGGTCCAAAATATGTTTTCCTTCTATTCAAATATCAAAAACGGTGAATTTTCCCCCGTACGTTACATCATTGGAGCTCCACATTGGCTCCAAAAAGCAGTGCCTATGTTAATTGGTCCAATCAATGCTAGATTTCATTGATGATATGATGGAATTTCTTTCAGTGTAAAAGCAATATTTTCTCATTTTCCAGATGTATGATTCCTGCGATGCTGATGATGCGGCCATAACGGATTTATTTGATCAAATACAAGAGTGTTTTCGTGCCAAAAATGATCTTAATAAAATAATAAAGCAACAAAATGAAGACATTGCGAAGATGAAAGCGGATATACTCCAAACTATAAATGAACAAAATGCAAATTTAATGGAGACCATCACAAAACAGAATGAAAAAACTGAAGCAATATATAATATGATGAGTGAACTATTTGCAAAACATAAAGTAAATGAGCAAAACGAAGAGCTAATTTTGCAAATTGAACAACTAAAATTGCAAAAAAGCGAATCCGATAATTATAAAGAGAACAATCAAAAGCTACTTGTGCAAATCGAAGAAATTAAACAGAAAAAAAGCGAATCCGAAGTAATAATGAATAATTACAAAGAGGAAAAAGCAAAACTGCTCTTAGAAGTTCAGGAGCAGCGGAAGCAAATTGCTCAATATAAAGAAAATCAGAAGAAATGTAATGAAAAGAATGAAAAGTTGAAAAAGCCGCTGGGGTTAATAAAGACATTTGAAGAACTCGACGATGAGATATCCCAAAACAAACCCATTGTCATTCAAAGACGCATAGATGGATCTGTGGATTTCGCCCGCACTTGGCATGAATATAAAATGGGTTTTGGGAATAGTTCGAGCGAGTTTTTCATAGGACTCGAAACTTTATACAAATTAACAAACAATCGTTCCTATACTCTCAGGATTGAGATGGAGGATTGGGAAAACGAACGCCGATATGCCGAATACAATCATTTTATGATTGACAATGAAATCCAGAAATACGAATTATCATGTTTGGGCCAATATTCGGGTAATGCTGGAAATTCCTTAGAATATCATTTGGGTGAAAAGTTCTCAACGAAGGATAAGGATAATGATAGCTGGGAAGATGTAAATTGTTCTTTAATATACGGTGGAGGTGGAGGATGGTGGTTCAGCAATGATTGGGGTTACAGGTAATTTTCAAAATTCAAATATAACGAATCACAAATAGAAATTTAAAACAAACGTCTTTAAGTAGACAAATAATCGTATGTTGTCGTTATTACATCTTTATTACTTCTTGAACAAAAGCTTTACTCTATAATTTAAATTCAAATATTTTAAGCGTTTCACAAACAGATATTTGTGCCACACAAATGTTATATTTGCATATTATTAAAATAACTTCTAAACTATTTAGGAATATTTGAAAATGAAAACAATTGAGAAAAATTTTCAATAAATTTAAAGGACGACTAATCAGAAAAATGTATGCCTCAATATACAAACATATATATACAACTTTGTGGGTTGTTTGTCATTCAAATTCAGTAATATTCTCGCGTACTGAATTGAGTTCTTCTTAGATAATAAAAAAAAACATTTTAAACAAGAAATCCGATAGACGAAGTCAGAATGTTTAGGTTTCGTCTTTAAAATAATAGCAAGTACATACTGCCTTAAGTTTGGCCACCACTGATCAAATTCCAGAGTATAACAAAGAAATTGGAAATTATATCAAAAATGCATATAAAGGAAGATCTTTGTATGTGATCTACATCAAAATGTACACCTTTGATGACCGTTATTCCTTTCAATGGTTTTGGGTAATAACAAACTCAAATTATCAAATTTTAGTCTGATCAGTTGGAATTTGTGGTCTCTTTGGTGTCGAGAAGTCAAATCGGGCGGTGGCTTAATATGGGTTTAACAAATTGCACCGATATTGCCGCTATTCAGTCCCAAATGAACTGCAGGTTTAAGAAGAGTTTGTACTAAATTTCAGTCATCTAACTCAATTATTTTAAAGTGCATCGTGATTATTACCGACGGACAGACCGGCAGACGGTAATAAACAAATAAGAATATATCGCTAACTTACTTCAAAAGTGACATAACTCAAAATTGAAAATTTTTAAGATAAGCAACTTTAAGTGTAATCAGATAAGTGACATAAAATAATATGTTTTTTAAATATAGTTCTCTAAATAATCAACATTTTATTCAATATTATCAATGTCAAACTGACCACGAACTTGTCATCTAAAAAACAAAATCAATATAAAATAATATGTTTAAAAACGCTGGAATTAACCGAAATATGATTGTTTACTCATAAACTAAAATTCGCTTACATGAATTTATGGATATTTTCAAAATTTGCTTTTCTGTAAGGCAATCTCAATATTTTGAAATTTTGAGTTATGTCACTCTTGAAGTAAATGAGCGATATGTTCTTTATGGGGCTCCTGATCAATATTCCAAGGTGTTTCTAATAGAATGACAATGTTAGTTTAACCCCACTCTATGGCGGAGGACATACTTGGACCGATATTGCGGCTATTCAATTCAAAGTGACCTGCAACTATATGATATATTTGCAACGATTTTAAGTCATCTAGCTCAATTATTTTAAGTTGTAGTTTGATTTCAACCGACGGACTGACAGGCGGGAATTGCTACATTATCTTAGAGTTGTAAGACGATTAAGAAGAACAGTCGAATTTGCTTAATTGAAAAAGGGATAATTCAGTGCATTTGTTTCATTTATCCGAGGTTTTCAATAATGCGAAGTCCGGATAAATGAAATATGCCTCAATTAACCGAAGTTCGGATAATTATGTATTCTTTATAGTGTCTCTTATCAATATTTCAAGGTGTTGCAAGTAGAATGTCAAAGTTAGTATACCTCCATCCAAATCCTGTTAGAATTTTACGATGGCATACAAATTGCAGTTTTTTAAGAAAAAATCTTTGTTTAGTCATGAATAATATAAACAAGTAAAGACGGCGTTAAGTTTTGACATGTCGAATTTTATGTACCCCCACCATGGGTCGCATGTGAATGGTTATGGCTACAAATAATTCCATATTACGAAATTTCAGACCGATTCGTTAAAATTTGTGGTTTTTGTTGCGCCACGAAGTAAAATCTAGAGGGACCTGTATGGGGGCTATGGCAACTGTTGTTCGTGTGAAACGTTCTGGATATATACCAATTTTCAGCCAGATCAGTTGAAGTTTGCGGTCTCTATGGTGCTAAAATGTCTATCGGACAGATGATATATATGGAGACTACATCAAAAAATGGACCAATTTTGTCAATTGTTCAGTTCCAAGTTACCTGCAGCTATGCAGAAGTATCTGTACCAAATTTCAATAATTTGGCTCAATTATTGGAGACTGTAGCGTGATTACAACAGACGAAGAGATTACCGAACAGACGGGAATTTCTAAATCATCTAAGACTTTTAAGACTGTTAAGAATATATATACTTTATGAGGTCTCTGATCACTATTTCAAGGTATTACAAATATAATGACAATGAAGAACTTTACGAGGACATACAAATTGTAGTTTTTTAAGAAAAACTACGTTTTTAGTCTTGAATAATATAGACAAGAGTTTTCCAACTATCGTAACTACTCTTAGAACCAAAGACATATAAGATTGTAAAAAGTAAATAATAGAGGCATTATTCATAATAATTTCTGAAGATTTATTTACATGATTCTCTTCGGTACAGTGTACGAGGTTTGTTTAAAACATTTAAAATATAGCCGACCTATTATTTTTCTCAAAATTTTTGTTTGTTCATTAAGAACCAATTGCATCCCCTCAGATATAATAAGTACACTTGTGCCAACGATTGTTCTAATCTTCGGAGCACATGGGACAATAACTTTTTTGTACATTTGTACAACCTTTTGCTCTTTCAGCGATGCAGGGTATATTTCTTTAATCCTTGCAATTATCCGTCCTTCCATGGGTCATTTCTTGGTTTTGCAAACAGGTAAAAAGTCACCGGGAACAAGTCCGTGAGACATGAATATGGAGTTCTTTTAATGTAAAATATGTCTAACAAGTAATGAAGTGTGCGCATTAATGTGTCGAAATATCCTTGAGTTGTTGTTGCAATTTCTGGTATTTTTATTTCTCTAGTGCTTCACGCAAATGGCGAATTGCCTAAAAGTACTATTCCTTAGTCCAGATTCACACTCAGCAATTTTATCCAAGAGAGAGGCAGAGAGCTCTTTCCGCCTGCCTCTCTATCCCACAAACATTGACACTTGCTTAGAAAAAAATGCCGAGTGTGAGTCTGGACTTATTGACCGTACGAACTTCTGCTAAAAGCATATGAGGCGACAAACCATTTGAATCGAAGAAAACAGTGAATAAATCTTTTGAGCGAACTTGGCCTGCTTTTGGGTTTTGAGTCTTCTGGCAGTTTTCATTGCGATTGGGCATTGTTTTCGATGTCATAACTATACAGAGGAGAACCACGTTAATTGTTCATACAAATTGCTAGAGTCTCCGATTTTGATGAAGCTTGGTGGAAATATAAAATATGGTGCTCTAATATCGGATATAAAATTGTATTGTTAAGTCTTCAAAACTATAGGAGATATGTATGTTCATTTAAACATTACAAATTGGGCAAAAATATCTAACAGAGCTTGTATTCGAATACTCACAACTTTTGCTCTACGGATGATATTTAAATATTTTGTTCTGACCTAGATTCCTAAAGACTTCTGCTATAGTAATGTCGAGGTGGATACTGTTTGGAAGCTGTATTACAAATTTACATTTTTAAAACACTAATTAAAATATCGATTTTTTAAAAAGCAATATATTTTATATTGAAAATTTGTGGACCAGATGATAACCCATATTGTGTCGTATTTGTCAAAAAAATCTTTTTGGGATCGCCAGTAGTTTGGGAGATATCAATAAAAGAATAAGATAACTTCACAATTTTCTCCCATTTATGGGGAACAAAATTTTCAAATCAACGGAAATTAAAAACAATCAACATGGGTTTTAAAATACGAGTACAAAAAAACAGTTTCCAAAAATTCAAATGAAATATAGGAGAAAAATGTGAACTTATCTTACTTTTATAAATATCTCAAAAACTAACGGTGATCCCAAAATGAATTTTTTGGACTATAGGGCAGAATATGGGTTATAATCAGGTCCGCATTTTGTCAATATAAAAATATAACTTTTTGACAAAAACCAAGTTTTTAATTAGTGTTTTAAAAATAAAAATATGTCATGCAGCTTCCAAACAGCATCCACCTCGATATTACTAAAGCTGAAGTCTTTCTAGGTCAAAACTAAATATTTAAATATCTCTCGTAGAACAAAAGTTATGAGCATTCGAATGCAAGCACTTTTTGATAATACGTATTTTGACCAATTTATAACGTTTAAATGTACATATCTCCCATAGTTCTGAAGATTTTTATATCCGATATTAGAGCACTATAATGAACATTTCCACCAAGTTTCATCAAAATCGGAGTTCATAGGCAATTTTTATGAACAATTGAAGTGGATCTCGTCTATATAAAATTCGTCAAATGTTACGACCCTTTTGAGCAAATATGAATAGTCGTTGACGTTATTCAACAGATTCTGAGCGATGCGCATTGGAAGTCCTTTTATCAAAATAGGAAAAAAATCGCCAATTGCACATATAGACATCTAACATTTATATCTAGCAAAAACAAACTATAAATGCAAAACGTCTGCTAGAGTCAATATGTGTTGGGGACATAGCGTCGCATGGATGACCAACTGATGGAACTGACAATTTTTTGGAAATTGAGTTAAGGCCACGAATGGATTTGCCTTGTCATAGTTGGAGGATGTTGCAATTAACGTTATCTCCAAAAACGGTAACATATTTTCAACATATCTGGAAATATGTCACCTAAAATTGCATTCTTTAGAAATTACTTTATTTTTTTTTTAAGAATATTTAGAAAGAGGAAGTTTACATACGTAATAAGAAAAACAAACTGGAAATTGTATAATAAATATTACTCCATGGGGAGAAGCGACATTGTCTCAAAAACAGAAAATCTGCTCTCCTGAACAGCTTTGGAAATGTTAGTTACGTCAGTTGGTCATCCTAGCGACGATATGTATGTACATTTATAACAAAGACCAAAAAAAGAAAAGCCGGTGTATGTAGTCCGCGAAATTTGAAAAGATTCCTTTTTTTGAACAAATCTCGTATATGTATTTTTTAGTAAAAGCATATTCATAATGAATGAAATTATTAATGACACTTTCATCTCTTTTCACAGTAATCTGAACGGACCATATAAAAAGGACGGACAAGAGGCCAATAGCCTTGGTGAAGTTATTTTGTGGAATGATTTCAAAGGCTTCTTTTACTCTCTGAAATTTGTGGAAATGACGCTTCGTCCCAATTAATGTGTGTCGAGAAGGTTCGCCAATGCCAAGACTACTATTATGCAGTAAACGGATGATGCAATCAAACATATATCTTTATTTGTAAATAAATTATATTTGCAAACAATGTCCATATTAACAAATATGCAAAACCGTGAGTCGATGTCGAGCGGAGCGAGGATCAGAGGTAAGTTGGTGAAATTTGACTAACGCTAAGTAACACGTAAACTTCGTGAAAAATAGTGTTTATCCGAGCGAAACAGAGTGTCCAGTGATTTTATGGAGGAATTTCGTTTCTTTATATGAATGAAGGAGAGTCGGTCAGTGTTATACCGCAATATACTGCTACTCTCCGGATCCTGTCCGTCCTTTCAAAACCATTCCTGCAAATGAAGCTAGTGCCACGTGAAACTTCGCATCACCAAAAGCTCATTCTAGATAGGCAAAATAGGTGCCTCTTCGCTCAACCCAAGACATATTAAAAACGATCCAATCCGAACAGCGTCCGGCTCCGCTAGGACTTCCTGATGCAAATTTCATTACTTTAAAACCAACTAAATTACGTTTTTGAAATATATACTCCAATATTGTTTATTTTAATCCGAACTACTAACAACAACAAACAATTATTTCCATACACAGAACAGCATTTTTCAGCTCATTGATTTGGGACTCAATTCTGAGAATTGGACGTGAATGTAGCCCCAAAAATAAGAACTTCTGCATCATTCGTTTAGTCAAGTTGGCTCGATTGCGAATTTAATACGATTTTTTTTGCTCGGTGGATTTTTAGCACTTGTTCTATATTTTTTTCTCGGCATACGGTACGGTAATATCTCTTTTATGCCTGAAGTAACAAAGTTGTAGATATTGAATAGAAGAAAAAAGCGAAACAAACCTACCCGACAAAAAGTGCATCCAGTGCCTTAAAAATCGCAAAAATATTCTGTTCTGTTTTATAATATTCTGTTTTAATGTTCTCACGTATTACGTATACGTATTTTTCAATAGTTTACTGACAAATATTTAATGAATTTGTGGGCATTTTTGCGATAAAGGCACTGTATGCACTTTTTTCGGGTAGGTTTGTTCTGCTTTTTTTCTCTTATTCAATATCTACCACTTTGCTTCAGACACAAAAAGGATAATCCGTACGGTATACCGCAAAAAATATATACATATATGTATAGGAAGAGTGCAAAAAATCCCATTGAGAAAAAAATGCGTATGGCCAAAGAAAAGTGCAAAAAATCCCATTGAAATGCATTTGGCCATTGAGTTACACTGTGCTAGTCCAAAAATGTAACAGAAAGGAGACCCTATGGATAGAACTATTTCGACCATGCTGAATCCAATTGCATTAGCCGGTTTTCTATGTTAGCTCTTGTATTCGCGATATTCGACCACAAAGTTTTTTTGGAAAGTCGGTGAGGTGACTTATCTCTTTGGTTATTTTGAAGTGGAAGGCAGACTTCGGAATATACGCTTCAGTTCAAAGATCGAAATAAAGGGAACATTTAGACATTTTTTTATCTCAATACAGTCGTCCACGCTTCTCACCCCCTTACCCCTGAAAAAGTTCAATGAAATCTTATCATATGTAAAAAATTATACATATCGTCGACATTTTTAGTAGGCATCGTTGAGAAAAATATTGCTCGCAAAGAAATACTATAAGTCCTTTCTCAACTTTTTTATGAGAATTTAGAAAAATTCGAGTTATTACATAATTTGTGTATTTTTCTGCTCATAGCAGAAAATATTTGAAATAAAATTGTTTGACTTCAATTTTTGTAAATTATTTTTGGTTAGTGTTAATGGAAATTTCAAAGGTAACCAACAAAACCTGCTAAATTGTGAAACCTGTTATGTTTTCATAAATATGTTGAAAGGAGACTCAGAGTAATTTTTCGCAAGGGACATTTTTTCAAAGACACAAACTAAAAATGTCGGCGATTTGTATGACGTTTGACATACGGTAAGATTTGATTGCACTTTTTCGGGGGTAAAGAGCTGAGAAGCGTGGTTGACTATTTTGAGAGAAATAATTCTCGATGGGTTCCCTTTATTTCGTTCTTTGGATTGAAGCGCGTTTTCGGAAGTCTTCCACTACAAAATCACCTGCAAAAAAATCAGAGAGGTTAGTTATCTCTCTGATTTTTTTTTTTTCAAACTTTGGGTCGAATATCGCGAAAACAAGAGCTAACCTAGAAAAACGGCTAGCTCCGTTGGATTCATTTTCAAAGTGTCCATTTCGAGCACAGTGTTATTAATTGAGTCAACGTGACTAAGCGAATGATGCTGAAGTTCTTATTTTTGGGGCTACTTTCACGTCCAATTCGCAGAATTGAGTCCCAAGATCAGGTGTTTTACTGTGTTATGAACGACAATAGACAACTACACTCCACATTTCCGCTAAACGAAAGTTCCCTTCTGGAACATATTTTAAATAAATATTTACAATGTACATATCGATACCTCCAATCTAAACAATGCTAAGTGCAAGAAGGTAGTTCAGGTGAGGCGATCATCGTTTGAAGATTTTTTGAATTTGTGTGAAATCTCCGTAAATGGAGGTATCCATATCTATACCTCCATTCTAAAGTATGCTATGTCGAAACAGTTAGTTTTTTAGGAGCGACAAAGAAAGTTTTGTAAAATGTTTAAATTTGTATAAAATTTCTCTAAAATGCATATCGAATGACCTTTATAGTTTTGAGCTTAGCTTTTTTGATTGGGTTGACAGAAAAAAACCAAATTTTGCGTGAATAGAATTTGAAATATTTAGAATTTAAAAATGCAATATCCCTAAAAACATGCTAATTAGACTAAGCATACTTTGGAAGGTATCGTTATGTCTCTCAACTTAATTATACGCAATGAAAAAAAATACTTTCCATATGAACGGAATTTTGCACAATAATACTATTTATTTCCGCCTAATATCATTTGTTGGAAATAATTTTTTTTTTAATAACTTTTAATATCTTAACTTAAATTGTATTTGTCTGAAATGTGGAGAGTATTTGTCTAAAACTTCTTTCACAAGGAAATATTTGTTCTTTGCGTTTAGTATTCAGAATTAAATAGACATTATTGCAGGATAAATTTCAAACATAAAATGTAGTTGATTGTACAAAAAATATATTTGCTTTAGGGATTCGAAGCGAAGCGGATCTCTGTGCGGATTAAAGCTATTTTAATATGTCTGGTGTTGAGCGGAAAAATAACAGAACACATATTTGGCCGATGTCGAATGGATTTTTGTGCAAAGTTTGACGTGGAGAGAGCATAATTTGCCAGAATGGTGTTGAAAGAATTGACATGATGCGGAGCGAAAATAAACTCCCGAATTCATTAATATAAAAACGCGATATTCTTCCATAAAATCACTATACACTCAACTACGCCCTGATAAAAACTATTTTCGTAACCCTCTTAGATCACCACTCGTCAAAATATGACTATTAAGACCTGCACCGCGCTCCACTCTGTCTAGCATATTCTTGGTTTGCATATTTATTAATGTATGCTTTGTTTGAGAATACAAATTATTTACACATATATATAGTCATCTGAAACGAAAAAAGGCCAATAAACCAAAAAATCTAAAATGTAATTAATGATAGGTAATTTCCATTGCTTCAAAGTACACATCCTGAAAAGTTTTTAGCTCTCTACTTTCAAAAAATTACGAATTTATTAACGGAACTAAAAAGGGCCTAACAATAAATTTTATCTTTTTTTACAGTTAAAAATGAATATTTTACACAGTTTGCAAAAATAAGTTATGAATCATGTTATGTGTGAATTTATATATGCATTATTATGTTTGGGTATTAGCTTCAAAACCCCCCTTTTCATATTATTTAGTTTTTTTGTAAATTTTTCAAAAATGATGATTGGCCTGTTTTCATTTCTTATGACGATATATGTTTGTTATTTAATTTCAAATTTATACTTTCTTAAAATTTTTACTTTCAAATTACATTTAATACTCAATTATAAAATATGTTTCAAAAAAATTTTCTATATGCAAATCTAAATGTTTTTATTATAATGTACTTTCTATTAATATATTTTTTTTTTTAATTTCGTACATTAATTTAGATAATTTGAAATTGTAATAGATTAAAATACAAACTAACATTATTATTATTTGGTCAAAGTAATTTTCATTTTCTAATGATTCAAATTCTTTTAAATTGTAATCAAATTAAGAAACTCTGTAAAAAAATTGTTATTGTTTTCGATAAAGTGTTTTATGTTTTGTAGTTCTTCAAATAGTCTAAAACTGTTTTAAATTAAAACCCAAAAACTTTACTTATTAATTCAAATTTTATATACAAATTTTGTAATTTTATTGTAGATTGTAATCAAATCGAAAAGCTTTGTAAAACTAAACTAAAACTTTTTATTAATAACTTCAATTCAATAAAATTTTGCTATTATGAGAAATAAAATTTCCTCAAGCATTAATAATGACGATTTCGTTTCTGGAAAAAAGTGAAGCATGTTCTCTACACGTTTCCGGAAATCAACAACTTTCTAACATATTTTAGGAATTTAAAAAATTGGATTTAAATTTTCTCCAGAAACGAAATCACCATTAAATGTTCTTTAATTTCTTATTAAATACAAATATAAGTATGGAAGTATATTTAAAATAAGGTAAGAAAATTTCAGTCGACTAAACCGACTAAGGTACACACACTTTGTGAGTAATGGAATATGATACCTTTTGTGGGAGCCAGGGAGGTGGAATAATTTTACTAAGTCAAGGTACCTTATGTGGAAGCCAGGGAAGTGGAATAATTTTACTAAGTCAATAGTCATTGTAAATGTCTATAACAAACAAAATATGAAATCATTTAGTTGATTGATGCCGAGGTAATGGGTAAGTTGTGGTCGAATAAAGTTGTCAACTTGCGAGAGGGGCTACAAAAATTGATTGTAAATATGCCTTCAACGATATTGCACTGTACCGAATTGTAAGTGTTTATATGCACTGGTCTTAAAGTTATAAGATATTCAATTCTGGTATGATTGGATCATTTTGTGTTGGAGTTACCAAAAGGGGCGCGGCCACTTCGCAAGGTGATAGCGACAGACAAACTATTACTATGTGTGGAATTACAGAAGATTTGGGTGAGTAGTAAACAATTTATTATAGAGAATCTATATTTCACTATACATATGTTAACCCTTAAATTTAGAGTCATTATGTTACTTCATTCGAGAGTTATCGTGCGCACCACCCAAACAGGCCGATATAAGTACACGCTGAAAAAAATTCGCTTCTGTAGTATATTGTCCCAAACATATTCGGCTTGAAACATGTATTTCTTAAGCGTACACTCTAAACGTATACTATTTGGTACACACAAAAATTATATGTTTGGGAAGATGTTGTTCTAAACAAATCTTTGTTTACATCCCAATATATGTTTATGTTGGACTATTTTTTCCGAAACAAATATTTATTTGCATTTAAGTATTCAGAAAGTACCTAAACTGTATTAAATTTTTCAGTAATTCAGAGGTAATCTTTTAGAAATTTTTCGTGTCGTAAATATAATAAATAATTATTCAGTCAGAATTTATTTTAGTTCGAGGCCGTATGTTTCAGTTACTTCCTGTCTATTGCAAAAAAACAATAGAAACAAATACAAAAGTTGGTAGAGAGTTTTAATTGCTTGGTAGAATTGACCGCAGTTTCGATAGACACCACTCTATCATCTTCAGAATCCAATAGCAATAGTGTATGTCCTTAAATTGAAATTTAACAAGAACTGCTAACCAAACCCTTATTTTGCCGAACTAAGTCAATATACTAAAACTCTCATACCAATACATTTTTATACCCTCCACGATGGGATGGGGGGTATATTTATTTCGTCACTCAGTTTGTAACACCTCTAAATATTGATCTGAGACCCCATAAAGTATACATATTCTTAATCGTCTTAAAATTCTAAGACGGTTTAGCCATGTTCGTCTGTCCGTCCGTCCGGATGTCCGTCCGTCTTTTGCAATCACGCTACAATCTATAATACTTGAGGTAGGTGGCTGAAATTTGGTATAGATACTTCTTATAGCTGCAGGTAACTTTTTCCGTCTATTGCAAAAAGGTAATAGAAACAAAAACAAAAATTGGTAGAGAGTTTTAATTGCATGATTGAAGTTAAAGACACACACTATTGCTACTGAATTCTGAAGATGATAGAGTGGTGTCTATCGAAACAGCAGTCAATTCTACCAAGCGATTAAAACTCTCTACCAATTTTTGTATTTGTTTCTATTAGCTTTTGCAATAGACAGAAAGTAACTGGAACATATGGTCTTGAACCAAAATAAATTCTGACTGAATAACAAAAGCACAGACCAACAATAAATAACAACAACACATAATAAATATATTATTCGAAATATATTACTTGGAGAATTCACAACTAATGATGACTTGGAATACTCAGAAATTTTAAATGATGGATTTAAAACATAAGTTAATGCTGCATTTGGTATCATAACTGGGAGGTTCAAGTCGTAACCAAAAAAAAATAGAACTGAAATTCGAAAAACTCAACAAAAGTTTCGAAAATCTTTTTTTAATAAAATATAATATGGAGAAATTCTTAAACAATAATTTTATTTGTATTCAAATACATATTTTATTTGAGAAATTTTGTTTGTAAATATTATATTTTGTAACATGTTAATATACGAGTTCCAAATATATTTTATTGATTTTCAAATAAAATTTATTTGCTCAGAAATATATAATATTTAAAATTTTGTGTTCCAAATATATTTTCTTTCGATTCATAAATATCAAAAAAGGCAATTTTGCCCTGTGTACAGACAGACACACAGCTGGACGAACATTGCTCGAATAGCTTAAAATGTCCCAATAAGGATTTCCGCCGAACATAATACTGTGCAACAGTTAAAACAATACACGGACTTGACAGTATAGGTTCGATTCTACACGGGGAAAATCCTCATTTTTCATATGTTTGAATTGAAAGAAATATATGTAATTGGAACCAACCTTTTTTAAATATTATATACATATATGTGAACAAATAAGTTCTATTTGAAAACCAAGAAACTTTGTTTGGAACGCATATATTAATATATTAGCACAAAATAACTGAATTTCACAAAAATATAATATGTGTTTACCCACAAACAAAGTTATTGTTTAAGGAGTTTTCCAACTATATTTTATTTAAAAAAGATTTTTTCAACTTTGTTGACTGTTATAGTTAAGAATGTCATAAGCAGAATTAGATTTGGATTTGCAGTACTAATTTTTAATTTATAAATAATCCAATTCATCACTTTTTGTCAATCTTAAATGCCATTTATTGTTAAGAAAGCTTGAACGATTTAAATTTGTATCTAATTTTACAAAAAAAAAAAAAAAAAAACAAGTAAAAGCGTTAAGTTCGGCCATGTCGAATCTTATATTCCCTCCACCATGGATTGCATTAAATTCTATTACTGGAAAAATCTTTGGATATGAAGCAAATCATGAAACGATCCTTTTTGTTTAAGTAAATTATTAAAAAAACGAACGCTCCAATTTAAGGCCGCAAATTCTTTAGCCAAACTCTTTGCCTGAAAAATGTGGTATTTATGGCCTAAAATAGCCTTTTTGAGAGCTACATCTACACGATGACTACAACCAAATAAAATTTTATTTGTATAAATTTTATTGAGATGAGAATTCTTGCCAAAATAGAATACAAACTGCAAAGTTTCAGCTAAATTTCTTAGAAAATGTGTTGTTTATGGCTTAAATAAGCCTTTTTGGGAGCGACGTCTATAGGTGGACTATAACAAAATGTGAACTAATTTAAAGAATTTTTACTGCGATGATTTCTTGTCTTAAATAAATACAAACTGCAAAGATTCAGTTAAAATGCGTAGAAAATATGGTATCTATGGCCTAAATACGTATAGTTTAGAGCGACCTCTACAGGGTGACTATAACAAAATATGAATCGATTTGTAAAATTTTTCCTTTAATGAATTCTTGTCAAAATAGAATACAAACTGCAAAGTTTCTGCTAAATTGCTTAAAAATGTGGTATCTATGGCTCATGAACCGTATTTTGGAGCGACCTGGGTATTAATAAATCAAAAGGTCGAATACTAAAACAAAAATTGTATCAAATATTTTTTTCCAGTTTCAAAAATAAGTACGTTTTTAGTTTATCGCATAAAATGTTAACAACTTTTGTTCAGCATATTCTTAGCTACATTATTGCCAAATTTAGTTAAGTGGTATCACCAAGTCTGTAATAGTTGTTGGACAAAAGCTGATGACACCTTTTTCGAGGGGCCCATTGATTTTCCGAAACTTTGGAGGTCCATAAAAAAATTGGTCACCAATCCGAACCAAACTGAACCGAGTATAAACCTTTGGAAGTAGAATCGAACCTATACTATCAAGTCATTCATTGACAGCCAAGCAGCTATAAAGGCGTTACAGGCGACGGATATAAGATCAAAGGTGGTCAGCCGCTGTCGTAGAGAATTGAAGATTATCACTGAGCAGCATAATACTCGTATTACCCTGTGCTGGGTGCCAGGCCACAAGGATAAGTATGGCTAAGTTTGTTTATGTATGTTCATGTTTTACCATAGTTATCTTATTATTTTCATTTAATTAGAGAGAGGAATAAAGAGAAGTGGCTCAGACGTTGGATTACATCTACAGGCTGTGAGCAGACCAAACTACTGTGGGCCGAAAAGTCATAGCGGAATTTAGACTTTATGTTGAATATGAACAGGGCAAATGTGAAGGCAACTATTGGCGTGATAACTGGACATAATACCCTTGGTAAACACATGGTAGGAATCGGTATTAGAGATGATGACATATGTAGATGGTGTGGCGGGACAGAACACTCGGAAGATAGTTATCACTTCCTCTGTCAATGCCGTGCCTTAAGCCTAAGAAGAAATAATATATACGGGGTTTTTTTTCTTTTCAGACTCTGACGGAAATTCGAGGAATCGAACCAGATAAAATGTTGGCCCTCGTTAAGGCATCGAGATGGCACCCATAGAACTACACGAAGTATGTAGGCGGAAAGAGGAGTCTAAAAACTGGACTACACTTTTCACGGAAATACCTTTGGCAAACAATAGACGAAGAAGTCGAGAAGAAGAAAGAAACTAAAAATGAGGAATAACAATGGATCAATAATGGTCTAGTTTGGACGCCGGACGGGCTCCGGAGTCATCCTCCAACAACCTAACCTAACCTACTGTCAAGTCCGTGTATTTTTCACAAACTGTTCATTTGTTGCATAGCGTAATGTTACACATAACATTTAAAATATATATAACATAACAGGTAAGTTAGTTAGTATGAAACTATTTAATGTTCATGATTAATATACAAATTTTGGAAATACCATTAATATATTGATAATTGAAGATTATTCCCAACAATTATTCGAAATTATTAAACCTAATGACAAATGAATTGAGTTGGGTTTTCTACAATAAAAAGCTAAAAAATTGTAAGGAAAGACCCTCCTCCATTTTTTGCTAAGCAATAAACGGTGAATTTATGTAGGGGCCATGTCAAACCACTATTACTAGGAATTGTCAATGATTAAAAAGGGGTGAGACGTTTCTAAATTTCAGGCACATCGTTTAAAAAGGTTGCATCTACACCGCACATTGTACTATTATCAACGCAAAAACTCCCAATTTGCATGAGCTTCAATCTTTCTAGTTTTGCTTCTATTATCTGAAGAACATTTCAATTAACCACATTCTAAAAGGTTTTTGGCAAAATGCGTAAATGTTAAAATACATGGAAAGTTTATCATTTAAGAGAGTATTTGTAAGCCCATAGCTCCGAAACTATGAAAAGCATTAGAACTTCGTTGAATTCATGGAATAAAGAATATTTTGAAGTGCTCGTTTGCATTGAAAAAATTCACTTTTATTGTCCTTTTCAATCCGAGGTATATCTGTATGTTGGCAAAAAAAACTAAAGGGTGGTCCAAAATTAACGCACGATGTTAATTGTAAATAAAACAAAAAGTTTTCAGAGAATTATCTTAATGTTTTTTCTGATTATTCAGTCAGAATTTATTTTGGTTTAAGACCATGTGTTTCATTTACATTCTGTCTTATGAAAAATTGTAATAGAAACAAATACAAAAATGGTAGCGAGTTTTAGAAATTGCTGTGTATATCTGACTACGCAGTTTTCGATAGACACCACTCTATCATCGTCAGAATTACAGCACTCTCCCTAACAAATTGTGCAAGATATCTCAATTTCAAAATTTGACTTATAAGGGCCGGATATCTCAATGTGCAAGATATCTCAATTTTAAAATTTGTCTTATGTGGGCGGGTCCACGCCCACTTGCTATATCGAAAATTCAGGTACCCTATTTTCACCACGCCGCCGCATTCTGTGAAAATTTTAAGAAGATCGGTCCAGCCGTTTAGACGTCTATACGGCACAAACAAACAAACACACATTCTTCTTTATATATATACATAATTCGGAGATTTGTTGTGTTTTTTCTTGAAACTTTTTAATCGCGGAATGGCTATCGCGAACAATTTTATATCAATCTTTTCGTCAGAAATCATAGAATTCGATATATGTAAATCTAAAAACTCTAGCCATAATATTTTGTAAAAACTTGGCGGGTGTTAAGCATTTTTATAGATTCCAATATGGAAATATTGCAAACATTGCGTAAACTGTAAACCTACTTACAATTACTCGTATTTATTGGAAATTGTGTTGCAGTTCTATATTTGCGCGATTTTTTCCATTGTAACTAACTTCGTTTTTTTACTGTTTTCGCGATATCTCGGGAAGCTAAGCAGATCCGATTTTGATCTCTTTACAGTTGAGTAGAGGGGATGATCCCTAACAAAACCTCATTAAGGAGCGCACAACAGGCCGAACCACTGCACAGTGGGCTTAAATGGAAAAAAATTGACATAATTCTGCCATTTCATAACCACTTATCGTATGGCGATGAAATTTTAGGTGTGTATACAAGAGGTGTTAGAGAGTTTAAGTTCGGAACTTGGGCCCCCTATCTCATACAGGGGCGGAGCTACATGGCCCTAAAGTTGACCACCACGGGTATACAAAATTTTCATCGGCTTCTAACTTTTGAATGGAGTGCCCGGTTTTAGCGGCGTGGATACTCCTAGACCAGACCTACAATAAACATTTTATAGGTTGAAGATATCTTGAATAGTTTCCGAGATATGTGGATTTTAAATTTGAATTTTTCAGTTTTTCGCCGACTTTGCCTTGAGGTTTAGCCAATATCTCAGTCAAACGCTTACCGCTTTTTTTCGCGTGTTTTTTTTATGGATTTTCGGTGAAATTTACAATATCATGAAAAAAATAATCGGTAAGATATGTGAAAAAATAAGAAAGTTATGGCCCTTTAAATCAAATTTTTGAAAAAATTTCATTTTTGGAGATTTTTTAGCGAAAAAAGTCCAATTCGTATTTAGGTCTTGTAGAAAAAGTTTGTTTCACAAAGTTTATCAAATTTATACTCTTTTTAAAGGAGATGTTTCACAGAATCTGTTAGAGAAAATCCGAAGTCAAAATTTTAATTAGTGTGGTTGCTACCCTTCTCCTGTTTGGACCTTTTTTTTACATAAATTTCAAAAGTTTGATCGATTAAGGAGCGCACAACAGGCCGAACCACTGCACAGTGGGCTTAAATGGAAAAAAATTGACATAATTCTGCCATTTCAAAACCACTTATCGTATGGCGATGAAATTTTAGGTGTGTATACAAGAGGTGTTAGAGAGTTTAAGTTCGGAACTTGGGCCCCCTATCTCATACAGGGGCGGAGCTACATGGCCCTAAAGTTGACCACCACGGGTATACAAAATTTTCATCGGCTTCTAACTTTTGAATGGAGTGCCCGGTTTTAGCGGCGTGGATACTCCTAGACCAGACCTACAATAAACATTTTATAGGTTGAAGATATCTTGAATAGTTTCCGAGATATGTGGATTTTAAATTTGAATTTTTCATTTTTTCGCCGACTTTGCCTTGGGGTTTAGCCAATATCTCAGTCAAACGCTTACCGCTTTTTTCGCGTGTTTTTTTTATGGATTGTCAGTGAAATTTACAATATCATGAAAAAAATAATCGGTAAGATATGTGAAAAAATAAGAAAGTTATGGCCCTTTAAATCAAATTTTTGAAAAAATTTCATTTTTGGAGATTTTTTAGCGAAAAAAGTCCAATTCGTATTTAGGTCTTGTAGAAAAAGTTTGTTTCACAAAGTTTATCAAATTTATACTCTTTTTAAAGGAGATGTTTCACAGAATCTGTTAGAGAAAATCCGAAGTCAAAATTTTAATTAGTGTGGTTGCTACCCTTCTCCTGTTTGGACCTTTTTTTTACATAAATTTCAAAAGTTTGATCGATTTTCTCCAATCGCAAAGCTAAATTGTTAAATTTTTCTTTTTATTTATTTGTATCGACTGCAAAGGGAATCCCGAGCGCGGCTTTTTATATCGAAGATATATAGGACTAAAAGTAAAAAATCCAATTTTTTGGATATTTTTGATGTATTTTTTGGGAATTGAGGGATTTTACATTATAAATTTCCACATGTTGCTTTTGATTATTATTTCTAATATCAAAATAAAGAACCTTAAAAAAATTCATCGAAATATGTAAATTTTTAAGAATTTTATGGCGTATTTACATTTCTGTCTATATGAAATTTTTTTTTTTTAATTTTTCCCTACCTTCTTGTACTTATTAGTTATTATATCAGTCAATATGCACTGATTTCTTGTAGATCACATGTTTTTATCAAACAATAATAAAATTTACTAAGATTTACCTGTTAGAAAATATTGTTTTGTGGCACTATTTCTAGGAAACCCTTAATCATTGACAGGTATAACCAGTAAGGAAAGGCAGAAAGTCGGGCGGGACCGAATATATAATTCCCTACCCCTCCCTAACAATGCGATAAGGGTCATTGCGATAATAATTTTTAATAATTGGTAAATGGGTAGGAACATATTATCTAATTCTGAAACGATAATCGCTAAATTAAGCAATATTCGTTCCTAAGTTGAGACATCTTTCTGGAAGATTTTAATTATCGGAAGTAAAGTACAACTTCTATAGCGCTTTGAAAACAAATCAGGAGGAACATATGTATGGAGGTTATATTCATGTAAAAAGACCTCTTTCTGTCGAATTTCGTACTGATCGGATATAAAATACAGTCTCCACAGCGCTTACATGTCAAATCGGGGCTAACATATATATGGGGGCTATATCTAAATCTGAACCGATTTTGACCAAATTCAATAGAGATCGTCCTTGGGCCAAAAAAAAATATGTGTAAAGTTTCGTCGAGATCGGATGATAATTTCGACCTGTACTTTGATTACAGGAATACATGCACAGACAGAAGGACAGACAGACGGACAGGCGGACATAACTAAATCAACTCAGAAAATGATTCTGAGTCGATCGGTATAATAAACGATGGGAATATTTCGGCTCCTTGGTGTTACAAACAAATGCACAAAGTTATAATACCCTGTACCTACACCAAGTAGGGAATAATTAAAAAAAATATTTTGCATATACACTAAAAAAAAGCTTACTGAAAATCAATGAATTTTTCGTAAAGTTTAAGATTTCGGCAATGATTTCGAGCCAAAGAAAATCTCTATAAAAATAAGAAGGTTTTATAGTTTATTTAAAGACGTGAATAGTATTTGTTTTGAGGATGCATTTCATAGAATTAAGAATTTTGGGTAATAAAACTAATTAAGTTTGGTCTTAAAATAAGCACATTTTTGCGTAAATTTAAGTATGGCGCGTGCTTATTTTTAATTTAAAATGTTTGTCCTTGATATAAGAATATACTGGTAATTAATTTAAGGCATACATGAATTTAAATACAGTTTTTTTAAATATGTATGGAAAATTCGTTACATTATATTGATTATAATGTTACCCTTTTAAATGCATCATTTTCTTTGAAATCATTTACTATTCATAGAAAATTCAATAACACAACACTTATCTTTCTAAATAAATATTTTATTTGTTATATTTTATATTGGAAAATACAAAAAATATAATACATATAACGGATAACCTTGAACATTTTATAATTTAAAACAATATGTAATTGTATAAAGACAAATCGGCCAACACACTATGAAGTTTGACTTTTATTCGAATATTGTACTGTTATGTATCGATTCTATAGCGGGATTCGTTTCTCTATTTGTTGTCCATGAACAATTTTTATCGGAACCGACCTTAATGATTTTTAACCCAGAATTTGGCTGGAATTTAAATAGAAATTATATAACACAAATATTATGTTATTATATCATATACATAGTTTGTATGCTCACTCATTTCCTGCAATTTGTAAATTTTTAATTCCCCACTGCATTTTTCATATATCCAAATAAAGTTAAATTGCGCGAACTGAAATAAAAATAATTTGAATAGAAATCAAACAGAATGATTTATATACGATAAAGTATTAAAATAAATTTTATCATATAACTGTCACAAAATGTTGAAAAATAAGAGATATATTAAAATCTTTGGAATATACTTACTTACACTGAAATATTTAGTCACTCTTTTACGACACAAATTCTCATAATAGATCCATACAAAATTTGCTGTACTAAAAGTTAAAAAAAATATTTATGTAAGATATTATTAATAATAGAAACTGATTGTTTTGAAAGTGGCGAAAGTGACATTTTTCATATAAATTGAGTTATCATAAATAATTTTCTCAAAAAAATCAATCGTGACTTAGATTTTAAAATCTTAAGTTTTATTAGCAAACAAAACTACAAAAACTTATTAAAAATTACTTCTGTAAAACAAAAGCTAATGCTGCTTATGACATTCTTAACCCTGGTGTTAGATGAGCAAATCTGTACGAATCCTAGATTAAGAGTCCATTTGGTCAACATTACATTACATAAAATGAATATGGAAGACAATATTTTATATTTATTTTTATTCAATACTTCGTGAAAAGAAAGCAGCTTATTTACAATTATTTTTGAGCAAAAACGCTTATTATTTTGATTTTAGTAAAACAAAAATACCCTTGGACCAAATTATAAGGCCATATTTATATATACATATATTACCGTTTATAAAGGAAACGATACAAAAATTAGACCAAACGGGCCTAATCTAACAGCAGGTTTAATTATGAAGTACTTATGAAGCAATTATGAACACGAAATCAAGGAAAAATTTAAACTAAAATTCAAAAAAGGAAAACATCTTTTTAAATAAATTATATTTGGAAAACTTTTTAACAATAATTTTGTTTGTGTGAAAACACGTATTTTATATGTGAACGTCAGTTCGCAAATATATTTTGTTCTAATACATTAATATATGCGTTCCAAATTAAATTTCTTGATTTTCAAATAAAATATATTTGTTCAGAAATACATAATACTTACAAATATTGTTTCCAAATCTATTGTTTCCAAATCTCACTTATTTGTTGTAATTTATAAATGGCATTCAGCACTGCAATTTTCATATATCCATCACATTTATCTTCAAATATTGCGTGATCTAAAATTAAAATAATTAATTTTTTTCTGAAAATAAATAAATTATCTATAAACAAAAAAAAAATGCAAATAAATTTTATCATATCACAATTGGAAAACGCTGAAAACTAAGAGAAATATTTCAGCCGTTCATATATAATACTTACGTTGAAATATTTTGTAAAATTTGCCACTCTTCTCACAAAAGACCCATTCTAAAATTATTTTACTAAAAAAGATAGTTATATGTATAACATATTATTAATAATAAATTTCTATATTGCCACAAATAATTTTACATTTCTGCATTATGCGCTGGTATTTTTAATAAATAAATACTTTCAATTAAAATGTGTTTTGTTAATTTTGTAATTGCCAATAAGATGTTTATTTCAGGATAATAATATTATTTTTCACGTACCTAAACATTTTCCCATTGTCTCTTTCAGTATTACAAAATCTATTGCTCACATTTTTGTCATCCATTTGGCACAAATCTCTTCACAGGACTTACAAACAAGATCTCCTTAAAAAACGCATGTACATCGCCATAAATAACATACAGCAAAAATAACTATGACACACGCACTCCCTTATCACGGAGATCGATGGTGACGCCGACGGCATAACCACATGCATACAGACATGTACACGACGGTTTCATTTGTTGTTGTTGCTATGCTTTAGCAAAAATAACTGTTAACAGCCCATATTAAAATTATTTTCGGTGCAATATGCACGTATGTATGCACGTATACATACATATTCACAGCAACCACATTTTTTCACAATCCGCGTCCCGAAAACAGACAACCGCTTCCTTCCATCGCTTGTAAATAACTGACGATTTAAAAGAAAACGAACAACAGAACTGTTCTCTATTTTCTCTTCTAACATTCCATAACAATTATTGATTCACACATTACAAACAAAACTGATTCTCCGAGCGAGAGAGGGAGGTAGAGATTGCATAATTCTCTCGTATGTATTCTTAAAAATAATGACAATAGTCATACAATTTATTACCAAGACAGCCTTTCCTTTAGGGGAGCATAGCCTTAAATTTATTACTCAAATATCTCATACTGTTAATTAAGTCCGATTCGGCATTAAAACTATGACATGTCTACGTCATAGTGTTAATGTAGAAAATCCTTAAAAGTATTGAATATTTCACTTAAAATAATGCGGATTGGCACAAAAATAATAATTTTTTTCTTTAATTTAAATGCGTACATTTAAAGAAGCGTGTATACAAAACTAATGATGAGATAGTCATTAATTCAAATTCAAAAAACTTTATATTGAGGAAAATTTCGTAAAAAACGTGTAAATTTTCATTATTTTAATGAAAATTGTCATTGAATTGATGCCGAGGTAGCATACTTAATATAAGAATGTGTCATCATTAGTTTTATTACTATTTTTTTTAGTGTAGATAGAAACGCAAATACGGCATAAAATTCTTAAAAATGTATATATTTCGATTAATTTTTTTTAAAGTTCTTTATTTAGATATTAGAAATAATAATCAAACGCAACATATGGAAATTTCTAATGGAAAATCCCTCAATTCCCAAAATATACATCAAAAATACCCAAAAATGGGATTTTTTACTTTTAGTCCTATATCTTCGATATGAAAAGCCGCGCTCGGGATTCCCTTTGCAGTCGATTTTGTTATACCCTAATACAAATAAATAAAAAGAAAAATTTAACAATTTAGCTTTGCGATTGGAGAAAATTTGTCAAACTTTTGAAATTTATGTAAAAAAAAGGTCCAAATCGGAGAAGAGTGGCAACCACACCAATTAATTGCGATTGGAGAAAATCGGTGAAACTTTTGAAATTTATGTAAAAAAAAGGTCCAAATCGGAGAAGAGTGGCAACCACACCAATTAAATTTTGACTTCGGATTTTCTCTAACAGATTCTGTGAAACATCTCCTTTAGAATGAGTATAAATTTGATATACTTTGTGTAATAAACTTTTTCTACAAGACCTAAATACGAATTGGAGTTTTTTCGCCAAAAAATTGGCAGTCCATAAAAAAACACGCGAACAAAATCGGTAAACTTTTGACTGAGATATTGGCTAAATTCCAAGGCAAAGTCGGCGAAAAAATTAAAAATTCAAATTTAAAATCCACATATCTCGGAAACTATTAAAGATATCTTCAACCTATAAAATGTTTATTGTAGGTCTGGTCTAGGAGTATCCACAGAAAAAAACCGGACACTCCATTCAAAAGTTAGAAGCCAATGACAATTTTGTATACCCGAGGTGGTCAACTTTAGGGCCCTGTAGCTCCGCCCCTGTACGAGATAGGGGGCCCATGTTCCGAACTTAAACTCTCTAATACCTCTTGTATACACACCTGAAATTTCATCGCCATACGATAAGTGGTTTTGAAATGGCAGAATTATGACCATTTTTTCCATTTTAGCCCACTGTGCACTGGTTTAAGTGTATGTCCATGGACATGAGACGTTTAAACGTCTCCTCTATTCAACCTAATCTAACCTAACGTTTTTGGCGTCAAACTAGCCAAACTTTCAAAATCAGAATTTGGCAAAGCTTGTTCCTGGTTCAAGAAATAGTTATCTGCTAAATTTTCAACGGATATACATTATCGGTATGTATGATATATATAACGGGTTTTCCAATAGGGATGATATGATTTTGAAGTGACATTTCGGCCATTTGTAATATGTAATGATCTGTTTTGACCTGCGGACCTGCGACCTTGACGCCAAGATAGCTCTCGTTAATATCTCTTTTTGCCATTGACCGATTCCCGATCCGACGTACCGTTAAGGAGCTAGAGCAAAAAAAAACTTTCCGTTCACATTTGAAAATTATGCTAAGTCCATTTTTATAAAATCCAAAAAAAAAACACTTTCCAGTCGACCTACGACCTCGACACCCATGAGCAATATTTTAGCTCTCATTAAGAGCTATCTTTTTGCCATTGACCGACTGTGGCTACGTGCCACACAGCAAATGAAACAATTGAATTGTTGCTAGAAAAGTTTGGAGATTCGATTATTTCAAGAAATTGTGATATTGAATGGCCTCCAAGAAGTTGTGATTTAACACCATTAGACTATTTCTTGTGGGGTTATTTGAAGTCATTGGTCTTTCGAAATAAACCAGACTCTCTTCAAGCTTTACAAGTCAATATTAAACGTGCCATTCATGACATACGACTTGATTTAGTGGAAAAAGTGCTCGAAAATTGGGTGCTTCCGTTCCTGCAGAAGAAGTCGTGGAGGCCATTTGAATGACGTTTTAGAACTTAATTGTATCGATTGTACTTCACATTAAATAAAAAACTTTTGTATTTCCTTAACAATAAGTGTTTTTTTTTTTTCAAAGAAATCATATCACACTTATTGGAAAACCCTGTATATAGGGGACAAATGTAAATCTGTACCAAATTTCTGATTTCAAATTTCCATGCGGTGAACAATGTGGCGGATAATTTGGAGGCGAGTACTTTCATATTCCTCGCAGTGAAGATGTTCAGCTGTGTAATTATTCAGCTGCTCGAAAATGCCAGCAAAGTGTGGGCCCGACGTCAGAATCATGCAATCATCGGCTTACCTTACGATTTCAACGCCATCAATTGGGGTGGCATTGAAGAAAGTTAGAGGGTAAACAGTTCGGAGATATGACCCACCTTGGAGTACTCCCTATTTAACTCCGCGGGGCTTTAACTTCTTGTTTTTGTATTTCACGTACAACTGGCGTCACCACATACAATTTATGATCCAGTGCTTCAAACTAGACTGGAGGGACGTGTTTACAATGTCCTCGAATAATGTGACAAGGTTGACCGTATCGAATGCTGTCGAAAGATTTCTTCTGGGTTAGACCAATAATTGTAATCTCAGGCTTCGTCGTAAGTATTTTTATTGTTTTTTTTTAATATTTTTACATTGTACTGCTTAATAATGAAATTTCCACATCTTTTGTTTGAATAACAGATCAAATCTAAGTATAATTTTGCGCTGGATGATATTGTGGCTGTGTGTATAACTTCCTAAGAAATCTTCCCTCCACGTGACGGGTATTGGACACATGCCGTGGGCTTCGGTGTAAGCGAAAAAAGTATTTACACACAGACTAACACTCGCTAAAGCAGGAGTCACTTCCTCGAGCAACGTCGAGGTAGATCTTTTTATACCCTCCACCATAGGATGGGGGTATATTAACTTTGTCACTCCGTTAGTAACACTTCTGAACATACAGGGTTTTCCAACAATGGGTGTTATTTTGAATCAGCCGGTATTTCGGTAGCTTTCACTTTTGAAGCTTTTATTCTTTGACATTTGACAAGTAGAGACTACGCCATTACTAAAAATGGAACGATACACGATCATCGAACGATACAAAACGATCGAAAAAATAAACGATACGAACGACACAAAATCATCTTGACTGATGAGGCCCATTTCCACCGGGGTGGCTACGTCAACAAGCAAAATTGTCGCATCTGGGGCTCGGAAAACCTAAGAGTTATTGTTGAGAAGCCTCTCCATCCTCAACGTGTGACTGTTTGGGTCGGTTTATGGTCTGGCCGGGTCATTAGACCTTACTTTTCCGAAAATGAAAACAGTTACGGTGAATGTATTGCGCTATCGAGAGATGATTACTGATTTTTTTATGTCGGAGTTGGATGGTATTGATCTGGACAACGTTTACTTTCAACAAGACTGCTCTTCGTGCCACACAAGAAACGAAACCGTTGCTCTGTTACGGGAAAAGTTTCCAGACCGTGTTATCTCTCGAAGAGGTGATCACAATTGGCCACCGAGATCTTGTGATTTAACACTTTGCGACTTCTTCCTTTGTGGTCACGTGAAAGATAAGGTCTATGCCAACAGCCCAGCGTCGATTCAAGACCTCAAACATAGAATTCGTGAGGCTATCGAGGACATAGAGCAGCCACTTTGCGATTTGGTTATGGAAAATTTCATGAAAAGGATATGGTCCTGTAAGCGTGGTCGTTGTGGCCATTTGGCTGATGTTGTTTTTCATTATTATGAAATAAACATCCGATCATTTATCTCAAAAAATTGCATTTTTCTTTGATTACCAAAATAACACCTCTTGTTGAAAACCCTTTATATTGATATCCCATAAAGTACATATATTATCAATCATCTTAAAATTCTTAGACGATTAAGCCATGTCCGTCTGTCCGTCTTGATCATAAGTCAAAGTTTTTATATAGTCCCCTTACATAGGACCCTCTAGATTTGACTTCGTAATGTCACAAAAACCTCAAACTTAAACGAACTTAATCCGTCTTGTTTGGTATAAAATCGAAATGAAAAAAATTTGGCATCAGAAATTTAAACTGATAAACAGATGGGTTTGAGCAACCAAAAGCTCTTTGGGACGAAATGTCTACATGGAACCCGGAGATAAATTGCACCTACGATTGATTGTGGGCGTTATCACTGGACACAACAGTCTCTGTAAGCATATGTATAAAATTGGCTAAGAAATGACCACTTGTGCCGCAGTTGTCATAACCCTGACGTACAGAAGCAACAAGATAATTGTTTTTTATTTTAGATATAGTTTTCTAAATAGTCGGTCCTTTGTTTAATATTATATTGGATAACTATCAATAAATATACAAATACAACACCTGCCTTTTATTTTTCTTTCAGGAGTTAGCTGAACTTAACAGATTGGACCCTCTCAGATTTCTACAATTCATTCAGATCGGAACTACTGACTTAACTGATGTTGCAGAAGAAGCAGCGCTTTTTTTCATTTGACAGCACTATTTTCATCTCTCTTACATGATATTTCCTTTTTATTATAACGCACATACCACAAGGCCGACCCAAAAAATAATATTTTTCACACAAAGCACGGCAAAAAAATGCAAAAATTACAGCATAGGGCGACATGTATTCGGTTGCTGATAAGGACCTACAGATGATACGTGTAAGTATACTAATAATCTGTGATCGTCTTTACATATATAAATTTTCTTTTCGTACTTTCAGGACGGGTAGGAAAAATACCCACACCCGTAAAATGCCGACAAAACACCATTGACTTTCCGGTGGCCATAGTCAAAAATAATGAATAATAAGATATGTCATCCCGGAGCGAGTAAGTTGTCAGTTACGAACGAATAGAAATTTCAACGAGTAGGTGTTCAAAGATTGAGTTTTTCCCCGGATTTCGGACCGATTTTCCCGAATTTTTTGTAATTGTCACAATTAAAAAATTAATATCAATCGATTAGTGCAAAAAAAGTTCAAACTATGTTCGCGGAAACCTGTTTTTTCGCGTGTGACATTTCATTCCTATTCGTTCGTAACTGATAGATTTTGACGTTTATGGCTGACGGCACATCTGTATAATTTAAGGTCTGTGGCCATAGTATCATTGTGGCCAGTGCGCCAGTCATGGAATCCGAATGTATTGGACCTGATTCCTTGCCGGGTAGCTGGTAAACTCCAAAAGCAACATCCGATTGCCCAAGCCAAGGGGGATGCCAAAAACTGCCATGTCACCACAACGATACCAACATAAATGCAACTTTTCTCGTGAATTAAGTGGCGAATAAACGGTAGAATCCTCGTACCTATTATCGCAACAAAGATATCGTAAGATCGAACGCTCCAGACCAAAAATCGTACGGTTTTGTGCACACGTATAATACAATCATGGAATTACGATTCCAGCTGGTGCGATAATCGGTACGATGATTCTACTGTGTATTTGCTACTTAAAAGTAATGGTAAAACTGAAATAATATCGATATCCTAAGATTAACAGACACCTTTTTATTAACAGTTGGACAATATGTGACGTTGCACACTATAAGGCTCCCTCGAGAACCCGACAAATGCCAGAACAAAGTCCGCAATAGGGAGTATGTATACACAAGGAACATCACTACATCTTTTCCACGCTGCTTCAACAACAATAACTTATGGACGTTTCATCTTCCAGCATTAAATACTGCATTTAAACACAAGACAAGTCAGAAACTTCCAGTCGCCTTAACTGACCAAGGTATGTACAGCTGCGGTCAAAATATAAGCACCACAATATAGACAGACATCACAACGCATATACTTCAAAACTACTGAAGTACGAACAGCTGCGGCCTACATAATATCACCACGATATAGAAGCACATTATAACGGATATAAATATTTCAAAAACTATTGCTTTACTGACATTAGTTTCTTTGGTTAAAATAAACTCTATACTATACAGAAATTATAAGTAGTGCAGATATTTCGGTATTTTAAATAATTAAATGAAAAACATAATTTCTGATATTTTTGACCTTTTTCGGCTTTAGGTCCTTGATTAAAAACACAGGTTTTTCCTTTAAATTTCAAAATTTATTCATCTTCTGATGATCTATTGCAAAAATACATTAATTATTAAAACATATATATACACAAAAAAAAATATAAACTTTACAATATAATGATGTTTGTTTGATTGTTGTCTGTTATTTTTAAATTCTCTCTGTACTCGGATGCTTATGTCGTCCGTGTCTCTTAACAGTATGTCGATACATTTGAGAGCACCTGTCAGTGTCAGATTTGTAATTTAGTCTCTTCTCTGTAGGAACGTAAATTATGTGAAGCATCTCTAAAGTATATCGTCTGTGGTTGTTACTCCCTTATGCTAGTATCTCCACATTGTCAAAATTAGGTTTATGTCCAGTTAGCGCACAGTGGGCCGCAACTTTTACTAAATGTTTGTCATATATGTTAGAATTTTGTAGCCTCTCAGAATAGGTTTTCTATATCGTTGGTGTCGTTGTCTCCTGTTCCTTATAGATATCAGTTAACAGCGAAAACTTTAAAAGGACAGACAACAATTTTAAAACATCATTTTATTTAAAGTTCATATATTTTTGTGTTTATATATATGTTTTAATAAATAATGTATTTTTGCAATAGATCTCCAGAATGATGAAGCTAGTCGAAATATCGAGAATAAATTTTGAAATTTAAAGAACAAAATTGTTTTTTTAATTAAGGACCTAAAGCCGAAAAATAAAAAACATAATTTCTTTCTAAAAAGTGCAAAAAAATCTCCAGTCAAAATAATCGCACCACTAGCATTTGCGGTTGTCTTAAATTTATATTAGGTTAGATTAGGTTAAGAGTGGCAGCCTGTAAAACAGACTCACTTAGGCTATCCAGACCATTGTGGTACCACTGGGACGTTAGGGAAAGCATAAGTTATTCCTAGCCCCTCCCGTTAAACCAATTTGATTGCTTTAAAAAGCTCAAAAGTTGGCGGATTCCAACAGCAGCCATGCTAGCTAACTCCTAAAAGTAATAGGAGCCCAAGGTTGTATGCCGCCCTCTGCAGAGAGCGTTTATTGATTGATTCCTCCTCCTCTTCGTCTCCACAGCTTCAGCAAGTCATTCTGCAAGACCTTTAATCTCTCTGCGTGCCGTCCAATAAGACAGTGACCTGTCACGACAGACACGATAAGCGAGAGGTCCGTTCTCGACATCGACAGCAATGCTTTGGTGCGTTTTGAGTCGAAACTTGGCCACATCAGTTTCTGACTAGTGACCACCTATCATTTGTAGCCGTAAGTGCACTATCTCTTAAGAAGAGCTTGCAGGTTGCTAGAGGCATGTCCACATGTTCCAGGTCCCCTGGAGCGTGTACGGTAATTCCTAGTATTTCAAGTTCATCTGCCTTGCAGTTTCCTGGTATAGCCTTGTGGCCCGGCACCCATATCAGGTGAATATTGAGCCATCTCGTTAAGAGATCTGCGACAGTCAGGGGCATTTTTTGAATTCAGGAATATAGATTCTAGGGACTTGATAGCAGCCTGACTATCAGAGAAAATATTTATACCGACTTTGGTCAGCACATTAATTTTCAGCCATTCCGGTACCTCTTTAATAGCTAAGATTTCTGCCTTGTAAACACTACAGTGATCAGGCAGTCTTTTTGCAAGTGATAGCTGAAGTTCCTCAGAAAAGACACCAAAGCCCACTTGGTTATCAAGTCTGGAACCGTCCGTATAGAAGTAAATAAACCACCTCTGTCCTGGGATACGACCATTCCATTCTGATATATCAGGTGTAAGAGTGAGATACTTCTTGACAAAAAGTGGTTCAGTAATAGTGTAATCAGCAGTGCCCGGAAGGTCAGGCATTCTGTCAAGAATGACACTATGTCCATATGACACTATAAAGTTATATTAGTAACAAAATATTTATTCAGCAATATTACCGAAATAATTGTTCTGCTTCTGACCTATATTTGCTAAATCGAGTATTTAAATGACTTTCCCGCTTTTCCCTAAAGCTTCGTTGCGACTTTTCTTTTATTCTTGTACGATCTCCCTCAATAATTATCAATTTTTTGTAATATATGTAGACAGTTCGGGGGTATGTGTCATTCTAAAACGCTTGTTTGGTTATTGGGAAAGCGTGGTATCAATAAATTTCTCGAACTTTGGATCGTTATCTTGTTGGAAACTGCGAACGAGCAACATTTCTTCATTTGCATTAACCCACAATTTCTCATTAAGAATTATTTCATATACGGATTAATCATCGATCGTTTTTATACCCGCCACCATAGGATGGGTCACTCCGTTAGTAACACCTCTAAATATATATTGATCTGAGACCCCATAAAGTATATATATTCTCAATCGTCGTAAAATCCTAAGACGATTTGACCATGTCCGTCTGTTGTAATCACGCAACAGTCTTCAATAATTGAGCTAGATAACTGAAATATGGTATAGATCAGGGATGTAAAGAAAGTTGCATTGCGAATGCGAATATTGAAAAATTAATTTTTGCGAAAGCGAATGCGATAGCGAATACTCGTATTATATCTTGCGAATACGAAGCGAATGTCAAAAACTGATTTACAAAAGCGAAACATCATTCCTACATGCTGTCTTATAAATATTGCAGTTGCAGTTGATTTCTTAAATATAAAATACTAGCTGGACCCGGTCCACTTCGTTGCCCCAGACTTCAGATTTCCGATTCCGTTCATTTTTGAACCAATTACGTAGACTGCCATCAAATGCATACATCAAATCGCTAACAAATTGTGCATATCTCAATTTAAAAATTTGGTTTATATGGGCGGGGCCCCTGCCATTGATCCGATACCGACCCTTTTTGGACCAATAACGTAGACTACCACCAGACATCACTTTCGCTAAAAATCGTGCAAGATATGTGTCTCAATTTCAAAATTTGGCTTCTATAGGCGGGGCCAAGTCCATTTTTGGGCGAATCGCGTAGACTGTCATCAGATACATGTGCCCAAAACTGCAGCACTCTCGATAATAAATTGTGCAAGATATTTATATTTCAAAACTAGCGGACCCGGCGAACTTCGCCTCGCCCCAATTTAACGCCTTCAGATAAACTCCAGAGTGATAATAAAACACAGATAGTTAAAATTTTAATGCGATTTGTTTAAAAGGAATCGAAATCAGTAGAGAGCGATGTGATAAACAACAAACAACGAAGACGGAAGACAGGCAACGTACAGATGACCGTGCGAAAAACAGGGAAATTCGAGATTAATTCCACAGACTTCCTACGATTGGTCTTGAGATTTATTGATTGTCATCGCAAAAGCCAATCGTACAGGGAACTGAATCCGCTTGAATTGGAATGAAAGATCAGTTGGAATAATCGGAATTCGTGGGATAAGGACTTCCTCTCCTTTGAATTTTCCCTTGATGATCGTCGCCTGAATCACATTGTCCATCAGTTTCATAATGGACAACCGCGAACTATGCACAATTTCGGATGATTCAGATTCCGCAACATGATTATGATCGATTCCACCTTCAGCTGTAAATTATGCGGCGGAGCTCCTGGCACATCAAGCGAGTTCGATTTTACTTTGAATAATAAAATGCATGCTATCGACGTCCTTATTCTTCGCTGCTAATATTGCCCATTCACTAATCTAATCGAGATTTGGAAACACTTTGGTGATGAGTTCCTCGTTCGACGATGTGAACTCGCAAAAATTTGCCGGGAACAATATCAATGCAGTGGAAACATCAATAGTAATTTGGCCATTGCCAAGCGCCAACAGTTGTTTCGAGAATTCAAGAGCCGATGAGTCGTTCTGCAACGCGACTCTCATGTTCGTTGTCAATTTCAACTTCTTGACATAACTTCTTGACATGCAGCCACAAAGACCACTATTTCAGGCATGCATTAATTTCATCGGCAGTAGATTTCGGGATGACGGGAAGCGTTTGACGAAAATCTCCGGAGAGCAATATCAGACTCACCAAATTGTCTCAAATCACGTCGTAAATCCTTCATCGTTCGGTCAATTGCCTCCAGAGCTCGTTTATGCGCCATCGTGCATTCATCCGAAATTATGATTTTGCAGTGCCCGCAATCCAATAAGATAACCTTACCTCTTATACTCAAACTTATTATCTGAAAAAATTTTCGAACTGATAAATATCGCGTTGAATTTTAATTGATCGTAATGCTTGTACCGTTTGTCGATGTGATACGCGAAATCAGTGTAACAATACGCAAAACTCGAATGAATTGCAGCAAGAAAAATAGCACATACTCGTAGATATGTTTAATAGAAAACTTTTTTGTTTAATAGAAAATTAATAAAAAAAATTGGATTCAAAAAGAGAGCAGTAGATAGGAACAGTAGGAATCTCGCAGTAGATAGGAACAGTAGGAATCTCGCAAGAAATAGCAATTTTCGATTTTCCTAATTTTCCGACTTTTCCGGAGGGTTTTCCCAAAATTTTCTTTCGTACAAACCTTCTCCAGGCAAATACGAAGAACTGAAGAAAAAAATCATCCAAATCGCTCCAGCCGTTCTGACGTGATGCCATTACACAGATGGACCGTTTCATTTTTATATATATAGATTTGGCTTATATAGACGTGGCCACGCCCATTGGACCAATCACGTAGACTACCACCAGATATATATACACGAAATTACAGCACTCTCGGTAACAAATTGTGCAAAATATATCAATTTCAAAATTTGGCTTATATGCGCGGGGCCACGCCTTTTGGTCCGAATCCGCCCATTTTTGGACCAATCATCTAGATCGCCAACGGCTATATATATACAGAAAATTCCAGGTCTCTCGCTAACAAATTGTGCAAGATATCACATTTTTAAAATTTGGCTTATATGGGCGGTGCCACGCCCATTGGTCCGATTCCCCTAATTTTTGGACCAATCACGTGTACTGTCAACAGATACATATGTACAACATTACAGCACTCTAGCTAACAAATTGTGCAAGATATATCGATTTCAAAAATTGGCTTATATGGGCGGGTCCACGCCCTTTGGTCCGATCCCGCCCATTTTTTTACCAATTACGTACCAGATACACATACACAACATTGCAGCACTCCCGCTAGCAAATTGTGCAAGATATCGAAATTTCAAAATTTAATCGTTTTCGTATATTATTTAAAAACCGGCCTAAAAATCGGTTAACCGGTTTCGACAAAAAATAATAACCGAAAACCGGGTTTTAAAAAAAGTAATATTTCGGTTAAACCGGAAACCGCTTTTTCGAAATAACCGGTTTTTTGGACACCCTAGTGCGAATGCATAAAGATCGTATGGTTTACCCATATATATGTACCTCCGATTTGGCATATATGCACCATAAGCAACATTTTTGAACCGATTTGTACAAAAATTGACAGAGAGTAGTCTCGTGATACACTTAGAGACAATACAAACTTTGGCGAAAATCGGTTCAGATTTAGATATAGCCCCCATATATATGTTACCCCCGGTTTGATATGTAAGCGCTGTAGAAACTGTATTTTATATCCGATCAGCAAGAAATTCGGCAGAAAGAGGTTTCTTATTACATGAAGGAATACCGCAAAATTCGGAGAAAAGCGGTTCAGATTTATATATAGCCCCCATATATATGTTACCCCCAATTTGACATGTAAGCGCTGTAGAGACTGTGTTTTATATCCGATCAGTACGAAATTCGACAGAAACTGGTTTCTATTTTACATGAATGAGTATTCAAGGAAAATCGATTCAGATTTATATATAACCTCCATATATATGTTCCTCCAGATTTGGTTACAAAGCGCTATAGGAGTTGTACTTTACTTCCGATCATTACAAAGTTCTCCAGAAAAATGTTTCTCAATTTAGGAACGAATATTGCTTAATTTAGCGATTATAGGTTCAAAATAAGATATACATACACACACACACACACCACATTTACCAATTATTCCAAATTATTATCGCAATGACCCTTATCGCATTGTTAGGGAGGTGTAGGGTATTATATTTTGTGGATCATATTATATATACCGATCGACTCAGAATCACTAACTGAGTCGATTTAAGCATGTCTGTCCATGTAAAGTTGTTCGTCGACTACAGGTCGCAATTTCACTCCGATCGTTCTGAAATTTTGCAGTTTAGAGTATTTCGTAGCTGATAAGATCGCTATTGAATTTGGTTAAAATCGGTTCAGATTTAGATATAGCTCCCATATATATCTTTCGTCCGATTTAGCCCTTTACTCCCATAGAAGCTGTATTTTACATCCAATCGTTTTGAAATTTAGAATGGTAGAGTTTCTTGATCCATGAACCAACATTGCCGAATTTGAAGAAAATCGGTTAAGATTTACTAATAGCTCCCATATATATGTTTCGGCCGATTTTGCTCTTTAGTCCTGAAGAAGCTGTATTTTACATCCAATCATTTTGAAATTTAGAACGTTAGAGTTTCTTGATCCATGAACCAACACTACCAAATTTGAAGAAAACCGGTTAAGATTTAGCTATAGCTCCCATATATATGTTTCGTCCGATTTGGCCCTTTAGTCCTGTAGAAGCTGTATGTTACATCCAATCGTTTTGAAATTTAGAATAAACAATTTATACATGAACTACAAAATTTATATTTCAGAGTTATTCAATATTACGAGAGTGGTGTAGGGTATTATATAGTCGGCCCCGCCCGACTTTAGACTTTCCTTACTGGTTTTTTAATGATTTTGAAAATTGTAAACAGTTTATGACCATGTGTCTTGGAACACATGTGTACAGAAAATAAATATATTTACATTACATTTCTAATAAAATACGAATCTATTTTAGATTCGGTAGTTCATCCAAAGATATAGTGCCTTATTCATAAAAAGTTAAAGAACACTGCTAAAGCGTTCCTCAAACCTCTATTAAATTTTTATTAATAAGGGCCATAAATACCAAGATACTACGGTATCCATTCACAACTAGTTTGCAGATGGCGTAAATAACCAATAGGGCAGCCATTTACCATTTGCCATTATTTATGTTTTTGTTGCGTTAAAAAACGTGTAATTCAATTTATAAAAATTTATTCGTATGCTTCCACTATAAAGTACATGATTAATTCTATTTCCAAAATTGAATAATAATTTAAAATTCAACCTTAAATGAAATGGTTTTGTGTTTTTCTTAGATAATAATATAACATTCAATTTGTACAGAACTTAAAAAACTTATTTGTGGAAGAATAAAACTTAAAAGTGCTATTTTCCATTGGAAACAACTTGAAAAATAAGTTTAATCTTATCCTCTGGGAACGCTGGTAGGGGCGTAAATGCGAATGCATTTATAAGCACAGTCGTCACTCTAAAGCACTAATTACAGTAGAGTTGTGTAGTTCGTGAACGAACTAGTTCAATTTACTGAACGGTACGAACTAGGTCACACAACTCGACCATTCCATTCTCAGTAGTTTAACCCTGTCATTTCTCTCTTCTGATTTCGTTCTATCTTCTCATCTGTTATGTTCTGTTTCCATTTTTACTTCATCATGAATGCAGGATGACGTTTGTATATTCAATGTATATTCCATTCGTGTTCCAAACAGATTCCTTTAATAGCAGCTGATTTGAACTGGTGATCTGAACTATAGAGCTGTTTAAATAAAGTGAGCTGGTAAGCTAAAGTGCTGATGAGCTGGTGAACTAAATGAACGAACTAGTTCACTTAATTGAACTGAACTAAAAAGTGCGATCACTTAAAAGAACTAAAGTGCCAAATAGACCGGGTCACCAAAAAAAGTTGTCAAATGCGAGGCGGAATATTAAAAGCGAACTCGAGACAAGTGCAAAAACATTTTTTAAAATTTTTTCCGAGCCCGCGTAATCGACCCAAAATCGTTTTTTTATCGTATCGGGTAATTAAAAAAAGTTATCAAATTCGAGGCGGAATATGAAAGCTCACTTCCGCACTTGCTAGCGGGAGTGCTGCAATGTTGTGTATATGTATCTGGTGGCATTCTACGTAATTGGTCAGAAAATGGGCGGGATCGGACCAATGGGCGTGGCGCCGCCCATATAAGCCAAATTTCGAAATTGATATATCTTGCACAATTTGTTAGCAAGAGTGCTGGAATTTTGTGTATATATATATGGTGACAGTCTACGTGACTGGTCCAAAAATGGGCGGAATCGGGCCAATGGGCGTGCCACCGCCCATATAAGCAAAATTTTGAAATTGAATTATCTTGCTCATTTTGTTAGCGAGAGGGTTGAAATTTTGCGTATATGTATCTGGTAACAGTCTACGTGATTGGCTTACAAATGGGCGAAATAGGACCAGTGGGCGTGGCACAGCCCATATTTTGAAATATCTTGCAAGTATTATATAGGAAATACATGAACAAAAATGCTCGGTATACGATAATTACAGCTGCTCACTCCAATACAATCGCAATATGATAATGTGATGCATGACCAATGAAACAAGAATTTGGAAATTTTATAATTATACATTTCTATTTTCTGGACTTTCCACTGAATTCGGTATTTTTTCATTCAGTGAATTTATTACTAATACCAGTAAGGAAAGGCATAAGGTCGGGCGGGGCCGACTATATAATACCCTACACCTCCCTAACAATGCGATAAGGGTCATTGCGATAATAATTTGGAATAATTGGTAAATGTGTTGTGTGTGTGTATGTATATCTTATTTTGAACCGATAATCGCAAAATGTTTCTCAATATTCGTTCCTAAATTGAGAAACATTTTTCTGGAGAACTTTGTAATGATCGGAAGTAAAGTACAACTTCTATAGCGCTTTGTAACCAAATCTGGAGGAACATATGTATATATGGAGGTTATATATAAATCTGAATCGATTTTCCTTGAATACTCATTCCTGTAAAATAGAAACCTGTTTCTGTCGAATTTCGTACTGATCGGATATAAAACACAGTCTCTACAATGCTTACATGCCAAATTGGGGATAACATATATATGGGGGCTATATCTAAATCTTACTTGTTCTTGGAACACATGTGTACAGAAAATAAATATATTTACATTACATTTCTAATAAAATACGAATCTATTTTAGATTCGGTAGTTCATCCAAAGATATAGTGCCTTATTCATAAAAAGTTAAAGAACACTGCTAAAGCGTTCCTCAAACCTTTATTAAATTTTTATGAATAAGGGCCATAAATACCAAGATACAACGGTATCCATTCACAACTAGTTTGCAGATGGCGTAAATAACCAATAGGGCAGCCATTTACACATTAATTCAAATATTTGGTGTTGCCGATTATCAAATTTGAACATTTTACAGGAAAAAATGAAATGTGCAAATGAAATGCGTTGCGTTGCGCGGGTTGCATTTCAATACCGTAATGCAAACATCTGATGAAAAACTCCAATTAAAACAAAACAATGCACTTTTAAAAGCCAGGGCGCATACGATTTTGGAGTTATCTTGATGACCGTTACATCAAATTGAAAGTAATAAACTTTGATTTTTTAGACTAATAGCCAACATAGTCTTCAATATATCTTTAAATAATCCCAAACAATCGCAAAAACGTAAATCTCAAAATAGAATCTACAATTTAAAAAAAATATTCTAAGAATCTCACTCACTCCTTGGGTAGCATGGGGCCTATACAAACATCTTCCAAATATTGAATATTATTCTGTCAATTTGTGTGGAAGGTACCAGAAGGGGTTTATCAAATACACCTTTTTTTCTCTGAACATTAGATACTTTAAATTCATTGCACTGTGCCGACTTATAAGCATTTATGTGCACTGGTATAAACTTTATGAGACATTAAATTGTGGTATGATTTTGGCATTTTGTGTGGGAGGTACAAAAAGGGGCGTGGCAATAACGCCCATTTTTCACAGGGCTATAGACACTATAAAAGCATTACACTGTACAAAATTGCAAGCATTTTTATACACTGTTATTAATGTTATAAGCTGTTAACTTTTGGTGCAAAATGGTGCATTTGTGTGGGAGGTACCAAAAGGGACGTGGCGACTTCGCCCATTTTTCTCGAGTTGATAGCGACTAATAAGCTAATGCTATGTGTGGAATTTCAAAAGATTCGAATAAGTAGTATAGCTGTTATTAAAGAATCAATATTTCACAACATTTTAAACCTTTGTGGGGGAGGTACTAGAAGGAGTGGGCCAATATGGCCCATCTTCGAACTTAGCCGGAGATAGAAAAAAATATTACCACATACCAAATTTGAGGTCAATCAGTTACTCCTTTCGAGAGTTATCGTGCGCACCAGCCAGCAGACAGACAGACGGACGAACATTGCTCATTCGACCTAAAATGGCCCAAAACGGATTTCCTCCGAACATACTTGGGGTCTTAGGTCACTCCTTCGACGTGTTACACTTTTTTCCGTATACCCTCACACTAAAGTGAGGGTATAGTTAATTCGTATTTTATTAGAAATGAACACTGTATATCTATGTACTATACACATGTGTTCCAAGAAAAACCAAGCTCCATCTATGCGGTAAAAATTATTCCTATCTGGTAATTTGATTTGCCTCATCTTTAGAATTTTTGTCTTTGTTTATATCTTTGGTTCAGCCGTTCTTTGAAAAAAAAAGATTAGACCCTTAATCACTAAAGACATCTGTTTCTTGAGTAAAAGATTGGGCCCCAAGGAACAGCGCCATCTTAGGTATATTGTGTGCAAACCATCTGACGCATCTTGTAAAGATGCGGCAAATCAAATCACGCGATAGGGATAATTTTAACTGCATAGATGGAGCTTAGTTTTCTTGGAACACATGTGTAAAGTGCATAAAAATGCAGTGTTATTTTCTGGTAAAAAATGATTTATATTTCATTAGTTTAAATGATAACACAGGTGGTCCACAAAAAGGAAATAATTTTTTTAGGCCTTGAGTTTTGCAGCTGATTTTGTTTGTACTTTTAACGCGGATTTCAAAACTGAATACCATTTTTCCCTAGCAGCTCTAGTTTTTGAGTTACAGAAATATCCAATTTACCCTACTATGTACAGTATAACCTCTCTAATCCGGACAGTATAACCTCTCTAGTCCGAACTATCCAGTAATCCGGACAGCTCAATGATTCGGACAATTTCGAAATTTTACCTCTGTAGTCCGGACATCAATATGTTTTTGTGTTTGTTTTTAAGTTTTTTATCGTTATTATACCTTTAGCCAAAAACAATAATTATGTACTCGTAGTGGTTCTGGGAAATGATAATTTTTTTCAAAATATCCGGTGGTTGCTAAAATTCAAAATTTGTAATGAAATTAAACTTGCAAAATTTGTAATGAATTAAACAGCCCTATCTTTGAGGGCTCTTTCAACAACAACTTTTTTAATTCAGCTCCGGGCAGAAAAATGTCAGCAGATAGATTTTCCTTCATGGTAACGAGCCTGGATCTCATACGTTGCCTTTCCTTTTAATAGGTAAGCCCGAAAATCCATGAGCGTTTAAACAATTTTAACTCTCTTTTGTATATAAGTCTACCAAAAAAGGCTGGATATCGACTTCCGTTTTTGAAGATTGAAGAAATTTCCGATAAATGCTAAGAAGCCGCTGATAGCACTTCAGTTATTGGGTAAGGCTCCATGACAAGAAAATGAAATGAATACGGAGGATTACACAGAAAGAAAACGGGACCATACAAATCTTTCATTTCTTGTTCACCACTGATGATGTTATAGTTCCGTCAGTTATGTCAAACGAAAATATTGAAAAGGACATAGACTCCATTGTAGTCTTGAAGAAATTCACTATTTTTTGTAGACAAATAAGAAAGCAGCCGAACCCTTTCAAGTGCTATTTTATAGGCTTAGAAAGTAATAATATTTCTAAAAGAATTTAGAAACAGAACTAAAAAACTGCAAAAAGTTAAGTGTAAAAGAGTCGATTGTATTCATTATTTATCTTTTTCTTTTTAAGAAACGCGATTCTTAATAAGATATGAAAATATGACCCACTTTCGAGTTTTGTACTGTAGTCCGGACAATTCAGTAATCCGGACAAAGGTCGAAACTATATCTGTCCGGATTAAAGAGGTTATACTGTATTTAACAAGTGCATATGCTTTTCGGATATTCACGTAACAAACGTGTGTTAACATAATTTTCTTCTCTGTTATAGGTAGTGTTCATTTTCTTATCTTATTTTATATTTGTGATAAGGAATTACAGTAAAATAATCTCATCTTTTTACTACTAATACTGTAAGTGATTGAGAGCTAATTTTCAAAAATGTCGTTTAGCCACAGAATCTGTGTAAATCATCCCGAGTAATTTTGTTATATACGTATGTCGTGAATACACGACAAAAAATACACATAAAAAATGGTTTACTTTCTTCTTTTCATAATTATTTTGGATATTTCTAAGAGGTGTCAAGTTTACACCACTCTACATGATAACGAAAGCTGCTAGGCAAAAACTAACTGCAGATTCGTATTCAGGAGGTCGAATTTACTAAATAACTGTTCAAAAAGTATCGGCACAAAAATGTGTGTATACCGGTGTAATCATCAATTTCTGAATAAAAGTCTCGGTGATGGAATTATGGGGAAGTCTAGGTCTTTCAACCGTTTTTGGAATACAACTTGGACCCTTGTGCACTAATAACATCTGTTTTAGAGTAAAACAAAGCCAATCGAAGGTATAGGCACCTTATCGCAGTTGATATTAGATCCCAGTTCAACAGCTCCACCTTAGGCAAAGACAAAAAATACTAAAGATGAGGCTAATCAAATTACCCGACAGGGATAATTTTAACCGCATAGACGGAGTTTGGTTTTTCTTGCAACACGTGTGTACAGTACATAAATATACAGTGTTCATTTCTAATAAAATACAAAATAATTCGATATTTCTTCCTTTACTTCAATTTCTTAATAATGCCAAGTCCCGGAGATATAATTAAGTGGGAGATTGGGTCGTCCAGCCGTTCTTTGAATGGATGATGGGACCCTTATGCACTAACGACATCTGTTTCTCGAGTAAAAGATTGGGCCCCAATGAAACAGCGCCATCTTAGGTATATTGTGTGCAAACCATCTGTAGAATCATTAGTATTGTCTGTGGTTGCTGTCTTTGATAACAACGAAAGCAAAGACGCACACCCTACAAATGTAGCTATGTCACAAATTACACAGTTTCCGTCAAAAACGTATTCTTTTTGTCGAGCTTTCTTCAATCTATTATTGTGGCGCTATTTGCATTTCAATTATATATATACTTATAGTTATTCTAGGTTTGTCGTCATATTCCATGAGTCTGATTAAGTTGCACTGTCTTGTTACAATTAATATTGTGCATAAATAGTACTCACATGCAAAATATATAAACAATTCGTACCGACAACAGTCCAACTACTATTGGATGTCCGAATGGAAATGGGGCCAAAGTATTCACATCGATGTTTTTAAAGAAAATTACATACATACATTTACGATATAATAGACATACATATTTCGAATAACATTTTAAGAGAAAAGCTGAACCAGAGCATTGCCAAACTGAAGCTAAGCGGAAGTTACACTTTTTCAACAAAATGTATTGACCAACGACTAAGATTATACACAAACAGAGATTTAGATGAGATGCTCGTATTCCCCCGAGACCCCCTCATATTTAAATTCCATTATAATGTTTATTTGGAAAAATGTGACGACAATGCATTTATTTGGAATTAGAAGAAATCATTGTTGCTGTGTGACTACTTAGGTCCGGCTCTGTATGTATGTATGTGCGAGTACACGTCTTCTAGCAGAAATTGAACTTTTGAACTCTTCGATAGCGATATACTCTACGTACGTATATACATACATACGTATATACACACATACGAGCGTCTATAGAGAAGAATAATCTCGATGCATATTAAATTATTGTCTACTGATAAGACCAGAAGAAATCCAACAATTATTTTGCCCAATAAATAAAAATGAATATTCATTCTAAGTGACAGTCTAAGTGTTTCAGTGAATTGTTAAAGAACATTATAAGAACAAAAAAAAAGAATGAAACAAAAATCGAAAAAATTGGAAGTAATAATAATTATTTCAATTATCACACTAATAGCACCGATTGAATCATCCGATTTGGTAAATGTTAAATACAAAAGATAATTTAAATAATTTAAAGAATATGAAAATCATTCAAAATATTACAGTGAATATTATTTTAAAGCTTTAAACTACAAAACAAATTGAAGTGCAAGAAAAAATATAAATAATCGGTTAACAATTAACTGAAAGTGAAAAATATTTATTCAAAATAAATACGTCCTAACTCCTCTACAAGAAAATTATGAAACCGGAATATAAAGACACACATAAACATGAACACAAGTTAAAAATAGTATGGAAAGGCTAAAGGCGGTTCAAAATAAATACGTCCTAACTTCTCTACAAGAAAATTATGAAACCGGAATATAAAGACACACATAAACCGAACACAAATTAAAAACAGTATGGAAAGGCTAAAGGCGGGCGGAGCCCACTATGTATACTCGTATAATACTCTACCTCACCTTATTAGAGCAGAATAAAAACACGTATAGATGCTCTGTGTCTGAAACGATTACATTTAAACTCGCAGCGCACAGTGGTTAGAAATATTGTTATACTTATATTTCGGAAATTTTCTGCATTTTGTGAACGGTTAAATATATTTGCACAAAATTTCACATACTCTAAAATGATGATTTGGTGTTTTTGAGATGATTCTGCAAAGTGGCAGTTCATAGCGTTTGGTTGTGTGCTTTTAAAGTAGCTGAACTCGGGAATACAAAATTTTATAATTGTTGTCAAAATATGCAGATATTGCAAAGACTTTGTTGACATATAAGGACATTTTAAATACCCTCTGCTTAGAGTTGTGATAAATTTTAAAGCATCATTGTTTGCGCTTCGGAAGTGAGCAGATATGCTCCTATAAGCGCCATACAACGGCGCACTATGGACAGAAATTTAAAAAAAGCGGCCAAAATTCAAATGTTACGGCAAATGTAATATTGAACAATTTTTATGCGAATCTGTTGATCAGATATCCATCAAAAATACAAACAATATATCTTAATATTTAGGTGATCATACACCTGTTCAAAGTGAGGCATATATTTGAACTTATAGAACAATTTTATGCATTTTTTTTTAAATGTTGTGAGGAGAGAAAAGAGAAATTGGTAATTGGTCCAATGTAGGCATGAATTTAAGGCATGCTTTATGCAGAATAAAATAATATATAAGCGTTTGAGTTTTTCTTTTATTTCGTTGTTACAACACAATTGATTTGAAAGTCTTCGATGAGGTATTCTGTAAAAATTGCATCTGCACCTAAGGTACACTTTGGACGCTACATCATGACATGACCTTCTACATAAAATTAAATAATGCATTGATTATCTTCAGAATGGTCTCATTTCATTCACGGTCGATCAGACTTTACGAAAAAATAATAAAAATATAGTGATTGTGCATTTCTCAATGTTTTTATGCTGTGTTTCATAAACAGCTAAAAAATTTGGGTAATTATTTAGCTGTTTACCTTTATTTGGATAGATAAACAAGTCTCATCCCACTGAGAGACCACAAAGCTCTTAAAGGAAATGACCTAAGCTTTTGTTTGAGCATAAAATGAGAAAAATATATAGTTTTTGACAAAAATGTCAAAACAAGTTTTAATAAAAAAAAATGCAAACATTTTTTTAAAATAAAAATACAATTAAACATAATAGGTAATTCGTTATAGAGATGAGGGAAAAAGGATCATTGCTGCTGAAGTTACCAGCGACATTCAAGAGACAAGTACTTTTTTTTGCGAACGAACTTATAACCGAACAACAACTCGAATCCCCCCGTAACGTGATAAAAGCGAAAACAAACAAAGAGTTGAACTTACCCTAAAATTAAGTGAAACTTGAAGTTAAATTTTAAACTTATAAAGTGAATAACTAAAACTAAACTGAATTAATAAGTAAAACTAAACTATTTGTTAAACAATTAAAATCTAAAAATTTAACTACTAAACATAAAATATACTTAAACCGTAAATATCATTACAAACTAAAATAAATAAACAGTGAACTAAAATTTAGAATTGAAATTAGAGCAACTGAAAAACAGTCTACTTTTGTTTCTTAAATCTAAATTTAACTAACTTAAACTAAATTTGCACATTTCCCTGTAATTTGGCAACATTGTTTTTACAAAATACAAAACAAAAAAGCTCTCATATTCATTTCAATCAAAAACACACTCACAGAGGAACATATGATCCATTGAGCCAGATAAAGTGCAAAAAGTGATAAAGTTCAAAAATCAAATAATTACGAAAAGTGCTACAACAAATAAAAAGAAAAAAACTAAGTGTCCAGAAACGAAGAAATTGTGCTAAATAAATATTAAAACAACAAAGACAGCTTGTGAGTTTTGGGACAAAAGCGAGATCAATTATAAAAAACGGTACGGCCGGGCAACAGAACCAGACCAAAACAAAACGAGAGGATCCAGTCGATGAATGGATCGGCACAGGTTTGACACACACGTTACGAATATATAGGCGTACATGTATATATATATATATCTATATACATTCAAAGTGAGTACCTACATATCTAATTTTCTGTGTCAACATAGACGACAGCGAAGAATACTGGGTGCAGCATTTTATTATCTTGGCGCTTGAACCTGTATACTTCACTCTGTCCAAAGAAGTTTGACTCGTTCAATTTTAAAATATACATGTTCATGTTACTGTAAATTCAAACAGATGAGACTCCTTATTGAAGGATCCGTTATGTACATAATTCCACCAAATTCGCGAAATCAACGACTTATTTATACAGCATTATCATTTTTCCTCGAAACACATTTAGCTTTGAAGAAGAAAGAGAAACGAAAATTTTAATTTTTTCATTGGAAAATTCTATTGCTAGAACTTTTAACCGACCCCTCGCATCGGCCTTGAATACAGAGAAAAAAGCACAGCATTCGCATTTACAAACCATATTGTAAACTTCCATAAGTATTTCAGCTGATTTAAGTTAAAGACATACGAGTACATTACTGCTATTGAATTCTGAATATGATAGAGTGGTGTCTTTGGAAACTGCAGTCAATTCTACCAGCAATTAAAACTCTCTACCAATTTTTGAATTTGTTTCTATTACATTTTTGCAATAAACATAAAGTAACTGAAACATATGGTCTTAAACCGAATAAATTCTGATTGACTAGGGAAAGAAAAATTGAAATTTTTCAAAAAAGCTTTTTGCTAAAACTTTTGCTTAGTACAACTGGAGCAACAATACGTCGCTGTGAGAGGAGCTGCGGTTTTTTTCTCCTTCTATTTGGGCTGGGTCAAAATATTTAAAATCGACCTATGAAGTTAATTTGTGGCTAAAAAGTGTGTAAACAGTTGCTAAATGGTAAAGTAATATCTCGCTATAATTTTTTCGATTTTGAAAAAAGAGTGTTTGAATTTTACAAAATTTGTCATTGCTATCGAACGTCTGAACCTATATTTTGCAAAGTTTACATTGGTTTAAAAAGGACATAACGTGATATTTTTTGTAGCCTTTTGTAATTTTACGAATACTCGTCTCACAAATCCAAAATAGTAATTCTACTTTGTGAGCCTCAATGTTTGTAAAAGTTACGGACGGAAGAATGGTTTGGCAGCTTTTTCCATTTTTCGTCTGTTTCCCGGCGTGTAAAATACATATTATACAAACAGAGATTTTAAAAATCATATGTCAACAAACAGAAGAGAAATGCTCAAAATTGCCAGACCAATCTTAGTATTTCGGCCATAATTTTTAAAAATATTGACTCCCTCAATATACAATTACCGTTTAGGGTTTATGAGAACGCGACAAGTATTCTGTATAAATTGAAGATAATCCCCCTTCGATTTTCTTAATATGTATGCAGAAAGCAATTTTTTAAAAATTTGTTTTTCCTATAATTACAAAAAAAAACCTTTATGTCCTAAAACAATGTAAACTTTGCAGCCGCAATCGGTTCAGCCGTTTGAGAGCAAATACAAATTTCGTAAAACCCAGAAACTGATTTTTTAATATTTTAAAAATTTAACAAGTAAGAAAGTTTCAGTCGGGTAAACCGACTAAGGTATACCCTCACTTTGTGAGTAATGTAATATATAACATTACACCAATAAATCTGTCAATTTGTGTGGGAGGTACCAGAAGGGGTTTTCCAAATACACATATTTTTCGGTAAACAGTACATTCTTAAATACATTGCATTGTGCTGAACTATAAGCGTTTATGTGCACTGGTATATTAAAGTTACGAGCTATGTAATTTTGGTATGATTTGGTCATTTTGTGTGGGAGGTACAAAAAGGGGCGGGGTGATAACGCCCACTTTTTACAGGACTATAGGCACTATAACAGCATTACACTGTACAAAATTTCAAGTATTTGTATGCACTGGTATTAAAGTTACAAGCCGTTTACTTTTGGTACGAAACGGTCCATTTGTGTGGGAGGTACCAAAAGGGGCTGTACAATAATGCCCATTTTTTACCAGACTATAGGCGCTACAAAAACATTATACTGTAGAAAATTTCAAGCATTTTTATGCACTTGTATTAAAGTTATAAGCAGTTAAATTTTGATGCAAAATGGTCCATTTGTGTGGGAGGTACCAAAAGGGGCATGTCAACTTCACCCATTTTTCTCGAGTTAATAGCGACTAATATACTAATATTATGTGCAGAATTTCAAAAGATTCGAATAAGCAGTATAGAAGTTATTAAAGAATCAATATTTCACTAAATTTTAACCCTTTGTGTGGGAGGTACCAGAAGGAGTAGACCAATATGGCCCATCTTCGAACTCATCCGGAGATAGATCAAAATATTACCACATACCAAATTTGAAGTCAATCGGTTACTCCTTTCGAGAGTTATCGTGCGCACCAGCCAGCAGACAGACAGACAGACAGACAGACAGACAGACAGACAGACAGACGGACGGACATTGCTCATTCGACTTAAAATGACCCAAAACGGATTTCCTCCGAACATACTTAGGGTCTTAGATCACTCCTTCGATGTGTTACACTTTTTCCGTAGCAAATGATATATACCCTCGTCACACTAAAGTGAGGGTATAAAAAGCCCATAAAATTTATAAAAAAAAAAATTCAAAAAAAAAAAGTATAGCGTGAACTTTTTTTTACCATTTTGCAACTGTTAAAAACTCTTTAGCCAAAAATTAACTTCATAGTTCGATATTAAATTTTCTGACCCTGCTTCGATTTGCGACAGACAGAAGGTCAACTTTCTGCATTTTTTCGGGGAAAAAGATGAGAAGAAGAATTAATTAACAAAAAGGTTTTGCGATAACCCAAAAATATAATTACCTACATAAATGCAAAAATATGAGTTAGTTGAAAATACGAAAAGAAAATAAGTCGATATTTTTCAACAATTTTTGAAATCCAGCAAAAGGTCCTAAGAAAAAATTTAAAATTTTTGGAAAAACGAAAAGAAATGAACTACGGCGATATTTTTCAAAACACTTAAAATTTACACCGATCTACATTTTATTTTTGTCAAAAAATAATTTGTTTATTTTTGGAATTTACACCTGCCTACAAATTTTATATTTTATCAAACGTTTGGAAACGACCGCTGCCTACAAAAATTAAATGTGTGATGACTTTTGGAATTGACACCGGCTTGCAGTTTTACTTTTGCCGATAATTTTTTTTCTAGAAAAATATTACTACAATTTAGTTCTTCGAAACATTTTTCATCGTTCAAAAAGTAAAGTTTTGAAATTTGCTGCTATTTGTATACAAATTTGATGTGATTCGTAAAATTTATTCTTAGAAATATTTATTTTCGTGTTCGGGCTCTTGGCAATTTCAGAGAAATGTTTTATATTTTTCTTCTGCAAGTTGATCTAAGACCCAACCTCGTTCGAAATTTTTTGAAATTTGTTTATCTTTTATATAAATTTGACCAACTTTCGTCAAATTTTTTATCGCATATATATATTTATGTGTTTCAGTATCTTGTATGTTGGAATGTCAGAGAAAAATTGTATTTTTTCTTCTGCAAATAGACCTAAGACCCAACCCAAAAAAGTTTTGAGTTTGTTGGTTTTATAAGAATTTGACGAGATTCGGTAAATTTGTTCTTGAAATTATTTATTTTCGTGTTGGATAAAAACAAGAAATGTAAAATTTGGCAATTTGAAAGAAAAATATATTATTTTTCTTCTTAAAATTAGCATAGCCATCCTCGTTCAGATTTTTTATCTCCTCACCTTAGAGAGTATACCCTACTATATGTATATTACTTATATATCCTACTTACATATATATCATTTCCTACGAGCCAAATGTGTAACACATCAAAGAAGTGACCCAAGTCCCTAAGTATATTAAGTGGAAATCAGTTTTGGGTCATTTTAAGTCATTTTAGCAATGTTCGTCCGTCCGTCCGTCTGTCTGTCTGGCAGTGTGTCTGGCTGTGTGTCTATCTGCTGGCTGGTGCGCATGATAATTCTCGAAAGGAGTAACCGATTGACTTCAAAATTGGTATGCGGTAATATTTTTTTCTATCTCTAAGGCTAAGTTCGAAGATGGGCCATATTGACCCACTCCTTCTAGTACCTCCCCCACAAAGCGTTAACTTTTAGTGAAATATTTATTCTTTAATAACTTTTAAACTACTTACTCGAATCTTCTGAAATTTCACACATAGTATTAGTATGTTAGTCGCTAACACGTCAAGAAAAATGGACGAAGTGACCACTTCCTGTTTGGCACCTCCCACACAAATGGACCATTTTGCACCAAAATTTAACTGCTTATGGCTTTAATATCAGTTCATACAAGTATTTAAAACACTGTACAGTGTAATACTTTTATAGTACCTAGAATCCAGAGAAAAATGGGCGTTATTGCCACGCCCCTTTTGGAGCCAAATCATACCAAAATTGAACAGCTCATAACCTTAACCCTCCTGGTACCTCCAACACAAGTTGACAGAATAATTCGAGTAATATTCAATATTATATTACCCTCAAAGTGAGGTATACCCTAGTCGGATTACCCGACTGAAACTTTCTTACATGTCCTTCTGCATGTTGGCATAAAAACCACCCTCGTTTCGTGTTTGTAAAAATTTACGATTACATTAATCTGTTAAATTGGTATTCGGTACTTCAAAAACAAAACTGTGTTCTTTTTTTCATCCATCTTTTAAATCTGTCTTACATTTTTTGACTGGAACAAAAAGTCAGTACAATTTGATCTACACGATGGGCAAGATTAAATGCGACAAATTTGCCAGTTCTGTAAACCAACTCACAGATTCCGAGAACTTATAATCTGTAAAAAGCAGCGAGAACAACATACATTCATTGGAGATCTCGCGAGTGGAACTTGGCTCGCTCTGGGGTCAAGTAAATAGAGCCTATTTGGAATAAAACGGTATGCAAATCTATGATCAGCTGAAGAAACTTTTCAATTTGCCGAATGTGACCTTTGACTTGAGTTCATCAATGCAAGAATTACAACGTACAGTAAACAGCTGCATCAAAATTCTGGAAACTCTAAAACTCGCAAACGATTGGGACCCGATCTTCATATATTTAAGTTCAGCAAAACTGCCTCGATCCTTTCTTGAAGGCTTCGAAAACTCTCGATGATTGCACAAAGCTTCCCACGTGGGCGGAGTTTGATAAATTTTTGACTCATAAATTCAAGACACTAGAATCCGTTGGAAATATTCGACCGTTCACTTCAAAATAGAATTATAATAAATACGATTTAAATAAAAAAGAAAAACATCTCATACCAATAGTTTTCAAAAGGCACAATATAGCGGAAATAAAAATAAATTTAGCACTAACCTCCTGTGTTTGTAAAATGTTTTCGTTCGTTTACGACGAAACGTCAAATTTCAATTAACTATAGCTCGAAATCTATAAAACACAGGCATGAAATATTTTCGGTACACGGGGCAAAATCGCCTTTTTTGATATGTTTGAATCGAACGAAAATAAATTTGGAACTCAAATTTTTAAATGTTTTATATTTCTGAGTAAATAAATTTTATTTGAAAATCAATAAAATTTACTTGGAACGCATATATTAAAATATTACAACAAAATATATTTGCAAACTAATTTTCTCAAATAAAATATGTATTTATATACCAACAAATTTATTGTTTAGGAATATCTTCAAATATATATAAGTTAAAGATTTTTTTCTCCCAATCAAAAATACCATTAGCAGCATTGCACTCCGTTTGAAGGGACTCATTTTAAATTTCTGGGTATGTCATGTCAGCATTTTTTTCAATCCTTCGAGTAAATTAATGTTATCAAAAATTATACGATTTCAATTAAAAATTTCTAAAAAATTATCATTAAATTACTGAAAAACATTACACAATTAAGGTTCGATATTTTCGGAATACTTACATACATTTTTGTTTCGGAATTTAAATCCCAAATAAAAGATATTAGGTTGAAAACAAGGATTTGTTTAGAACAACATCTTCCCAAATATATAATTTTTGTGTGTACCAAATATTATATATTTAGAGTAAACATAAACATATAAATGCTTCAAGCCGAATATGTTTGGGACAATATACTACAGAATTGATTTTTTTTCAGCGTGTACGAACTATTTCTCGGCTTTCCTATAGTACATGACGAATAGAGTCCTGTGGCTTATATATTTCGCGTATCAATTGTCTTATTTCGGATGATTCGTCGTAGACGAATGAAAACGTTTTACAAAAACAGGAGGTTAGCCAAACTGTGGATAAGTCGCAAACAGGGAATCCAAAATGATCAATGTTGTCTACTTTGCAAATTGAATCATTTTATTCGCAATTACAAACAATTCTTTGAAAAATGCGTGAATGATTGAATTCAAATCGTAAAATTTTCGAATTTCTGTTATAAATGTCTCACATACAATCAAAGATTGCAAAGTATATTTAGTTGCGACATTATTCCCTGTTCCGCAAGGGAAATGAGACCCAGACATCTAGTCAAGACCCTGCGAGAGATGAGGCACGCCCTGGTATTAGTACCGCAAATCTAACGACACTCATACATTGCACACAAACCATAGAACCAACAAACATTACCTCCTTGACTGTCCAAGAAAGTCAACCTAGTATATAGCTGGTGTGAACTACCAATTTGTAAAATCGGGGAGATGCTATATATGGGGGCTATATCAACAAATGGACCGATATTGCCCATTTTCAATCCCAACATATATGCAGATATGAGAAATAAATGTACCAAATTTAAGCTACCAACATCAGATGGACATGGCTAAGTCGTCGTAGAATTTTACGACGACCTATAATATATGGGGAAAAACACGTCAAAATGCCTACTTTTTTCTATTTAATTCCGATCGCGTCGAAACTTGGTGGGGTTGCAGAAGTACTATGGGTATGACATGTGCCAAAAATACAGCTTCCTAGCATGATAGGTTAGGAAGATACAGGGTGTCAAAGTCTGAAATTTTGACCATTGTATCACCTGACTACGTGGACTGATTTGAATGAAACGTGGCTTATATCGTCGCTTGGATGACCAACCGACGTAACTGACCATTTTTCAGAAATTGAGTTAAGGCCACCATTCAATTTGTCTAGTCAAAGTACAACGTGTGTATTAATTTTGTGCATATATATATTACCGTTTTCTCAAAAAACGGTAAATGATTATAGATGTATCTGACACAATGCCAAAAAAATTTTCACCAAGAGACGTAAGTGCACTATGTCACTTACTATTTCGTTTTACCGAAATGTTTGTTCATTATTGCAAAACGTAATGTAGTACTTGCTGGAGCCAGCCCACTCGTTGCCCATTTTTGGACCGATTGCGGTCGAAACGTGATCACGGTCCAGTCCCAATCATCAGATAACGACAGTAGGAATCTCGATAATCCATTCGTAGGTAGGAACAATAGGAATCGCTAAGAAAATAATAACTCCAAATTGGCTTATTTGGGCGGGGACACGCCTCCTCAATCAATAACTAATAAAGCCTATGTCAGCCGCTAGTATAATCTGAAGATTCCCTGAAAACTTCATCAATATCAGTCCAGCCATTTGGGAGTCCATATGTAGTAACAAACGCATCCATTTATATATATAGATTCCGTATACTAATGATTAAAAAATAAATTATTAGGATGAATATAAAAGTATAATTAATTATATCTCGATTATAAATATATAATGAAAACGTGATGTATTTTCGATAGAGCGATGGCTTTCCGTCTCTTGGAATGGCATTTAATCCTAATATCCTAACGAATAGAGTGCAAATAATGTAATAACAATAACACCTATTTTTTTAATAAACCATGGGAACTATAAAAGTATTACAGTTCATAGAATGTCAAGTATTTATATGAACTGTAATCAAAGTCATCAGCCGTTAACTTTTTCTGTAAAATGATCCATTTGTTTGGGAGATGTCAAAAGGGACGACGCAACTAGGGTTATTTTTCTCAAGATGATTGCGATGAAGAAACTAATACTATATGTGGAATTGTCGAAGATTGTGGCGTGGGAGTGGTACTCGAAGGAGTGGACCAGCCTCCTGCGATAGACAAAAAATAATACAAAATGTGAAGTCAAAAGGATACTCCTGTCAAAATTTATCGTGCGCACCAGCCAGACGGTCTGACATTGCTCAACTGACTTAAAATGGCCCAAAATGGATTTCCGCCAAACATTATTGTTGTCTCTTAGGTCACTTCATCGATGTGCTACACTTTTCGCCCGCAAATCGTTCACAATAGTGGGGGCATAATAACCGGACTATGTTGAAATTCTCGTATGTCTACATGGAGCAAAATCGTATTTTCTGATGTGTTTGAATCGAAAGATAATATATTTGCAACACAAATTTTTAAATATTATATATTTCTGAACAAATAAATTTTATTTGAAAATCAGTAACATTCCAAATATATTTTATATTTAGAACGCATATAGTAATATATTACAAAAAAAAAAACATTTTTACAAACAAAATTTCTCAAATAAAATATGTGTTTAAATACAAATAACATTTTTGTTTAGAATTTCTCCGAAGATATTTTATTTAAAAAGGATTTTAACAACTTTTGTTGACTTTTTCGAATTTCAGTTTTAATTTTTACTTGGTTATGAATTGCACCTCCCAGTTATGATACCACATGCAGCTTTAACTTCGGTTTTAAATCAATCGTTTCAAATTTCTGAGTATTCCAAAACATCATTAGTTGTCAATCCCTCAAATAATTTATTTTGATTCAAGTTTATTTATTATTGTTACGAACATTAATATTTCTAAAAATTAACTTTGAATTACTGAACATTTTAACACGATTAGATATTTTCTGAATACTTAAATGCAACCATTTTTGCACTACTGTACCATATTTAACCCTTTTTGCCCCCACTGTGCCATATTTAACACATTTTTGACCCACTGCACAAATTACAATTTTTTTCCCCCACTGTACCATATTTACCACTTTCTGCCCCACTGTACCATATCCAACATAGTTTTGTCCCACTGCACAATATTTATCATTTTTCCACCATTTTTGCCTAAAAAACTCCTTGTGTCTAGTCTACGTTCCAATGGATACCCTCAAGCCAAATTAGACGATTCAAGCTCTTGCCATTTGACTTGGCTTTGGTGCCATATTTATCCCTTTTTGCCCTAATGTGCGCGTAAATTGTGATTCATACCGAATCTTCAATTCTAGCTCCAGCCGTTTGGATTTGACTGTGATACCATATTTTTTCTTTTTTGAACCATTGTGCGCCCAAAATTTCGAAAAACCCTTCCATATTGCACGTCTATATAGCAAGGACTACCATCCTTCCAAATTTCATGACTCTAGCTTTAGCCGTTTGGGCTGGGCGGTGATCAGTCGTAACTGACACTGAACTGATCTGCATTGTTTATGAAAAACATGCATTATAATTATTTTTTTTTATTTTTTTGTTAATAATATTGAAAAAGATGGAGTTAAGTACACAATGAGAAAAGCAAACTGGAAATATAATAAATATTACGCCGTGGGGAAGAAGGAACATTGTCTCAAAAACATAAAAACTGCTCTCCTGAACAATTTTGAAAATGTCAGTTACTGCAGTTGGTCATCCAAGCGACGATATGACAGCTATTTAGCGACGATATGACACAAATTTACATTAATAACTGTTCGCAAATATTAAACTTTCATACTTTTTTCGCGACTTATGCGACTTACGTTCTCCTCGCGATTTTAATTGTGTTCCGCGAATGCGATGAAGCCCATTCTGTTTACTTTATCAATACGAATTTTCGCAAGGGGTTGAAACCCACAACAAAAGCTGTGGACATTTTATATGTTAAACTTATTATTATCCCCTCACCTTTGAGAGGAGGGTATATATCATTTGCTACGAGCCAAAAGTCTAATACATCGAAGGAGTGACCTAAGACCCTACGTATGTTCGCCGGATATACGTTTTGGGTCATTTTAAGTCGAATGAGCAATGTACGTCCGTCTGTCTGCTGGCTGGTGCGCACGATAACTCTCGAAAGGAGTAAAGACTTCAAATTTGGTATGTGGTAATATTTTCTTCTATCTCCGGTTAAGTTCGAAGATGGGCATATTGGTCCACTCCTTCTAGTACCTCCCCCACAAAGTTTTAACATTTAGTGAAATATTGATTACTTAATAACTTCTATACTATTCATTTGAATACTCTGAAATTTCACACATAGTATTAGTTTATTAGTCACTATTACCTCGAAAGTAGCCAAGCCCCTTTTGGTACCTCCCACACAAATGGACAATTATGAACCAAAAGTTAAAAGCTTATAACTTTATTACCAGTACATACAAAGACTTGGAAACAGTGTAATGGTTTAATAGTACCTAAAATACAGTGAAAAATTGACCATTTTGAACCAAAAGTAAACAGTTTTTAACTTTAATACAAGTGAATATAAATACTTGAAATTGCGTACAGTGTAATGCTTTTATAGTACCTAGAGTCCAGAGAAAAGCTACGGTTGTTGGGACGCCCCTTTTGGTACCTCCCACACAAATGGACCATTTTGAAGCAAAAGTAAACCGTTTTTAACTTTAATACCAGCACATACTATAAAGTTATTAAATGCAATTTAAATTGATAATAATTTAAATAAAACAAAAAAAATTAAAAATTTACTAATTTTTTGGGGACTCCAGGTGAGGGGATTCATAAGTCGGTTTACCCGACTGAACTTTTTACTTGTTTTTTCATTATTTCTTTCGTATTATGAGTATAAAGTGAGTTTACTTTAAGATTTATAATATGTAATGATGTCATTCTATAGCCAGATATACCAGAACAATAAAAAAACTTATTTCGAAAAAAATCGACGTCGCAGTTTTTACACTGGCCTACAATATTGCACTGGTCAAATTTAATCCTAGCGAGCAGATATCGGGAACGATCTCGAAGGATTTTGATGTTCTAAATCTAAATATATGTAATCTCAAAAATGCGATATATGTATTCCTGTTTTTGAGAAACGGTGTTAATTATGTGATAAAAATGCTGATTTTACGCTTTTTGGAATACAGATGGCGACAGACCAACTTTTAACAAACCAACATTCAGGTTTCGCATAAGTCGCGAGAAAAATGTATGAAAATTAAATATTTGCAAACAATTACACCCAGGAAAATGATTAGTCGCAATTCGATAGTAACAATAACAAAATTGTACTAGCAACAAAAAGTCTATTGCATACACCGGGTGTTGGTTGTATTTATATATAAATAGTTAAAACAACAATAATAACATGGATACGATCAAATGAAAATTCTTGCAACTAAATCGAAGGTTGTATCAATCGATTTAAGATAGTGTTTTTCATTGACACCCGGTTAGTTGTGGTAATTACTTTTAAATTTTCATTATAGTACCATATGATCAATATTTGGCAGTGACAACTAATGTTTTATTCTTGAAAACAGAAATTGTATCAATAGATCAACGTTTATTATTGCACCAAATAATTGGTTACTACAACAGAAAAAATATTAATAAATTATGGTTATCCCAAACATTTCCCAAATTTAGAATAATTTAATGTATTTTGGGAAATACAACCGAAAGATTGCTTGCTTTTCTTTTGCTGATACATGACAAACAAAAAATAAAATTACTCGACATAAAAAAATCTTCAACATTTTGTTCAAGTACGGTATAGGAAATCAAAAATAATCTCGTGGGGATAATAATGTGTGGAATGCAGAATGTGTTGTGCAAAATGTTTTACCTGAATATAAAATAAAAGCAACAATCATGAAATTGAAAGCACAAGGTTAAGCGATATTTTATTTATGCATTGTAATCCTGTGTACTACAATTTGTGTCAAATATTTCCACATTTCATAATAGTAATGAATTTGTAATATGGGATTTTTTATTTTGTTATGATAAGTTTGGTTTTTTGTTCAACAAAAAAAAATAAAAGTTAATGAAAACTGTGTTCAATTAATTGTCAAATATGTGTTCTGACAAATTGTCAGAACAACCAATTTTTAAAAACAGTTGGTTCTGGCAACATTCAAAAGATAATTTTAGCTACCATTTTGGTAGTTTGCGCAACCAAATATGATTGTTGTCAACATGGAAACAGAAGTATACCACAACCAAAATGTTGGTTGTCCTGATGGAATCGCATGATAGTAGACAGAAAACCAAACTGTTTTCTGTGTGTATCAATGTACATTTTGTGCGTTTCTAAATAGCTGTCATATAAGCCACGTTTCTTTCAAATCGGTCCACGTAGTCAGGAGATACAATGGTCATAATTTTAAACTTTGACACCCTGTATCTTTCTAACCTATCTCGCTAGGAAGCTGTATTATTGGCACATAGTACTTCTGCAACCCCACTAAGTTTCGGCGCGATCGGAATTATATACATAGAAAAGATGGGCCTTTTGACGTGTTTTCCACATACATATATACTTAATGGGGTCTCAGATCAATCTTTAGTGGTGTTACAAACGGAGTGACAAACTGAATATACCCCCATCCTATGGTGTAGGGTAGAATAAAGCTTCTGTAGTACATTGATACTAAATCGGAAGGAACATATATATGGGGGCTATATATGAATCTGAACCGATTTATTTCAAATTTGACAGAGTTGATTCCTAAAAAAATTTACAAATATTGTAATGTTCAGATGGAAAATACGAGTTCTATAGCGCTTAGATCTTAAATCGGAGGTAAATATATATGGGGGCTATATCTAAATCTGAATCGATCTCCTCCAAATTAAATGCCGTTCGGCCTCTGAGCGATAAAGTAATTTGATGATTTAATAGTACCTACAATATAGTGAAAAATGGGCATTATTGCCACGCTCCTTTTGGTACCTCCCACACAAATTGACCATTTTGTACCAAAAGTTATCAGCTTACAACATTAATACCAGTGCATACAAATACTTGAAATTTGGTACAGTGTAATGCTTTTATAGTACATATAGTTCAGAGAAAAATGGACGTTATTGGGACGCCCCTTTTGGTACCTCTCACACAAATGGACCATTTGGTACCAAAAGTTACCAGCTTATAAATTTAATATCAGTGACTACAAATACTTGAAATTTTGTACACTGTACGGGTCGATTTAAAAATCGCCCATTGCTCAGTGAAAATCGTATTCTAGGGATCAAAATAAGAAACTTTGCCGAAGGAACCATACCTCTAAAACGAATTCTGATGTCCCGGAAAAAATCCCACTTTGACCCATTTAGAGTGCTTTAATCGAGTCCAAATGTATGACCGACCCCGACTCAGTGAAGTGCTCAGTGAAAATCGTATTCTAGGGATCAAAATAAGAAACTTTGCCGAAGGAACCATACCTCTAAAACGAATTCCCGGAAAAAATCCCACTTTGACCCATTTAGAGTGCTCCAATCGAGTCCAAATGTATGGAACCCCCATGGGGTTCCAGGGGGTGTGCCACTGGCATGGGTGGGTCGGGCCTCCAAAGTTAGTGGGGGTCGGTCATATATTTGGACTCGATTGGAGCACTATAAATGGGTCAAAGTGGGATTTTTCAAAATTTGCCCCTACCCAAAAGTTCGACCCAAATTCCAGGACATCAGAATTCGTTTTAAAGGTATGGTTCCTTCGGCAAAGTTTCTTATTTTGATCCCTAGAATACGATTTTCACTGAGCAATGGCGACTTTTTTTGCCTCCCCACAAATCGTCCCGGCCTAGGTACTACATTGTACAGTGTTATGCTTTTATAGTACCTAGAATCCAGAGAAGACTGACCGTTATTGGGACGCCCCTTAACCAAATTTAAACAGCTTTTAACTTTAGTACCAGTTTATACTTTAATGTTATTAAATGCAATTTAAATTGGTAATAATTTAATTAAAACAAAAATAATAAATTTACGAATACTTTTTGGGACTCAAGGTGAGGGGATTTATAAGTCGGTTTACCCGACTGTACTTTCTTACTTGTTTTAAGAGGCTTTAATAAAAGCAAACAACGTTTTAATAAAAATATATTAAAATTTTCTAAAAAAAAATAATTTTTCTGCAATATTTTGTGGGATGATGTTAGAAGAAGATGAAGGCTGCTTAATTTAGTATTTTTTTAAAGCTTTCCTGACTCAATTAGGATAAAGTGTTCTCGAGTTATACTAAAATATGTGGCGCAACCTCTATTTTTGTCGGTGTTTATCTTTGTTTTGATATATAAGCAGGTCCCTTTCGTTCGAGCAAAAAATAATAAAAACCATTAAGGAAAGACTATATAATACCCTACACCTTCCTAACAATGCGAAAATGGGCATTGCGATAAGAATTTGGCAGTGTTCATACATGTAATAAGAAAACTCTCTGCCGAATTTCGTACTTATCTATCTATCTATCTCTATATATATAAAAGAGAGTGTCTGTTTGTGGGTTTGTTTGTTTGTTTGTATGTTTCTTTGTTCCGTCTAAACTGCTAGACCGATCATCTTGAAATTTTCACAGAGTGTACATGTGTAGGGGGTGCTGAAAATAGGGTACTTGAAATTTTTGATATATCAAGTGGGCGTGGACCCGCCCATATGTGTCCAATTTTGATATTGAGAAAAATTTTTAGCTAGAGTGCTGAAATTTTTTGCGTATGCATTTAGTGGCAGATTATGTGAATTTTCCAAAAATGGGCGGAATCGGACCAATGGGCGTGGCCCCGCCCATATAAGCCAAATTTTGAAATTGAGATATTTTGCACAATTTGTTAGCGAGAGTGCTGGAATTTTGTGTATATGTCTATGGTGGCAGTCTACGTGATTGGTCCAAAAATGAGCGGGAACGAACCAATGGGCGTGGTCCCGCCCATATAAGCCAAATTTTAAAATTGAATTAACTTGCACAATTTGTTAGCGAGAGTGCTGTAATTTTGTGCATATGTATCTGGTTGCAGTTTACATGATTGGTTTATAAATGGGCGGAAACGGACAAATGGGCGTGGCACCGCCCATATAAGCCAAATTTTGAAATTTATATACTTTTCACAATTCATAAGAGAGTGTTGTAATTCTGTGTATATGTATCTATTGGTAGTATACGTGATTGGTTCAAATATGGGCGGGATCGGCCCATGGGGCGTGGCCCCGCCCATATAAGTCAAATTTTTGAATTGAGATATCTTGCACAATTTGCTAGCGAGAGTGCTGCAATGTTGTGTATATGCATCTGGTGGCATTCTACGTAATTGGTCCAAAAATGGGCGGGATAGGATCAATGGGCGTGGCACCGCATTTTGTTAGCGAGAGTGCTGTAATTTTGTGCATCTCATGTCTACGTGATTAAACAAAAAAGGTTGTGATTCAACCAATGGGCGTGGCCCCGCCCTTATAAACGTAATTTTGAAATTGAGATATTTTGCACAATTTGTTTAAATGAGCGCTGTATATTGTGTATATGTATCTGGTGGCAGTCTACGTGATTGGTCAGGAAATTGGACGGATTAGACTAATTGGCGTGGCCCCGCCTATATAAACCAAATTTCGAAATTGGGACACATATCTTGCACAATTTTTTAGCGAGAGTGCTGTAATTTTGTGAATATGCATTTGATGGCAGTCTACGTAATTGATTAAAAAATGGGCGGGATCGAGCCAAATGGCGTGACCCTGCCCATATGAGCCATTTTTTGGAATATATCTCGAAAAATTTGTTAGAGAGAGTGCTGTTATTTTATGTATATGCTTTTGATGGCGGTATTCGTGATTGATCCAAAAATGGACGGAATCGGAAATCTGAAGTCTGGGGCAACGAAGTGGACCGGGGCCAGCTATATATAAAAGAGAGTGTCTGTTTGTGGGTTTGTTTGTTTGTTTGTTTGTTCCGTATAGACGTCTAAAAGGCTAGACCGATCATCTTGAAATTTTCACAGAATGTACATGTGTAGGGGGTGCTGAAAATAGGGTACATGAATTTTCGATATATCAAGTGGGTTTTAGCTAGAGTGCTAAAATTTTGGGCGGAATCGGACCAATGGGCGTGGCCCCGCCCATATAAGCCACATTTTGAAATTGAGATATTTTGCACAATTTGTTAGCGAGAGTGCTGGAATTTTGTGTATATGTATATGGTGGCAAAAACAGCGAGCAGTCGCTCACTGTACTGCTCGACACACATTTCCCGGGCAACTCTGTAACAGAACCCGAGGATCAGCAGGACCAACAAGAGTGCGAGTGGACTGCGAGCGTCGCTAGCTTCTTGACTGAGAGATCCAGAATAAGCTGGGCTATTAACAGCTTTGAGCCCTTCAAGTCACCTGGACCAGATGGCATCACTCCAGCAGAAATGCAGAAAATGTTAAAGTACATTATCCCCTGGCTGGAGAAAATTTAGTATCAGGCTTTCATACGTCCCTAACCGGTGGAGGGATACCAAAGTGGTATTCATACCTAAAGCGGGAAAGATATCACACACTAGGCCAAAAGACTTCAGACCAATTAGCCTATCCTCCTTCCTATTGAAAGGTCTGGCAAGACTTTTAGATCATTTCATTAGGGAGAACCTGGATACAAAACTCCTGTCGGGGAACCAACATGCCTACAATAAGGGCAAGTCTACAGAATCAGCCCTGCACGTACTTGTGAGCACTATCGCATCGTCCCTGCATTTCAAGGAATTCACCATGGTGGCATTTCTTGACATAGAAGGGGCTTTTAACAACATTCACTCAGATGCGGTAATTGCGGCACTGTCACATCTAAAAGTTAACAATAGTTTGATTAGACTAATTCAAAGTCTGCTCACCAGAAGACGCATAACAGCATGTCTAGGGTCCACAACTCTAACAAGGTATGAAAACAGAGGGACCCCGCAAGGAGGAGTACTGTCTCCACTAATTTGGAACCTAGCGGTGAATGAAATCCTGCTAGATCTAGAACGTTGTGGCTGCAAGGTCGTGGCATATGCGGACGACGTGGCAATCGCAGTGAGTGGCAAATTCGTAAACGTCCTCAGAGACATCCTACAGGTGGCTCTGAACAAGTTGGTTTGATGGGCCAGAAGCAGCGGTTTGGGCGTTAACCCCAACAAGACAGAATTGGTTCTCTTTACTAGGATGAATAATGTCCCACATGTGGACCCTCCACCTCGGATAAATGGAACAGATCTAATCTTTTCTGAAAGTGCAAAATTTTTAGGAATAATTCTAGATAGGAAAATGTTATTTAGACTTAACGTATTGGAACGTGTAAGGAAGGCCAACGTCGCCTTATATTCCTGCAAAAAGGCTGTAGGGTCGCGGTGGGGACTCTCTCCTAAAATCGTCCACTGGATATATATAGCAGTAGTTCGTCCAATACTGTTATACGGTATTGTGGTATGGTGGACGGCAACTGACAAACTAACCATTACCAACCTACTAACAAAGGTTCAGAGAACTGCCTGCCTGAGTATAAGCGGAGCCTTAAGGACTACAGCGACCGAGTCTCTACAAGCCCTACTCCATATACTGCCGATTAATATTGTGGCGAGAGAAGTTGCAACCAAAGCGGCAATAAGATTAAACTGCCTATCAATGTGGAGGTACAAGAACTATGGTCACATGAGGATATCAAAGTGTAGTGCTATGGTAACCGACCGAGTGGACTATATACCAACTGTGTACACCTTCGAGAGAAATTACATCACTATGATTCCCGCCAGAGACGAATGGGTCGGCAGAATACCAGGTAATAGAAACCATCTCCACTTTTACACGGATGGTTCGAAGCTTGATGAAAAGGTTGGCTTCGGAGTACACTGTGAAGAACTTAGTCTGGATATAGCTCACAGACTACCAGATACCTGCAGTGTCTATCAAGCCGAAATAATGGCAATATGGGAAGTCGCCAAGTGGCTGAGTCGCAACATAGTAACCAACACTGGCGTTGTCATTTACTCGGACAGCCAGGCTGCCATCAATTCTCTGGAGGCAACATCCCTAAATTCACAAACAGCCCTCGACTGCCGCAGATCTCTTAACGAGATGGCTGAGCAGTTTAATATACACCTCATATGGGTGCCTGGGCATAGGGATATCCCGGGGAACTGCAAAGCCGATGAACTTGCTAGGAAAGGGACGACATTACAAATTCTCGAAGAATTTGCATATATTGGTGCGCCACTATCCACGTGCAAGCTTTGGCTTAGGCAAGAGGCAATCAGGCAGTCCAACGAAAGATGGACAGAAATCGGCACCTGCAGGGTAGCTAGACAAATCTGGCCAAGGTATGACCTGAGAAGGTCAAAATATCTTCTCGCACTAGAGAGGAAACGATTGTCTACGTTAGTACAGGTTCTGACGGGACACTGCTTGATCGGCGAACACGCCAAAAGATTGGGTATTGACTCCAATGACTTCTGCCGAAGCTGTGGAGATGAGGAAGAAGTGGAGAGCATTGAGCACTTGCTTTGCGACTGTCCCGCTTTGAGTAAACGACGACTGGACATACTGGGGTCGGCCTTTTTAGGCAGCCTAACAGATCTTTCTAGTACTGATATTCGTACTATCGATAAATTTATATATCAAACAGGTTGGTTTCGATGAGGGGCATTTCAGCCCGTGGTAACACTAGGGACCTAAACTGGTCTATGTGAGCTTGTAAAAAAAAATACGGCTGCCACCCTAACCTACCTACCTACCTACCTATATGGTGGCAGTCTACGTGATTGGTCCAAAAATGGGCGGGATCGACCCAATGGGCGTGGCCCCGCCCACAAAGACCAAATTTTGAATCTTGCACAATTTGCCAGCGGAGTTCTGCAATGTTGCGAATATGTATCTGGTGGCATTCTACGTAATTGGTCAAAAAATGGACGGGATCGGAAATCTCAATCTAGGGCAACGAAGTGGAAGACGTCGCAAGGTGTTAAATCACAAGATCTCGGTGGCCAATTGTGATCACCTCTTCGAGAGATAACACGGTCTGGAAACTTTTCCCGTAACAGAGCAATGGTTTCGTTTCTTGTGTGGCACGTAGCGCAGTCTTGTTGAAAGTAAACGTTGTCCAGATCAATACCATCCAACTCCGACCATAAAAAATCGATAATCATCTCTCGATGGCGCAATCCATTCACCGTAACTGTTGATCCAACCTCATTTTCGAAAAAATAAGGTCCAATGACCCCGCCGGACCATAAACCTCACCAAACAGTCACACGTTGAGGATGGAGAGGCTTCTCAACAATAACTCTTGGGTTTTCCGAGCCCCAGATGCGACAATTTTTCTTGTTGACGTTGCCACCGCGGTGGAAATGGGCCTCATCAGTCAAGATGATTTTGTTTCGTTCGTATCGTTTATTTGTTCGATCGTTTTGTATCGTTCGATGATCGTGTATCGTTCCATTTTTATACCCTACACCACACTGTGGTACAGGGTTTTATAAGTTTGTTTCACGGCAGATGTTTGTAACACCTGAAAATAACACAGCTAGACCCACCTTAAAGTATACCGATCGACTCAGAATCACTAGCTGAGTCGATTTAATGATGTCCGTCCGTCCGTCCGTCCGTCTGTCCATGTAAAGTTGTTCGTCGACTACAGGACGCAATTTCACTCCGATCGTTCTGAAATTTTGCAGTTTAGAGTATTTCGCGGCTGTTAAGATCGCTATTGAATTTGGTTGAAATCGGTTCAGATTTAGATATAGCTCCCATATATATCTTTCGTCCGATTTGGCCCTTTAGTCCTATAGAAGCTGTGTTTTACATCCAATCGTTTTGAAATTTAGAATGGTAGAGTTTCTTGATCCATGAACCAACATTGCCGAATTTGAAGAAAATCGGTTAAGATTTAGCTATAGCTCCCATATATATGTTTCGTCCGATTTGGCCCTTTAGTCCTGTAGAAGCTGTATTTTACATCCGATCGTTTTGAAATTTAGAATGGTATAGTTTCTTGATCCATGAACCAACATTGCCGAGTTTTAAGAAAATCGGTTAAGATTTACCTATAGCTCCCATATATATGTTTCGTCCGATTTGGCCCTTTAGTCCTATAGAAGCTGTATTTTACATCCGATCGTTTTGAAATTTAGAATGGTAGAGTTTCTTGATCCATGAACCAACATTGCCGAATTTGAAGCAAATCGGTTATGATTTAGATATAGCTCCCATATATATCTTTCGTCCGATTTGGCCCTTTAGTCCTATAGAAGCTGTATTTTACATCCAATCGTTTTGAAATTTAGAATGGTAGAGTTTCTTGATCCATGAACCACCACTACCGAATTTTAAGAAAATCGGTTAAGATTTAGCTATAGCTCCCACATATATGTTTCGTCCGATTTGGCCCTTTAGTTCTATAGAAGCTGTATTTTACATCCAATCGTTTTGAAATTTAGAATGGTAGAGTTTATTGATCCACGAACCAACATTGCCGAATTTGAAGAAAATCGGTTAAGATTTAGCTATAGGTCCCATATATGTGTTTCGTCCGATTTGGCCCTTTAGTCCTATAAAAGCTGTATTTTACATCCAATCGTTTTGAAATTTAGGTAGAGTTTCTTGATTCATGAACCAACATTGCCGAATTTGAAGAAAATCGGTAAAGATTTAGCTATAGCTCCCATATATATGTTTCATCCGATTTGGCTCTTTAGATACAATCGGTTTTATACCCTACACCACACTGTGGTACAGGGTATTATTTAAGTATAAAATGTCCCAAAAGTAAATTTATGTAAACAATTTATACATGAATTACAAAATTTATATATCAGAGTTATTCAATATTACGAGAGTGGTGTAGGGTATTATATAGTCGGCCCCGCCCGACTTTAGCCTTTCCTTACTGGTTAGTAATGTCGTAGTTTCTACTTATCAAATGTCAAAGAATAAAAGCTTCAAAAGCGGCAGCTACCGAAATACCGGGCGATTCAAAATAACACCTCTTGTTGGAAAACCCTGTATGTTCAGAAGTGTTAATATCGGAGTGACAAAATTAATATACCCCCCCCCCCCCCCCCTTCCAATGGTGGAGGTTATAAAAAGATCTACCTCGACGTTGCTCGAGAAAGTGGCTCCTGCTTTAGCGAGTGTTTAGTCTGTGTGTAAATACTTTTTTCGCTTACACCGAAGCCCACTTCATGTGTCCAATACCCGTCACGCGGAGGGAAGATTCCTTAGGAATTCCTTCCTATCTAGAATTATTCCTAAAAATTTTGCACTTTCAGAAAAGACAAGATCTGTTCCATTTATCCGAGGTGGAGGGTCCACATGTGGGACTTCATTCATCCTAGTAAAGAGAACCAATTCTGTCTTGTTTGGGTTTACGCCCAAAACGCTGCTTCTGGCCCATCTAGCCAATTTGTTCAGAGCCACCTGTAGAATGTTTCGGAGGACGTTTTCGAATTTGCCACTTACTACGATTGCCACGTCTTCCGCATATGCCACGACTTTGCAGCCACAAGGTTCTAGATCTTGCAGAATTTCATTCACCGCTAGGTTCCAAATTAGTGGAGACAGTACTCCTCCTTGTGGGGTCCCTCTGTTTACAAACCTTGTTAGAGTTGTGAACCCAAGACATGCTGTTATGCGTCTTCTGTTGAGGAGACTTTGAATTAGTCTAATCAAACTAGAGTTAAATTTTAGATGTGACAGTGCCGCAATTACTGCATCTGAGCGAATGTTGTTAAAAGCCCCTTCTATGTCAAGAAATGCCACCATGGTGAATTCCTTGAAATGCAGGGACGATTCGATAGTGCTCACAAGTTCGTGCAGGGCTGATTCAGTAGACTTCCCCTTATTGTAAGCATGTTGGTTCACCGACAGGAGTTTTGTATCCTGGTTTTCCCTAATGAAATAATCTAAAAGTCTTTCCAGACCTTTCAATAGGAAGAATGATAGGCTAATTGGTCTGAAGTCTGTTGGCCTAGTGTGTGATATCTTCCCCGCTTTAGGTATGAATACCACTTTGGTATCCCTCCATCGATTCGGGATGTATGAAAGCCTGATACAGCCTACATAAATGTTCTCCAGCCAGGGGATAATGTATTTCAACATTTTCTGCTGGAGTGATGCCGTTTGGTCCAGGTGACTTGAAGGGCTCAAAGCTATTAATAGCCCAGCTGATTCTGGATCTCTCAGTCAACAAGCTAGCGACACTCGCACTATTGTTGGTCCTGCTGATTCTCTGGTTCTGTTAGAGAGTTCCCCGGGAAATGCTCAATGCATTTGCGGCGTCGGAGACATTTTCCACTTCGCCACAGAAGGTCTACCAAGAGCGTCTTTGCGCCTTTCTAAGCTCCTTCTTATAGATCTTGAGTTGCTCTTTATAGGCATCCCAAACATTAGTGACCCCAGTAGATTTAGCCTTGTTGAATAGCTTTTTGCAGGTATTTTTCATAGCCGTTAGCTCAGAAGTCCGCCATTGGGGTTTAGTTTTATCCTTGTACCTTGTTTTTGGACAGGCTTCTTCAAGGCAACTATTGAATGATGTGGTGATATGCTCGACCAGATTATCCAGACCGCCTTTGTCATTCGGTTCGTACAGAAGTTTGGAGTTGAGGACTTTCTTGAAATTCTTTTCACACAGGTGCCACTTTGTCTTTCTCACATTTCTGTGGACGGCAGGTTCAGGCGCTTTTTCAGCGAGTTTGAACTCAATATAATGGTGATCTGAGAATGAGTGGTCGTCCAGAACATTCCACCCAATAATTTTGTCTGACAGCCGGTCAGTAGCAAACGTTACGTCTAGTACTTCTTGTCTGTCTTTAATTGTAAAGGTCGTTTTATTACCTATGTTACAAATACTTAGGTTGGTAGTTAAAATAAAGTCAACGGGCGAATTACCCCTATTGTTTATATCCGTACTACCCCAGATAGTATGATGAGCGTTCGTGTCTGCGCCAATAATCAGCTCGACCTCGTCAGACGTTGCTTCTTCCACTACTTCTCTGAATAGAGCAGTCGGTACTACAGCTGCATAAGGCAAGTAACTGGAGACCACCCAATATATGCGATTACCGATCTCCAGACTAGCAGATGTTTGGTCTTTACCACTTAAATTAGCCAGGAGAAAGATACTTCGATCTTTCCTGGCCAAAATGCAGGTTCTTGGAGTGCCTTCACAGTTGGCCACAAGCAGTTTAAAGTTGGGTGTCCTGATAGCACACCCTTCCTCCCACTGCGTAGGACTCCTGTATCAGGACGATGTCTATTTTAGTATGTATGTATACCAATCTTGACAAACGGCTTACAAAAGTCCAAAGAAATAACGGATAAATGACCTCTACTGGAAAGGGAGTCAGTAATAAGATTATATAAGAACAATAGATTATCCGCTACTGACTTCCCCTGGTTGAAAGCTGTCTGTTGACTACTGATCAGTTTATTTGTATTGATAAACCACCATAGTCCGTTGGCAACAATCTTGTCGAGTACCTTCGAGCAACAAGAGTTTAAGGATATGGGCAGTAGGATGTGAGTACATTCTTTTCAGCATTTGGTTTCAAAATGGGGATAATTAGACTTCTCTTGTAAGCCTGTGGAATGTAGCTATGAAAGATAATATTAAATAAATTATGTTGTTTTTATTAATTGTTGACCTTCGTGATATTAATTCTTTCTCCTTATTGTTTGGCTCAAGGTCCTTGATTAAAAGACTGATTTTATGCTTTTAATATCATAATTTTTATTTTCTCGATATTTCGACTAACATCGTTAGTCGTCATCAGGAGATCTAATACAGAAAAACACAATAATTTAAGTTAAAAAAAGATTTAAAACAGAAAACATTAAATTAACATATTAAATAAACTTATGTATTCTCAAATATATCCTCGTCGTCAGAGAAGGGCAAGTCCATGGTCATCGACGGTCTTGTTGAAGTTTTTCTCAGCATGTCCTTGAGTTCATACTTTTTGCGTTTAGACAAATTTTTTGGCACAACTTGAATTTTTGAAGATTTTGAGGATGTCGTTGTTATTTCGGGTTGTTTTGTTGTAATTGATGTCGATTGTAGTCCAGATGATGGAGATGGGGATACTACTGTATTGATGTTTGTGTTATCTGGTGATTTTGAGATTTGACCGTTCGTTGAAGTTGGAAGAGTTTTGTCGAACAGGTTTAATGTACAGGGTGGCTGATGAAAGCTGCTACCAAAAAAAAAATTAATAACTTTTTTCTATTTAATGAATTTGGTTAATTTTTTTTTATTTTGCAGATTGATTTTTAGATTTAACAAAAATGGGTAACTGGGACACTGAAACAAGAATTTGGATTGTCCGCCGCTATTACGCACTGAAGTCCGTAGTTTCGGTTCAAAGAGGCACGTTTGGCGGCAATCCTCCGAGCAAATGGACCATAAAGAGACTTGTTAACAATTTTTCCGAACATGGGACAGTCAACAGAAGACCTTACCTTCGAAACCCTTCAGTTCGGATGGAGGAAACAATCGCTGCTGTAGCAGCATCAATACAAAACAATCCAAGACTTTCGACAAGAACCTTATCTGCTCAAATGGGTATAAGCAGACAGTCATTGCAGTCAATTATGCACAAAGATTTGGAGTTATTCCCATATACAATTGAAATGGCCAACAAAGTGAACTCAGCAGACTTCCCGATTCGCTTGGAATTTTGCCAGAAGATGCTTCAAGTGGTGGAAGAGGACGGAAACATGTTGAACTGTCTTTTCATGTCTGACGAGGCCCATTTCGATTTAAACGGCAACATAAACAAACAAAATTGTCGAATATGGAGTGCTTCCAACCGACAGATACTCCATGAGACGGAATTGCATCCACTTCGTGTCACAGTGTGGTGTGCACTATCATCACGCTGCATTGTCGGGCCCAACTTCTTCGAAGAAAACGGTCACACCGTTACAGTTACTGGAGGCCGTTGCTTGAGAATGTTAAGAGAGTTTATCTATCCAGAATTACGACGAATGAGAATTTCTTTCAACTCTGTGTGGTTTCAGCAAGATGGTGCAACTCCTTACATAGCCCGGCCTGTTATGACAGAATTGCGGCGAAAATTTCCCAATAAGCTGATATCCAGAAACTCAACATTCCGTTGGCCCCCCAGGTCGCCTGACCTTACTGCACCTGACTTTTTCTTGTGGGGTTATTGCAAACAGGAAGTCTACAAAGCAAAACCAACAATTTTGAATGAACTAAAGCAATCCATTCTAGAAACAATTGCGGCTATTCCCGTCTCAACTCTCCAAGCAGTAATGAACAACTTTTTGGTAAGATGCCGCACATGCATCAACGAGCAGGGGGGGCATTTAAATTCCATTATTTTTAAAACTAATTAAGCTATATTTAATTAAATTTAATGAGCTTTAACATGAATAAAAGAAAACTGAATTCCATACACTGAAAAAAGTTATTTGAGTTTCTTAATGTAGCAATATTCATCAGCCACCCTGTACTATAATTGACGGATGGTCTAGTTACAGATGCGAAACTTGCATTGGTTAGATGTCTTTCGTTATATATTTCACGAGCTCTCTTGTTGTCAACCTTTCTCGTTGTTTTAACTGCCTCAAATTCTTTCTCTTTTAAAAATATGGGACATTTCCTATCCATTGTGTTGTGGTATTTGTCATCAATGTTATGAGCATTGCAATTAATGCATAACTTTTCGTTTTTGTATAGTTCGTTTGTTTCAGGATTTGTATAGAAAGGTTGACTGCAATTGCAACATTTTTTCCAGAGTACAGAAACTTTGTTGGGTGACCAAATTTAAAACATTTAAAGAACTTAGAGGGTATGGTATAAATGGACGTACCGGAGTATTTTCATAACCGACTTTTACTTCATCTGGATGTTAGGATTATTAAACCTGTTTCCAAAAGATTATCTCCATCTTTTTTCAATATCATCTTTATTTCGGAATCATTTCATTTCATGTAGAATCTCTTCATTATTTGTGCCAATTAAATCACCAGCGTATACAGGGTGGCTTATAGGTGTTGCAACCAACTTCTATCATTTCTAAACCGCGAGTCTGATAGCTGACAGATTTATTTCAGTGACAGTTCATTTTATTGTTTACAAGCTTACAAAAGCATTTTGATCTATTGCATTCAGAAAAATTTTATTCGTGATGGAATTCAAGCGTGATAGTGTGATTGCTTTATATTTGGGTGGAAAAACACAAGAGGCTATCGTTAGAGCCCTCCAGCATTTAAATGTGAATAAATCTTTTGTTTCTCGTACCATTGCTCATTACCGTGATACTGGCAGTGTTGCATCGCGTCCAAAAAGTGGACGAAAAAAAACGAAATGGTCCGAAAAGTGAAGGCCAGATTTGATCGAAATCCACGTCACAGTGGTAGAAAAATTGGTCGTGAGCTGAACATATCGCGAGAACGGATACAACACATATTAAAAAATGAGCTTGGACTAAAGCCATTGAAGTGCCAAAAAGTGCATTGAAGTGCATTGAAGTTCCAAAAAGTGCATTGAAGTTCCAAAAGTTCCAAGACGGCGCTTCGCCGGGAATGGGCCAAAATACCGCAGAGCCACTTTCGTGCAGCGTGTGATGGCTTTGTCGGCCGTTTGAAGGCCACAATTCGTGCCAAAGGTGGCCAATTCGAACAAATCTAAACTGTTTCTAAAATTTTATGTTATTTTCGAAATTTTTTGCTTTTGAACAATAAAATTTAAAAAATAATTAAAAAAATATAGTGCTTTACTTTGTTGCATTACATATCAGCCACCCTGTATTAATAAAGGGTTTTTCAACAGGGACGCTACAAAAGTAGACAGACAGGGACAGCAAACGACACCATATTTTTTGCCGCTCTTTTGACATTTCTCTTCAGTAAGGTTTGCCATTTCATGATGGAAAGATATACGAGCCAACAACGAGTCGAAATTAAAAAATGAGCTTGGACTAAAGCCATTGAAGTTCCAAAAACTGCAAGAGCTCGCCGATGCACAAAAAAAGTTAGACTGGAAAGAGCCAAGGAGTTGCTTCGCTTGCACGAAAGTGGCCAGTTACAGAATTTGGTTTTCTCCGATGAGAAGCCATTCCAAATTGAGCAGTTTGTAAACAAACAAAATGATCGGGTTTACTTGCCAAAGAGGTCAGCTGAAAATGTACACCTTCGATTGGCCATCAGAACTCAAGCGCCGCCGATGGTCGCTCCCCGCTCGTATTCATCGACCATGGGGTCAAAATAAATGCCGAATATTATCGGGAAAATGTCATAAAAACAGTATTGAAGCCCTGGGCAAACAAACATTTCGGCCGCAGACCATGGACATTTAAACAGGACTCAGCACCATGGCACTCAGCACGCGTCAACCAAGAATGGCTTAAAAAGGAGGTTCCTCGCTTCATTTCTACCGCACAATGGCCACCAAGATCTCCGGACTTCAATCCGTTGGACTTTTGCGCCTGGGGCATTTTAGAGAGTAAGGTTCGCACTAAAAAATACCAAAGTATCGATCATCTCAAGACGGCTCTTCGCCGGGAATGGGCCAAAATACCGCAGAGCCACTTTCGTGCAGCGTGTGATGGCTTTGTCGGCCGTTTGAAGGCCATAATTCGTGCCAAAGGTGGCCAATTCGAACAAATCTAAACTGTTTCTAAAATTTTATGTTATTTCCGACATTTTTTGCTATTAAACAATAAAATTTTTAAAAAAATTAAAAAAATATAGTGCTTTACTGTGTTGCATTACATATCAGCCACCCTGTATTAATAAAGGGTTTTTCAACAGGGACGCTACAAAAGTAGACCGACAGGGACAGCAAACGACGCCATATTTTTTGCCGTTCTTTTCACATTTCTCTTCAGTAAGGTTTGCCATTTCATGATGGAAAGATATACGAGCCAACAACGAGTCGAAATTATTAAAATTTACTACCGAAATTCGGAGTCAGTGGCCTCAACGTTAAGAGCGCGAAAAATCGAAAAATCATCTTCACCGATGAGGCTCATTTCTGGCTGAATGGCTTCGTCAATAAACATAATATGCGGTATAGGTCAGACAACAATCCACACGTACTCCATGGGTCATCATTGCATTCAGAAAAAAATACGGTTTGGTGCGGTTTATGGGCCGCCGGCGTCATTGGGCCGTACTTCTTCCGTGATGATCAGGACCGGCACGTTACTGTGAATGGTAATCGCTACCGTTCAATGATAACCGAATATTTTTGGCCCCAATTGGATGATATGGACTTGGAAGACATGTGGTTCCAACAAGACGGCGCCACAAGCCACACAGCGAATGCCACATTCAATTTATTGGAAACCAAGTTTGGAGAACGTGTTATCTCACGAAATGGTCCAGTCGATCGGTCGTGCGATTTGATGCCGTTTGACTATTTCCTGTGGGACTACGTCAAGTCTATGGTCTATGCCAACAAGCCAGCGACGATTGATGAACTTTTGTACGAATATCGAACGTGAAATTGCAGCTGTATCGGCCGAATTAGGCTTGAAAACCGTCGAAAATTGGGTTCAGCTTCTGGACTTCTGCAAGCGTGCCCTAGGTGGCCATGCAAATGAAATCGAGTTCCATACGTAATGGCATCGAACGTACTTTCACAGTAATAAAGAATTTCATTGATATCCAAAACCGTTTTTGTTTTATTTAAAAAAACTTTTGTAGAGCTCTTATTGACGGACCCGATATGTATACCCATGGTAATAATTATACTTCCACATTGTATAATGCACATTGTGACACCATAATGAACTCGTTCAGTCGTCCTGACATGGACGAAATTAAGTTTGTAATGTTTATTATTTGTTTATTTCTATCGTTTATTTATTTTTATAAATTTGTGGCCCAAAATATGTTTTCCCTCTATTCAAATGTCAAAAACGGTGAATTTTCCCCCGTGTATAAATTTGTGTGACACATTTACTAAAGAAAATTTTTGGTAAAATAATTTTGAAACAAGTAAGAAAGTTTCAGTCGGGTAAACCGACTAAGGTATACCCTCACTTTGTGAGTAATGTAATATTGAATATTCCACGAATTATTCTGTTAGATTGTATGGTAGGTACCAGAACGGGTTTAACAAATACACCTATTTTTCGCTGAATAGTAGATACTTTAAATACATTGCACTGCGCCGAATTATAAGCATTTATTTGCACTGGTTTATTAACGTTATGAGATATTAAATTTTGGTATGATATGGACATTTTGTGTGGGAGGTACAAAATGGGGCGTGGCAATAGCGTCCATTTTTCACAGGGCTATAGACACTATAAAAGCATTACACTGTAGAAAATTTCAAGTATTTTTATACACTGGTATTAATGTTATAAGCTGTTAACTTTTGGTGCAAAATGTTACCTTTGTGTGGGAGCTACCAAAAGGGGCGTGAATATAACACCCATTTTTCACTGGACTGTAGGCACTATAAAAGCATTACACTGTGCAAAATTTCAAGTATTTTTATACACTGGTATTAATGTTATAAGCTGATAACTTTTGCTGCAAAATGGTGCATTTGTGTGGGAGGTACCAAAAGGGGCGTAGCAATTTGGCCCATTTTTCTCGAGTTAATAGCGACTAATAAACTAATGCTATGTGTGGAATTTCAGAAGATTCGAATAAGTAGTATAGCAGTTATTAAAGATTCAATATTTTACAACATTTTAACACTTTGTGGGGGAGGTACTAGAAGGAGTGGACCAATATGGCCCATCTTCGAACTTAGCCGGAGATAGAAAAAAATATTACCACGTACCAAATTTGAAGTCAATCGGTTACTCCTTTCGAGAGTTATCGTGCGCACCAGCCAGCAGACACACAGACAGACAGACAGACAGACGGACGGACATTGCTCATTCGTCTTAAAATGACCCAAAACGAATATCCGCCGAACATACTTGGGGTCTTAGATCACTCCTTCGATGTGTTACACTTTTTTTCGTAGCAAATGAGATATACCCTCGTCACACTAAAGTGAGGGTATAAAAAGAGGAAAAATTAAAAATGAGTACAACCGTTGAACTAACCCCTTTCACAGTAAAATCCATTTTCTTCAGAGATGCTGATAAAATTGTAAAAGAAATTGCTGAAACATTCTTTTCAATTAAAATTATGTTTTAATAAATTCTGTTCCACAAATAATTCTAAGAAATGATATGATATTTGTTGAAACAGTATATTTTTTTCTTAGATTTCCTAAAAAAGTACTTTATTGAATATACGGTAGATATGAAATTTGCCAGAGAAAATACGCTACATCATTGGAGCTCCACATTGGCTCCAAAAACCAGTGCCTGTGTTAATTGGTCCCATCAATGCTAGATTTCATTGATGATATGATGGAATTTCTTTGAGTGTAAAAGCAATATTTTCTCATTTTCCAGATGTATGATTCCTGCGATGCTGATGATGCGGCCATAACGGATTTATTTGATCAAATACAAGAGTGTTTTCGTGCCAAAAATGATCTTAATAAAATAATAAAGCAACAAAATGAAGACATTGCGAAGATGAAAGCGGATATACTGAAAACTATAAATGAACAAAATGCAAATTTAATGGGGACCATCACAAAACAGAATGAAAAAACTGAAGCAATATATAATATGATGAGTGAACTATTTGCAAAACATAAACTAAATGAGCAAAACGAAGAGCTAATTTTGCAAATTGAACAACTAAAATTGCAAAAAAGCGAATCCGATAATTATAAAGAGAACAATCAAAAGCTACTTGTGCAAATCGAAGAAATTAAAGAGCAAAAAAGCATATCCGAAGTAACAATGAATAATTACAAAGAGGAAAAAGCAAAACTGCTCTTAGAAGTTCAGGAGCAGCGGAGGCAAATTGCTCAATATAAAGAAAATCAGAAGAAATGTAATGAGATGAATGAACAGTTAGAAAAACAACAAAAAATGTTAATAAAGACATTTGAAGAACTCGACGATGAGATATCCCAAAACAAACCCATTGTCATTCAAAGACGCATAGATGGATCTGTGGATTTCGCCCGCACTTGGTGTGAATATACAACGGGTTTTGGGAATAGTTCGAGCGAGTTTTTCATAGGACTCGAAACTTTATACAAATTAACAAACAATCGTTCCTATACTCTCAGGATTGAGATGGAGGACTGGGAACACGAACGCCGATATGCGGAATACAGTCATTTTGTGATTGACAATGAAAACGACAATTACAAATTATCAAGTTTGGGTAAATATTCGGGTAATGCTGGAGATTCCTTAGCACATCATTTGGGTAGAAAGTTCTCAACGAAGGACCGGGATAATGATAGCTGGTACACTGGAAGTTGTTCTTTAACTCACGGTGGAGGATGGTGGTTCGGAATGTGCGCCTACAGGTAATTTTCAAAATTCAAATATAACGAATCACAAATGGAAATTTAAAACAAACGTCTTTAAGTAGACAAATAATCATATGTTGTCGTTATTACATCTTTATTACTTCTTGAACAAAAGCTTTACTCTATAATTTAAATTCAAATATTTTAAGCGTCTCACAAACAGATATTTTGTGCCACACAAATGTTATAATTGCATATTATTAAAATAACTTATAAACTATTTAGGAATATTTGAAAATGAAAACAATTGAGAAAAATTTTGGATAAATTTAAACGATGTCTAATCAGAAAAATGTCTGCCTCAATATACAAACATACATAAACAACTTTGTGGGTTGTTTGTCATTCAAATTCAGTAATATTCCCGCGTACTGAATTGAGTTATTCTCATAAAATAAAAAAAACTGTTTGAAGAAGAAATCCGATAGACGAAACCAGAAAGTTTAGGTTTCGTCTTTAAAATAATAGCAAGTAAATACGGCCTTAAGTTTGGCAACCATTGATCACATTCAAGAGTATAACAAAGAAAATTGGAAATTATATGAAAAATGAATATAGAGGAAGATCTTTGTATGGGATCTACATCAAAATGTACACCTTTGACGATCGTTATGCCTTTGAATGGTTTTGGGTAATAATAAACTCAAATTATCAAATTTTAGTCTGATCAGTTGAAATTTGTGGTCTCTTTTGTGTCGAGAAGTCAAATCGGGCGGTGGCTTAAAAGAGGTTTAACAAATTGCACCGATATTGCCGCTATGCAGTCCCAAATGAACTGCAGGTTTAAGAAGAGTTGTACTAAATTTCAGTCATCTAGCTCAATTATTTTAAAGTGCATCGTGATTATTACCGACGGACCGACCGGCAGACGGTAATCAACAAATAAGAATATATCGCTAACTTACTTCAAAAGTGACATAACTCAAAATTGAAAATTTTTAAGATAAGTAACTTTAAGTGTAATCAGATAAGTGACATAAAATAATATGATTTTTAAATATAGTTCTCTAAATAATCAACATTTTATTCAATATTATCAATGTCAAACTGACCACGAACTTGTCATCTAAAAAAACAAAAACAATATTAAATAATATGTTTAAAAACGCTGGAATTAACCGAAATATGATTGTTTACTCATAAACTAAAATTTGCTAACATGAATTTATGGATATTTTCAAAATTTGCATTTCTATAAGGCAATCTCAGCATTTTGAAATTTTGAGTTATGTCACTCTTGAAGTAAGTGAGCGATATATTCTTTATGGGGTTCCTGATCAATATTTCAAGGAGTTATGCCACTCTTGAAGTAAGTGAGCAACATATTCTTTATTGGGTTCCTTATCAATATTTCAAGGTGTTTCTAATAGAATGACAATGTTAGTTTAACTCCACTCTATGACGGAGGACATACTTGGACCGATATTGCGGCTATTCAATTCCAAGTGACCTGTAACTATATGATGTAGTTGTACTCGTACCAAATTTAAGTCATCTAGCTGAATTATTTTAAATTGTAGTTTGATTTAAACAGACGGACTGACAGGCGGGAATTGCTACATTATCTTAGAATTGTAAGACGATTAAGAATACATATGTATGTATACTTTATAGGGTCTCTGGTCAATACTTCATAGTGTTGCAAGTAGAATGTCAAAGTTAGTATACCTCCATCTAAATCGTATTAGAATTTTACGATGGCATACAAATTGCAGTTTTTTAAGAAAAAATCTTTGTTTAGACATGAATAATATAAACAAGTAAAGACGGTGTTAAGTTTTGACATGCCGAATCGTATGTATCCTCCACCATGGATCGCATGTGAATGGTTACGGCTACAAATAATTTCATATTACCAAATTTCAGACCGATTCGTTAAAATCTGTGGTTTTTGTTGCGTTACGAAGTAAAATCTAGAGGGACCTTTGTATGGGGGCTATGGCGACTGTTGTTCGTGTGAAACGTTCTGGCTGTATACCAATTTTTAGCCAGATCAGTTGAAGTTTGCGGTCTCTATGGTGTTAAAATGTCTATCGGACAGATGATATATATGGAGACTACATCAAAAAATGGACCAATTTTGTCCATTTTTCAGTTCCAGTTACCTGCAGCTATGCAAAAGTATCTGTACCAAATTTCAATAATTTGGCTCAATTATTGGAGACTGTAGCGTGATTACAACAGACGGAGAGAATGCCGGACAGACGGGAATTTCTAAATCTAAGAATGTTAAGACTGTTAAGAATATATATACTTTATGAGGTCTCTGATCAATACTTCAAGGTATTACAAATATAATGACAATGTAGAACTTTACGAGGACATACAAATTGTAGTTTTCTTTAACAAAAAATAGGTTTTTAGTCTTGAATAATATAGACAAGAGTTCTCCAACTATCGTAACTACTCTTAAAACCAAAGATATATAAGATTGTAAAAAGTAAATTATAGAGGCATTACCCATAATAATTTCAGAAGATTTATTGACTTGATTCTCCTCGGTAAAGTGTACGTGGTTTGTTTAAAATAAAGCTGACCTATTATTTTTCTCAAAAAATTTTTTTGTTCATTAAGAACAAATTGCATCCCCTCAGATATAATAAGTACACTTGTGCCAACGATTGTTCTAAACTTCGGAGCACTTGGGACAATAACTTTTTTGTACAACCTTTTGCTCTTTCGGCGATGCAGGTTATATTTCTTTAATCCTTGCAATTATCCGTCCTTCCATGAGTCATTTCTTGGTTTTGCAAACAGGTAAAAAGTCTTCGGGAGCAAGTCGATGAGACAAGATTACGGGATTCTTTTAATGCATTAAAGTCTAACAAGTAATGAAGTGTGCGCATTACTGTGGTGAAATATCCTTGAGTTGATGTTGCAATTTCTGGTATTTTTATTTCTCTAGTGCTTCACGCAAATGGCGAATTGCCTAAAAGTACTATTCCTTAGTCCAGATTCACACTCAGCAATTTTATCCAAGCAAGTGTCAACATTTGTGGAAGAGAGAGGCAGAGAGCTCTTTCCGCCTGCCTCTCTATCCCACAAACTTTGTCACATGCTTGGAAAAAATGCCGAGTGTGAATCTGGACTTATTGACCGTACGAACTTCTGCTAAAAGCATGTGAGGCGACAAACCATTTGAATCGAAGAAAACAGTGAATTAATCTTTTGAGCGAACTTGGCCTGCTTTTGGGTTTTGAGTCTTCTGGCAGTTTTCATTGCGATTGGGCATTGTTTTCGATGTCATAACTATACAGAGGAGAACCAAGTTAATTGTTCATAAAAATTGCCTAGAGTCTCCGATTTTGATGAAGCTTGGTGGAAATATAAAATATGGTGCTCTAATATCGGATATAAAATTGTATTGTTAAGTCTTCAAAACTATAGGAGATATGTATGTTCATTTAAACATTACAAATTGGGCAAACATATCTAATAGTGCTTTTATTCGAATGCTCATAACTTTTGATCTACGGGTGATATTTAAATACTTTGTTCTGACCTATATTCCTAAAGACTTCTGCTATAGTAATGTCGAGGTGGCTACTGTTTGGAAGCTGTATTACATATTAAAATTTTTAAAACACTAATTAAAATATAGATTTTTTTTAAAAAGTAACATATTTTATATTGAAAATTTGTGGACCAGATGATAACCCATATTGTGCCGTATTTGTCCAAAAAAATCATTTTGGGATCGCCAGTACTTTGGGAGATATCAATAAAAGAATAAGATAACCTCACAATTTTCTCCCATTTATGGGGAACAAAATTTTCAAATCAACGGAAATTAAAAACAATCAACATGGGTTTTAAAATACGAGTACAAAAAAACAGTTTCCAAAAATTCAAATGAAATATAGGAGAAAAATGTGAACTTATCTTATACTTTTATAAATATCTCATAAACTATCAGTGATCCCTATAGGGCAGAATATGGGTTATAATCAGGTCTGCATTTTATCAATTTAAAAATATTACTTTTTGACAAAAACCAAGTTTTTAATTAGTGCTTTAAAAATAAAAATATGTCATGCAGCTTCCAAACAGCATCCACCTCGATATTACTAAAGCTGAAGTCTTTCTAGGTCAAAACTAAATATTTAAATATCTCTCGTAGAACAAAAGTTATGAGCATTCGAATGCAAGCACTTTTTGATAATACGTATTTTGCCCAATTTATAACGTTTAAATGTACATATCTCCCATAGTTCTGAAGATTTTTCAGCAAAATTGTATATCCGATATTAGAAAACTATAATGAACATTTCCACCGAGTTTCATCAAAATCGGAGATCATAGGCAATTTTTATGAACAATTTAAGTGGATCTCGTCTATATAAATTTCGTCAAATGTTACAACCCTTTTGAGCAAATATGAATAGTCGTTGACGTTATTCAACAGATTCTGAGCGATGCGCATGGGACAGTCCTTTTGTCAAAATAGGAAAAAAAATCGCCAATTACACCTATAGACATCTACCATTAATATCTAGCAAAATCAAACTATAAATGCAAAACGGCTGCTATAGTTAATCTTTGTTGGGGACATATCGTCGCTTGGATGACCAACTGACGGAACTGACAATTTTTTGGAAATTAAGTCAGGGGCCACCATTGGATTTGCCTGGTCATAGTTGGAGCATGTTGCAATTAACGTTATCTCCAAAAACGGTAACATATTTTCGACATATCTGGAAATGTGTCACCTAAAATTGCATTCTTTCAGAAATTACTTTAATTTTTTTTAAGAATATTCAAAAAGAGGAAATTTACATACATAATAAGAAAAACAAACTGGAAATTGTATAATAAATATTACTCCATGGGGAGAAGCGACATTGTCTCAAAAACAGAAAATCTGCTCTCCTGAACAGCTTTGAAACTGTTAGTTACGCCAGTTGGTCATCCTAGCAACGATATGTATGTACACTTATAACAGAGACCAAAAAAAGAAAATCCGGTTTATGTAGTCCGCGAAATTTGAAAAGTTGACTTTTTTGAACAAATCTCGTATATGTATTTTTTAGTAAAAGCATATTCAAAATGAATGAAATTATTAATGACACTTTCGTCTCTTTTCACAGTAATCTGAATGGACACTATAAAAAGGACGGAAACGAAGCCAATTCGCCAAATGAAGTTGTTATGTGGCGTCATTTCAAAGGCTGGTATCACTCTCTGAAATTTGTGGAAATGACGCTTCGTCCCAATTAATGTGTGTCGAGAAGGTTCGCCAATGCCAAGACTACTATTATGCAGTAAACGGATGACGCAATCAAACATATACATATCTTTATTTGTAAATAAATTATATTTGCAAACAATGTACATATTAACATATATGCACAACCGTGAGTCGGTGTTGAGCGCAGCGGGATCAGAGGTAAGCAGGCAAAATTTGACTAACGCTAAGTAACAAGTAGACTTCATAAAAAAGTGTTTATCCGAGCGAAACAGAGTGTCCAGTGATTTTATGGAGGAATTTCGTTTCTTTATAAGAATGAAGAAGAGTCGGTCAGTGTTATACCGCAATATACTGCTACTCTCCGGATCCAAATGAAGCTAGTGTCACGTGAAACTTCGCACCAACAAACGTTCATTCTAGATAGGCAAAATACGTGCCTCTTCGCTCAACCCAAGACATATTAAAAACGATCCAATCCGAACAGCGATCCGGCTCCGCTAGGACTTCCTGATGCAAAGGTAATTAATTTAAAACCAACTTAATTACGTTTTTGAAATGTATACTCCAATATTGTTTATTTTAATCCGAATTACTAACAACAACAACAAATTATTTCCATACACAGTACAGCATTTTTCAGCTCATTGATTTGGGACTCAATTCTGAGAATTGGACGTGAATGTAGCCCCAAAAATAAGAACTTCTGCATCATTCGTTTAGTCAAGTTGGCTCAATTACGAATTTAATGGCCATACGATTTTTTTTTGCTCAAGGTGGATTTTTAGCACTTGTTCTTTATTTTTTCTCGGTATACGGTACGGTATATTTTTTTATGTCTGAAGTAACAATGTTGTAGATATTGAATAGGAGAAAAATGCGGAACAAACCTACCCGAAAAAAGTGCATCCAGTGCCTTAAAAATCGCAAAAATATTCTGTTCTGTTTTATGATATTCCGTTTTTAAATGTTCTCGCGTATTACGTATACGTATTTTTCAATAGTTTACTGACAAATATTTTATGAATTTGTGGGCATTTTTGCGATAAAGGCACTGTATGCACTTTTTTCGGGTAGGTTTGTTCTGTTTTTTTTCTCTTATTCAATATCTACCACTTTGCATCGGACACAAAAGAGATATTCGGTACGGTAAACCGCAAAAAATATATACATATATATATAGGAAAAGTGCAAAAAATCCCATTGAGAAAAAAATGCGTATGGCCAAAGAAAAGTGCAAAAAATCCCATTGAAATGCAATTGGCCATTAAATTACACTGTGCTAGTCCAAAAATGTAACAGAAAGGAGACCCTATGGATAGACCTATTTCGACCATGCTGAATCCAATGGCATTAGCCGTTTTTCTATGTTAGCTCTTGTATTCGCGATATTCGACCACAAAGTTTTTTTTGGAAAGTCGGTGAGGTGACTTATCTCTTTGGTTATTTTGAAGTGGAAGGAAGACTTCGGAATATACGCTTCAGTTCAAAGATCGAAATAAAAGAAACATTTAGACATTTTTTTATCTCAATACAGTCGTCCACGCTTCTCACCCCCTTACCCCCGAAAAAGTTCAATGAAATTTTATCATATGTAAAAATCACACATATCGTCGACATTTTTAGTAGGCATCGTTGAGAAAAATATTGCTCGCAAAGAAATACTATAAGTCCTTTCTCAACTTTTTTATGAGAATTTAGAAAAATTCGAGTTATTACATAATTTTTCTGCTTATAGCAGAAAATATTTGAAATAAAATTGTTTGACTTAAATTTTTGTAAATTATTTTGGGTTAGTGTTAATGGAAATTTCAAAGGTAACCAACAAAACCTGCTAAATTGTGAAACCTGTTATGTTTTCATAAATATGTTGAAAGGAGACTCATAGTAATTTTTCGCGATGGACATTTTTTCAAAGACACAAACTAAAAATGTCGGCGATTTGTATGACGTTTGTCATACGGTAAGATTTGATTGCACTTTTTCGAGGGTAAAGAGCTGAGAAGCGTGGTTGACTATTTTGAGAGAAATAATTCTCGATGGGTTCCCTTTATTTCGTTATTTGGATTGAAGCGCGTTTTCGTAAGTCTTCCACTTCAAAATCACAGAGAGGTTAGTTATATCTCTGATTTTGTTTGCAAACTTTGGGTCGAATATCGCGAAAACAAGAGCTAACCTAGAAAAACGACTAGCTCCGTTGGATTCATTTTTAAAGTGTCCATTTCGAGCAAAGTGTTATTAATTGAGCCAACGTGACTAAACGAATGATGCAGAAGTTCTTCTTTTTGGGGCAACTTTCACGCCCAATTCTCAGAATTGAGTCCCAAGATCAGGTGTTTTACTGTGTTATGAACGCATTTTTAGACAACTACACTCCACATTTACGGTAAACGAAAGTTCATTTCTGGAACACATTTACATAAAATACATTGCACATATCGATACCTCCATTTAAACCATGAATGCTAAGTGCATAAAGGTAGTATAGGAGAGGCGATCATCGTTTGAAGTTTTTTTTGCATTTGTGTGGAATCTCCGTAGAAACATGCTATGTCGACTTTGCGCATTTTAGAATGGAGGGATCCATACCTATACCTCCATTCTAAAGTATGCAATGTCGAAACAGTTAGTTTTTCTGGAGCGACAAAGAAAGTTTTGTAAAATGTTTAAATTTGTATAAAATTTCACTATAATGCAAATCGAATGATCTTTATTGTTTTGAGCTTAGCTTTTTGATTGGGTTGACAGAAAAAAACCAAATTTTGCGTGAATAGAATTTGAAATATTTAGAATTTAAAAATGCAATATCACTAAAAACTTGCTAATGTGACTAAGCATACTTTGGAATGAATGTATCGATATGTCTGCCAACTTAATTATACACAATGAAAAAAAATACTTTCCACAAGAACGATATTTTGCACAACCATACCATGCATTTCCGCTTAATATCATTTGTTGAAAATAATTTCTTTTTTAATAATTTTTAGTATCTAAAGTTAAATTGTATTTGTCTGAAATGTGGAGAGTATTTGTCTAAAACTTCTTTCACAAGGAAATATTTGTTCTTTGCGTTTAGTATTCAGGATTAAATAGACATTATTGCAGGATAAATTTCAAACATAAAATGAATTTCAAACATAAAATGAAGTTGGCAGTGAAGCGGATCTCTGTGCGGATTGAAGCGATTTAAATATGTCTGTTGTTGAGCGGAAAAATAACAGAACACATATTTGGCCAATGTAGAATGGATTTTTGTGCAAAGTTTGACGTGGAGAGAACATAATTTGCCAGAATGGTGTTGAATGAAGTGACATGATTCGGAGCGAAAATAAACTCCCGAATTCATTAATATAAAAACGCGATAATCTTCCATAAAATCACTATACACTCAACTACGCCCTGATAAAAACTTTTTTCGAAACCCTCTTAGATCACCACTCGTCAAAATATGACTATTAAGATATGCACCGCGCTCCACTCTGTCTAGCATATTCTTGGTTTGCATATTTATTAATGTATACTTTGTTTGAGAATACAAATTATTTACATATATATATATAGTCATCTGAAACGAAAAAAGGCCAATAAACCAAAAAATCCAAAATGTAATAAATGATAGGTAATTTCCATTGCTTCTAAGTACACATCCTGACAAGTTTTTAGCTCCCTACTTTCAAAAAAAGACGAATTTATTAACGGAACTAAAAAGGGCCCAACAATAAATTTTATCTTTTTTTATATTTAAAACTGAATATTTTACACAATTTGCAAAAACATGTTATAAATCATGTTTTGTGTGAATTTATATATGCATTATTATGTTTGGGTATTAGCTTCAAAACCCCCTCTTCTAAAAGCAAATTTTTTCATATTATTTAGTTTTTTTTTGTAAATTTTTCAAAAATGATGATTGGCCTGTTTTCATTTCTTATGACGATATATGTTTGTAATTTAATTTCAAATTTATACTTTCTTAAAATTTTTACTTTCAAATTACATTTAATATTCAATTATAAAATATGTTTCGAAAAAATTTTCTATATGCAAATCTAAAAGTTTTTATTATAATGTAATTTTTATTAATATTTTTTTTTTATTTTCATACATTAACTTAGATAATTTGAAATTGTAATAGATTAAAATACAAACTAACATTATTATAATTTGGTCAAAGTAATTTTCATATTCTAATGATTCTAATTCTTTTAAATTGTAATCAAATTAAGAAACTCTGTATAAAAATTGTTATTGTTTTCGATAAAGTGTTTTATGTTTTGTAGTTCTTCAAATTGCCTGAAATTGTTTTAAAATAAGACCCAAAACTTTACTTATTAATTCAAATTTTATATACAAATTTTGTAATTTTATTGTAGATTGTAATCAAATCGAAAAGCTTTGTAAAACTAAACTAAAACTTTTTAATAATAACTTCAATTCAATAAAATTTTGCTATTATGAGAAATAAAATTTCCTCAAGCATTAATAATGACGATTTCGTTTCTGGAAAAAAGTGAAGCATGTTCTCTACACGTTTCCGGAAATCAACAACTTTCTAACATATTTTAGGAATTTTAAAAATTGGATTTAAATTAAATTCGAGGACTCCTTTACTTAAAAAGGTTAAATATTTTCTAGCATTTCACGTTGACAGGGCAACATTTTCTCCAGAACCGAAATCACCATTAAATGTTCTCTAATTTCTTCTTAAATACAAATGTAAGTATGAAAACATATTTAAAAACAGGTAAGAACATTTCAATTGTGTAAACCGACTAATGTATACCCTTACTTTGTGAGTAATGGAATATGGTACCTTATGTGGGAGCCAGGGAGGTGGAATAATTTTACTAAGTCAAGGTACCTTATGTGGGAGCCAGGGAGGTGGAATAATTTTACTAAGTCAAGTTGCCTTATGTGGGAGCCAGGGAGGTGGAATAATTTGACTAAGTCAATAGTCATTGTAAATGTCTATAGCAAACTAAATGTGAAATCATTTAGTTGATTGATGCCGAGGTTATGGGTAAGTTGTGGTCGAATAAAGTTGTCAACTTGTGGGCGGGGTTACAAAAATTGATTGTAAATACGCCTATTTTGCGTTGAACAGTGGATACTTCAACGATATTGCACAGTACCGAATTGTAAGTGCTTATGTGCACTGGTCTTAAAGTTATAAGATATTCAATTCTGGTATGATTGGATCATTTTGTGTTGGAGTTACCAAAAGGGGCGCGGCCACTTCGCAAGATGATAGCGACAGACAAACTATTACTATGGGTGGAATTACAGAAGATTCGGGTGAGTAGTAAATAATTTATTAGAGGGAATCTATATTTCACTATACATATGTTAACCCTTAAATTTAGAGTCATTATGTTACTTCTTTCGAGACTTATCGTGCGCACCACCCAAACAGGCCGATATAGGTTTAGGTTGTATATTGTCCCAAACATATTCGACTTGAAACATGTATTTCTTAAGCGTACACTCTAAACGTTTAATATTTGGTACACACATAAATTATATGTTTGGAAAGATGTTGTTCTAAACAAATCTTTGTTTACATCCCAATATGTGTTTATTTTGGACTATTTTTTCCGAAACAAATATTTATTTGCATTTAAGTATTCAGAAAGTACCTAAATTGTGTTAAATTTTTCAGTAATTCCAATTTAATCTTTTAGAAAATTTTCATGTCGTAAATATAATAAATAATTATTCAGTCAGAATTTATTTTGTTTCCATATGTTTCAGTTACTTTCTGTCTATTGCAAAAAAGTAATAGAAACAAATACAAAAGTTGGTAGAGAGTTTTAATTGTTTGGTAGAATTGACTGCAGTTTCGATAGGCACCCCTCTATCATCTTCAGAATTCAATAGCAATAGTGTACATATGTCCTTAAATTGAAATTTAACAAGAACTGCTAACCAAACCCTTATTTTGCCGAACTAAGTCAATATACTAAAACTCTCATACCAATACATTTTTATACCCTCCACTATGGGATGGGGGGTATATTCATTTTGTCACTCCGTTTGTAACACCTCTAAATATTGATCTGAGACCCCATAAAGTATATATATTCTTAATCGTCTTAAAATTCTACGAGGGCGGTTCGAAAACTTCTTAGCCTAGCACAAAAAGCGCGGTATAAACAGAAAAAAGTTAAGTATTTTGGAATCTTCCATCTCTGCTATGAACACATGTTAAATTTTGTTTCGATCTGGCAACTCCTTCATATAGAAACAGGTGTTCACAAAAGACGCATCCGCGATTTTTTTACAATAGAAAAATTAGAAATGCGTGGTGTCATTAAATATTTACATAAAAAAGGTTTATCGGGACAAGAAATTCATAATGATATGGTGAATGTGTTAGGTGAAAGTGCTCCTTCATATGCAACAGTAAAAAATTGGGTTGCTGAATTTAAACGTGGTCGTACAAGCATTGAAGATGAACCACGTAGTGGACGTCCAAAAACAGCAACAACAACAGAAATTGTAGCCAAAGTGCATGATATGGTATTAAATGATCGACGAATAAAAGTGCGTGAAATAGCTAATATCATGAACAATCCAAACAATGGACTGAAGCTGCAGGAAGTGCCCCAAAGAAGGCAAAAACAATTCAATCGGCTGGTAAGGTTATGGCAACGGTTTTTTGGGACTTCAAAGGTATTTTATTGATTGACTATCTGCAAAAGTGTAAAACAATAAATTCTGAGTACTATTGCAACCTTTTGGATCAATTAAATGTACAAATTCGAGAAAAACGTCCTGGCTTACAACACAAAAAAATAATTTTTCATCAAGACAACGCACCAGCGCACAAGAGTGTTTTAACAATGGCTAAAATCAACGAATTAAAGTACGAGTTGCTTGACCACCCACCTTATTCTCCTGATTTAGCTCCCAGTGACTTTTACCTGTTCCCAAATCTAAAAAAATTCCTTGCTGGCAAGCGTTTTACCTCAAATGAAGATGCAATTACAGTTGTAAACCACTATTTTGAAGACCTTGAGGAAAACTATTTTAATCAAGGGATAAAATTGCTAGATAAGCGTTGGTCTAAGTGTACTGAAGTTTCAGGAGATTATATTGAAAAATAAAAATATTTCTGAAAAACTAACTATTCTCTTTCATTGATAGGCTAAGAAGTTTCCAAACCGCCAGACGATTTAGCCATGTCCGTCTGTTGTAATCACGCTACAATCTATAATACTTGAGGTAGGTGGCTGAAATTTGGTATATATACTTCTTATAGCTGCAGGTAACTTTTTCCGTCTATTGCAAAAAAGTAATAGAAACAAAAACAAAAAATGGTAGAGAGTTTTAATTGCTTTATTGAAGTTAAAGACACACACTATTGCTACTGAATTCTGAAGATGATAGAGTGGTGTCTATCGAAACTGCAGTAAATTTTACCAAGCAATTAAAACTCTCTACCAATTTTTGTATTTGTTTCTATTACTTTTTGGCAATAGACAGAAAGTAACAGAAACATGTGGCATCGAACCGAAATAAATTCTGAATGAATAACAAAAGCACAGACCAACAATAAATAACAACAACACATAATAAATAATAATAACTGAAATCATATAATCTTGGTTCGAAATATATTACTTGGAGAATTCACAACTAATGATGGCTTGGAATACTCAGAAATTTTAAATGATGGATTTAAAACATAAGTTAGTGCTGCATTTGGTATCATAACTGGGAGGTTCAAGTCGTAACCAAAAAAAAATAAAACTGAAATTCAAAAAATTCAACAAAAGTTTCAAAAATCTTTTTTAAATAAAATAAAATATGGAGAAATTCTTAAACAATAATTTTATTTGTATTCAAATACATATTTTATTTGAGAAATTTAGTTTGCAAATATTATATGTTGTAACATGTTAATATACGAGTTCCAAATATATTTTAATGATTTTCAAATAAAATTTATTTGCTCAGAAATATATAATATTTAAAAATTTGTGTTCCAAATATATTTTCTTTCGATTCAAACATTTTACCCCGTGTACAGACAGACACACAGATGGACGAACAGATGGACGAACATTGCTCGAATAGCTTAAAATGTCCTAATAAGGATTTCCGCCGAACATAATACTGTGCAACAGTGAAAACAATACACGGACTTGGCAGTATAGGTTCGATTCCACACGGGGAAAATCGTCATTTTTCATATGTTTGAATTGAAAGAAAATATATGTAGTTGGAATCAACATTTTTAAATATTATATATTTGTGAACAAATAAGTTTTATTTGAAAACCAAGAGTTTTTGTTTGGAACGCATATATTAATATATTAGCACAAAATAACTGAATTTCACAAAAATATAATATGTGTTTACCCACAAATAAAGTTATTGTTTAAGGAGTTTTCCAACTATATTTTATTTCAAAAAGATGTTTACAACTTTGTTGACTGTTATAGTTAAGAATGTCATAAGCAGAATTAGATTTGGATTTGCAGTACCAATTTTTAATTTATAAATAATCCAATTCATCACTTTTTTTCAATCTTAAATGCCATTTATAGTTAAGAAAGATTGAACGATTTAAATTTTTATCTAATTTTACACAAAAAAAACAAGTAAAAGCGTTATGTTCGGCCATGTCGAATCTTATATTCCCTCCACCATGGATTGCATTAAATTCTATTACTGGAAAAATCTTTGGATATGAAGCAAATCATGAAACGATCCTTTTTGTTTAAGTAAATTTTAAAAAAACGAACGCTCCAATTTAAGGCCGCAAATTCTTTAGCCAAACTCTTCGCCTGAAAAAATATGGTATTTATGGCCTAAAATAGCTTTTTTGAGAGCTACATCTACACGATGACTACAACCAATTAAAATTTTATTTGTATAAATTTTATTGAGATGAATTCTTGCCAAAATAGAATACAAACTGCAAAGTTTCAGCTAAATTTCTTAGAAAATGTGTTGTTTATGGCTTAAATAAGCCTTTTTGGGAGCGACGTCTTTAGGTGGACTATAACAAAATGTGAACTAATTTAAAGAATTTTTACTGCGATGATTTCTTGTCTTAAATAAATACAAACTGCAAAGATTCATTTAAAATGCTTAGAAAATATGGTATCTATGGCCTAAATACGTATATTTTGGAGCGACCTCTACAGGGTGACTGACTACAACAAAATATGAACCGATTTGTAAAATTTTTGCTGTGATGAATTTTTGTCAAAATATAATACAAACTGCAAAGTTCTGCTAAAATGCTTAAAAATGTGGTATCTATGGCTCAAAAACCGTATTTTGGAGCGACCTATATATGGGTATTAATAAATAAAAAGGTCGAATAATAAAACAAAAATTGTATCAAATATTTTTTCCATTTTCAAAAATAAGTACGTTTTTAGTTTACCGCATAAAATGTTAACAACTTTTCTTCAACATATTCTTAAGTACATTATTGCCAAATTAAGTTAAGTGGTATCACCAAGTCTGTATTAGTTGTTGGACAAAAGCTGATGACACCTTTTTCGAGGGGCCCATTGATTTTCCGAAACTTTGGAGGTCCATAAAAAAAATTGGTCACCAATCTGCCAAACCGAGTATAAACCTTTGGCAGTAGAATCGAACCTATACTGTCAAGTCATTCATTGACAGCCAAGCAGCTATAAAGGCGTTACAGGCGACGGATATAAGGTCAAAGGTGGTCAGCCGCTGTCGTAGAGAATTGAAGATTCTCACTGAGCAGCATAATACTCGTATTACCTTGTGCTGGGTGCCAGGGCACAAGGATAAGTATGGCTAAGTATGTTTATGTATGTTCATGTTTTACCATAGTTATCTTATTATTTTCATTTAATTAGAGAGAGAAATAATGAGAAGTGGCTCAGACGTTGGATTACATCTACAGGCTGTGAGCAGACCAAACTACTGTGGGACGAAAAGTCAAAGCGGAATTTAGACTTGATGTTGAATATGAACAGGGCAAATATGAAGGCAACTATTGGCGTGATAACTGGACATAATACCCTTGGTAAACACATGGTAAGAATCGGTATTAGAGATGATGACATATGTAGATGGTGTGGCGCGACAGAACACTAGGAAGATAGTTATCACTTCCTCTGTCAATGCCCTGCCTTAAGCCTAAGAAGAAATAATATATACGGGTTTTTTTTTTCTTTTCAGACTCTGACGGAAATTCGAGGAATCGAACCAGATAAAATGTTGGCCCTCGTTAAGGCATCGAGATGGCACCCATAGAACTACACGAAGTATGTAGGCGGAAAGAGGAGTCTAAAAACTGGACTACACTTTTCACGTAAATCCCTTTGGCAAACAATAGACGAAGAAGACGAGAAGAAGAAAGAAACTAAAAATGAGGAATAACAATGGATCAATAATGGTCTAGTTTTGACGCCGGACGGGATCCGGAGTCATCCTCCAATAACCTAACCTAACCTACTGTCAAGTCCGTGTATTTTTCAAAAAGTGTTCATTTGTTGCACAATCTAATGTTACACATAACATTTAAGATATATATAACATAACAGGTAAGTTAGTTAGTATGAAACTATTTAATGTTCATGATTAATATACAAATTTTGGAAACACCATTAATATATTGATAATTAAAGATTATTCCCAACAATTATTCGAAATTATTAAACCTAATGACAAATGAATTGAGTTGGGTTTTCTACAATAAAAAGCTAAAAAATTTTAAGGAAAGACCCTCCTCCATTATTTGCTAAGCAATAAACGGTGAATTTATGTAGGGGCCATGTCAAACCACTATTACTAGGAATTGTTAATGATTAAAAAGGGGTGAGACGTTTCCAAATTTCAGGCACATCGTTTAAAAAGGTTGCATCTACACCGCACATTGTACTATTATCAACGGAAAAACTCCCAATTTGAATGAGCTCCAATCTTTCTAGTTTTGCTTCTATTCTCTGAAGAACATTTCAATTAACCACATTCTAAAAGGTTTTTGGCAAAATTCATAAATGTTAAATACCTGGAAAGTTTAACATTTAAGAGAGTATTTGTAAGCCCATAGCTCCGAAACTATGAAAAGCATTAGAACTTCGTTGTATTCATGGAATAAAGAATATTTTGAAGTGCTTGTTTGCATTAAAAAAATGCACTTTTATTGTCCTTTTCAAGCCGCGGTTTATCTGTATGTTGGCAAAAAACTAAAGGGTGGTCCAAAATTAACGCACGATGTTAATTGTAAATAAAACAAAAAGTTTTCAGAGAATTATCTTAATATTTTTTATGATTATTCAGTCAGAATTTATTTTGGTTTAAGACCATGTGTTTCATTTACATTCTGTCTTATGCAAAATTGTAATAGAAACAAATACAAAAATGGTAGCGAGTTTTAGAAATTGCTGTGTATAATTGACTGCGCAGTTTTCGATAGACACCACTCTATCATCGTCAGAATTCAAAGCAATAGAAATATGTTCTTGGTTGGCAGTTCTTAACAATAATAAACTGCCTCCATAAGTATTTCAGCTGATTTAAGTAAAAGACATACATACTATTGCTTTGAATTCTGGCGTTGAATTTTTTACCCCACAATTTTTTAAACTCGCTACCATTTATGTATTTGTTTCTATTACATTTTGGCAATAGACAGAATGTAAATGAAACACATGGTCTTAAACCAAAATAAGTTCTGACTGAATAACAAAAAGCACAGATCAACAATAAACAACAACAACAACACATATGTTTTGTTATGATAGAAGGATATATGACATTTATATAAGTATGTGAAACAAAATGTCGGCCAAATGTAAACATCTTGACGTTAAGGTGTGACTCACAATTAACATCGTGCATTATGATTGGACCACCCTTCTTAAGAGGGAAACTAATAATGAATGATTTTATTTTGAGGTTATGTAAATTTTGCAATGTGCAAAATTTGCACAATCATCAAAATAAAATGACGGCACAGTGGTTCGGAATGGTTTTTTTAATGTCCAAAACTCTGTAATTTTTGAACCGATACAGATATTTTAGTAATTTTTGGTCAAACCAAATAAAACAAAAAGTTTTCAGAGGATTATCTTAATATTTTTGACTATGTATTATTTTTATATGATAATTATGTGTGAAAGAAAATATCGGCGAAGGGCAACCAACTTGAACTTAAGGTGTGACTCACAATTAACATCGTGCATTATGGTTGGACCACCCCTTACATTCGCGAGGCAGACCTAGCTAGATCTAGACGTTAATAAAACATTGATAAACTAACGTCTTAGTTAACCAATGCAAAAAGAAAATTCTGATTATACTTCCAAACATTGATTTTATTGGAAAAAAAGGAACAACTAATCTACAAAAAGCAACCCAAAATTACTGTTTCTTATACCCTATTCTCTCTATAGATAGTCTCTTGACTCTCAAATATAGACTAAGAAAATTTTAAGGAAACCGGTTCAGATTTCGATACATAATATATTCAATTCGATTTTATAGATAAGCGCTATAGAAGTCACATTTTTTAACCAAAGTGTACGAAATTTTGCAAAAGAAACCCCTTTAGACAAATAGAGATGCCAACAAATTTCAACAAAAATCGGATCAGGTTTATTTTTGGAATTTCATGTCAAGTGAGTCATTTTTTAAAAGCGATGTCTGCCAATCGCGATGGAGCTTGCACCAAGTTTAGTCCTATTGGACAGTAGTTATGACGCAAAATTTCAACCAAATCGGTTATGGAGGGTGTTGAATTTTGAAATTTTGTAGAAAACGGACCTTTTTCCCATCCATATAACTTGTTACCTATTGTTTTTGGAAGATTTTGCCCAAAGCATTTTCGATAGCATTTTGTTCAATCTTTTTAAAAAAATAAAAAATTTCACAAAAAATATTTTTTGCGAAATTTCAAATTGTATTTGCATTTTTGGCAAAAACTATATTTTATTCTTTTTTTGTTCAAACGAAAGCTAAAGCAATTTATTGTGATGGGACCTGCCACGTGTATCAAAACAAAGATAAACACCTAAAAAAATAGAGGTTGTACCACATATTTTAGCATAACTCGAAAACCATTTACCCTAATTGGTTGAGAAAGCTTTAAAGAATCCTAAATTAAGTAACCTTCATCTTCTTCTAATATAATTTTTTCATCCCCATTAGCGGTTTCAAAGGTAACTTACAAGATAATCCGAAAAATTAAAATTTTCCGAGAAAATTTTAATAATTTTTTAATTAAAACCTTTTAAACACTTCGGAGAACCACTACGAGTATTGAATTTTTCTTATTTTATTCATGAATAAAATGAGACTATTCCAAAGAAAATCGATAATAATTTAAAAAGTTGTAGCTATTTTAGCACATCTGTTATCTACAATAACCTAAATGAAATACAAAATCGATACCCCTCCATTCTAAACTATGCTAAGAGCAAAAAGGTAGTTTTTCAAAAGAGGCGATCAAAGTTTGATGATTTTTTTAAATTTGTGTGGATTTCCTTTGTAATGGAAATTGAATGACCTGTACAGTTTTGTGAATAACTTTTGATTGGGTTGACGGATAAACACCAAATTTTGACTGAATATAAATTTGAATATTTAGAAGTTAAAAATGTCATCTCCCTAAAAACATGCTAAGTCGACTTAACATGTTTCAGAATGGAGGTATCGAAATGTAAAATAACATAACAGCACACCTCTAAACCAAATATTCATAGTTTGTTGACTTATTTAACTAGCTGAGCATTTCCATGTTAAGTGCACGGGGAAAATCGCCTTTTTTGATATGTTTGAATCGAAAGAAAATATATTTGGAACACAAATTTTTAAATATTATATACTTCTAAGCAAATACATATTATTTGAATATCAATAAAATTTATTTGGAACGCATATATAAATATATATTACAACAAGATATTTTTTCAAATAAAATATGTGTTTATATACGAATAAAATTATTGTTTACGAATTTCTGCAAATATATTTTGTTTAAAAATCTTTTCAAAACTTTTCAGTTTCTCGAATTTCATTGATTTCGAGTTATATCCTAAAGCACTAATTTTATATTTATGTTTATTCCAAATCGTAATTTGTCGTCAATCAATCATTTAAATCATAAAAGTATTTTACGAACTTTTAAAATATCTGAAAAAAATTATCGTTGAATTACTGAAAATCAGCTCAAATAAAATATATTAGGATGGAAACAAAGATATGTTTAGAACAATATATTCAGAAATATATAATATTTTTATGTGGCAAATATAATATACTTCGAGGGTACCGTAAATACTTACATATTTCAAGCAGAATGTTTGGGAGAATATACTACAGAAGCGATATTTTTTCAGCGTGTGAACACAGTATTTTTGGCTCATGTCACAGATTTTTATGACATTTGGTATAATGGTTGTACTAAGTGTTGTCAACAACCCATGTAAATTATGTACATATTACATACTTACGATTACATACACATGTGTAAGAAGACAAGAAGAAAATCGATTAGATTTTATGCATTGACTACTGATAAGACCTCATCATGTCTACCATTTATTTTGTTAATGATAAGTGAAGCTGAATATTCATTCTAATTGTCAGTCTAAGTGCTACAGCGATTTGGTAAAGAACTCAAAAAGAAAACATTAATGAAATGTTTAAAAAAAGTGAAATTATTTAAAATTTTATTTATTATTTTACCATAATCTTCAAAATATAAATGCCAAAAAACATTATTTCAAGTGATAGTAAACATTCCCCATTCAATTTGAATTTTCTGAGTTTTTTTCTTTAAAAAAAGTAGGGAACCCCGAAATGGAACACCCCTTACATTGTAGCGTGAGTGCCACAGACGGACGAACGGACATGGCTAATCGTCTTAGAATGATACGACCATTAATAATATATACTTATGGGGTCTCAGATCAATATTTAGTGGTGTTAAAAACGGAGTGATAAAATGTGGAGGGTATACCTACATGTGGTATAGCAAAATGTGGAGTGACCTATGGTGGAGGATATAAAAATATTATTTAAGGTACTGTGTATAAAGTGCGGACTATACTGAACAAAACCTCGATTTTGAGATTTTTTATCTATGAAAAACGCTGTCTCTATCGAGACAAACGATTACAAGAGATTCTGAGGAGATGATTTCAATGTTGTACATACCAAGCTAAGGGAAGTCTTAGTAATATGTTTTGGTATAAAAATATTTTCACATTGTCATTAAAAAAATAATATATGTAAGTAAATATATGATTAAAATTGAATATTCACAATATTTGAGAGACTGTGTGTCTTTACTGAATAACACCGCGCTGTTTCTCTTAAAAAAAGATATGTAGAATTGTGCCAAGTGTCCATTATTTCCTTTGGTCACTTTTTCCTAGGACTAACCGCGCCCGCGATTTTTGAATTTTATAATAAAATAATTCGGAGATATGTTGTGTTTTTTCTTGAAATTTTTTAATCGCGGAATGGCTAACGCGTATTTATGACAAATTGTGTTACAATTCTAAATTTCCGCGATTTTTTCTATAGTGCAGTGTAACTAACTTCGTTTTTTTACTGTTTTCGCGATATCTCGGGAAGCTAAGCAGATCCGACTTTGATCTCTTTACAGTTGAGTAGAGGGGATGATCCTGAACAAAACCTCATTAACATTTTTGACGTCAAACTGCCAAACTTTTTAACCCTTGAGGTACGATGTGTGTAGGAGAGTTATTAGAGAATTTAAATTTAAATTTGGGCCCTCTATAACATAAGGAGCGGAGTTACATGGCTCGGGTGTACACAATATATGTGTCCAATCTACTAACTGTGGTCCTCAAGAAACCTTTTACTCCTAATGTTGTTCTCATGTAGTTTACGATATATCTGCATTCGAAAATATATTTTTTGTTTGTTTTTTTTTTCGACGCTGCACAGCGGTCTCAAACAAAAGATTCTTTGACCACAAGTTGTTTTTGCAAGCCTTTGATTGTATTATTAACCAGGAAGAAAGGGCTAAAGTCGTGCGGAGCCGCTTATGTGATAGCCTACACCAGCAGAGTAGAATATGAAGAAATATGTTCATGTTTTATTAACGTAGTCTGATAATAATGATCTGTTGAAAAAAATTATTTTAAAGCGCTAAGAATCAAAATCTACAGATATCCTAATCTGGACCGATTTGCTTCAAATTTGGCTACGTTTGTTCCTGGTTCAAGCAATTGTTATCTGCTAAATTTACAACGGATCTGTTTAGAAATGCTCTTGTCACATGAAACTTTTATCTGCCCTAAAAAAAAATCGCTTCTGTAGTATATTTTGTGGAAACATATTATATTTGGGAAAAATTACTTTTTCCTATAGGTAGGAAAACAAATTCTGTAGCCGATTTAAATATTTCCCGGTTTTTAATGATAATTTGCACAAAAACTCGAAAAAATAACATTGATAAGAGAGATATTCAAAAATTGTTTCCGGTATGTAAATATATAATATTTGCACCAAAGTATATTTTATTTAAATTTTGATCCCAAACATATTTTGTTTCCTGTTTTTTTCTCCGTGTGCATTTTTATATATGTATAAAAATGTGTTGAGAACTGTGGATATAGAGGTTAGATGCAATATCAGTATGTATGGTATATATATATGTATAGAGACTTAATCTAAATGTGTACCAATTTTCTACAAATTCTATAGTGTTTTCCGTGGGCCAAGAAACTCATCTCTGCTCTGTATCATAATTATCGGATTTCAAATGCCCATGCAGTGAACTACATATGTGGCAGATGATTTGGAGGCGGATACTTTCATATTCCTCCCAGTGAAGATGTTCAGCTGTGTAATTATTTAGCTTCTCGCAAATGCCAGCAAAGTGTGGGCCCGACGCCAAAATCATGCAATCGTCGGCTTATCTTACGATTTCAACGCCATCAGGTGGGGTGGCATTGCAGAAAGTTAGACGTTAAATAGTTCGGAGATATGGCCCACCTTGGAGTACTCCCTATTTAACTCCGTGGGGCTTTGACTTCTTGTTTTTGTATTTCGCGTACAACTGGCGTCACCACATACAATTTATGATCCAGCGCTTCAAACTAGACTGGAGGGACGTGTTTACAATGTCCTCGAATAATGTGACAAGGTTGACCGTATCGAATGCCGTCGAAAGATCTAGTGCCACGAGGACGGCCCTGTCACAAGGCTTCTTCTGGGTGAGACCAAGAATTATAATCCCAGGCTTCGTCGTAAGTATTTTTATTGTTTTTTTTTTTAATATTTTTACATTGTACTGCTTAATAATGACCTTCTACATCTTTTGTTTGAATAACAGATCAAATCTAAGTATAATTTTGCGCTGGATGATATTGTGGTTGTTTGTATAACTTCCTAAGGAATCTTCCCTCCGCGTGACGGGTATTGGACACATGAAGTGGGCTTCGGTGTAAGCGAAAAAAGTATTTACACACAGACTAAACACTCGCTAAAGCAGGAGCCACTTCCTCGAGCAACGTCGAGGTAGATCTTTTTATACCCTCCACCATAGGATGGGGGGTATATTAATTTTGTCACTCCGTTAGTAACACTTCTGAACATACAGGATTTTCCAACAAGAGGTGTTATTTTGAATCACCCGGTATTTCGGTAGCTGTCACTTTTAAAGCTTTTATTCTTTGACATTTGACAAGTAGAAACTACGCCATTACTAAAAATGAAACGATACACGATCATCGAAGGATAGAAAACGATCGAACAAATAAACGATACGAACGACACAAATTCATCTTGACTGATGATTGGTGGCTACGCCAACAAGCAAAATTGTCGCATCTGGGGCTCGGAAAACCCAAGAGTTATTGTTGAGAAGCCTCTCCATCATCAACGTGTGACTGCTTGGGGCGGTTTATGGTCCGGCGGGTTCATTAGACCTTACTTTTCCGAAAATGAGGTTGCATCAATAGTTACGGTCAATGGATTGAGCTATCGAGAGATGATTAATGATTTTTTATGGTCGGAGTTGGATGGTATTGATCTGGACAACGTTTACTTTCAACAAGACGGCGCTACCATTGCTCTGTTACGGGAAAAGTTTCCAGACCGTGTTATCTCTCGAAGAGGTGATCACAATTGGCCACCGAGATCTTGTGATTTAACACTTTGCGACTTCTTCCTTTGGGGCCACGTGAAAGATAAGGTCTACGCCAACAGCCCAGCGTCGATTCAAGATCTCAAACATTTGCGATTTGGTTATGGAAAATTTCATGAAAAGGATATAGTCCTGTAAGCGTGGTCGTTGTGACCATTTGGCTAATGTTGTTTTTCATTATTAACGACAAACCTTCCTCTATATTATGAAATAAACATCCGGTCATTTATCTCAAAAAATGGCATTTTTCTTTGAATACCAAAATAACACCTCTTGTTGGAAAACCCTTTATATTGATTTGATACCCCATAAAGTATATATATTCTCAATCATCGTAAAATTCTTAGACGATTCAGCCATGTCCGTCTGTTGTAATCACACTACAGTCTTCAATAATTGAGCTAGATAACTGAAATATGGTAACTTGGGATTCAAAATGGGCAATATCGGCTCATTTATCGATATAGTCCCCATATATAGCATCACCCCGATTTCACTTTTTAACGTCATAGAGACCATAAATGTCAACTTATCGGGCTGAAAATTAGTAACTGGGGATTATTTACACCCGGAATCCTTCATAAGAACAACGGTGATCATAAGTAAAAGTTTTTATATAGTCCCCTTACATAGGTCCCTCTAGATTTGACTTCGTAATGCCACAAAAAACTCAAACTTAAACGAACTTAATCAGTATTGTTTGGTATAAAATCGAAATGAAAAAAATTTGGCATCAGAAATTTTAACTAACAGATGGGTTTGAGCAACCAAAAGCTCTTTGGGACGAAATGACTACATGGATCCCGGAGATAAATTGCACCTACGATTGATTGTGGGCGTTATCACTGGACACAACAGTATCTGTAACAGACCACTTGTGCCGCAGTTGTTATAACCCTGACGTACAGAAGCAAAAATATACTTGTTTTTTTATTTTAGATATAGTTTTCTAAATAATCGGTGTTTCGTTTAATATTATATTGGATAACTATCAATAAATATACAAATACAACACCTGCCTTTTATGTTTCTTTCAGGAGTTAGCTGAACTTAACAGATTGGACCCTCTCAGATTTCTACAATTCATTCAGATCGGAACTACTGACTTAACTGATGCTGCAGAAGAAGCAGCGCTTTTTTCATTTGACAGCGCTTTTTTCATCTCTCTTGCATGATGTTTCCTTTTTATTATAACACAGAGCTGACCCAAAAATATTTTTCACACAAACGACGACAAAAAATGCAAAAAAATTACAGCATAGGGCGACAGGGAAATATTCGGTTGCTGATAAGGACCTTCAGATGATACGTGTAAGTATAATAATCTGTGATCGTCTTTACATATATAAATTTTCTTTTCGTACTTTCAGGCCGGGTGAGGAAAATATCCACACCCATAAAATGCAGACAAGACACCATGGACTTTCCGGTGTACTTAGTATCATTGTGGCCAGTGCGCCAGCCATGGAATCCGAATGTGTTGGACCTGATTCCTTGCCGGGTAACTGGTAGACTCCAAAACAACATCCGGTTGCCCAAGCCAAGAGGGATGCCAAAAAGTGCCATAACACCACAACGATACCAACATAAATGCAACTTTTCTCGTGAATTAAGTGGAGAATAAACGGTAGAATCCTCGTACCTATATTCGCAACAAAGATATCGTAAGATCGAACGCTCCAGACCAAAAATCGTACGGTTTTGTGCACACGCATTATACAATCATGGAATTACGATTCCAGCTGGTGCGATAATCGGTACGATGATTGTACCGTGTATTTGCTACTTAAAGTAATGGTAAAACTGAAATAACATCGATATCCTAAGATTAACAGACACATTTTAATTAACAGTTGGACAATATGTGACGTTGCAGAACATAGGGCTCCCTCGACAACCCGACACATGCCAGACTAAAGTCCGTAATATTGAATATACACACAGATCACTACATCTTTTCCACGCTGCTTCAACAACAATAACGTTTGGACGTTTCATCTTCCAGCCATAAATAATGCATTTAAACACTGCAACAAATGTAAGAGGACAAGTCAGAAAATTCCAGTCGCCTAAACTGACCAAGGTATGTACAGCTGCGGTCAAAATAATAGCACCACAATATAGACAGACATCACAACGCATATACTTCAAAACTACTGAAGTACCGGGGTATGTACAGCTGTTGTTAAAATAATAGCACCACGATATAGAAACATATCAAAACGGATATACTTCAAAAACTATTGTATTACTGACATTAGTTTCTTTGATTAAAATAAACACTATACTATACAGAAATTATAAGTAATGCCGATATTTCGGTATTTTAAATTATTAAATGAAAAACATAATTTTTGATATTGTTGACCTTTAAGGTGTTTTATATTTTGGTTTTTATTTTTCGGCTTTAGGTTCTTGATTAAAAAAACCGCTTTTTCCTTTAAATTTCAAAATTTATTCTGATGATCTATTGCAAAAATACATTAATTATTAAAACATATATATAAACACAAAAAAATATGAACTTTACAATATAATGATGTTTGTTTGATTGTTGTCTGTCCTTTTTAAAATCTCGCTGTACCCGGATGTTTATGTCGTCCGTGTCTCTTAACAGTATGTCGATACATTTGAGAACACCTGTCAGTGTCAGATTAGTAATTTAGTCTCTTCTCTGTAGGAACGTAAATTATGTGTAGCATCTCTAAAGTGTATCGTCTGTGGTAGTTACTCTCTTCTGCTAGTATCTCCACATTGTCAAAATTAGGTTTATGTCCAGTCAGCGCACAGTGGGCCGCAAGCGGCGTTCTGTTTTCTATTAGTTTGTCAAAAGCTTTTAATTCGGATTTGTGCGATGACTGGGTAGTTTTTAATTTTGTCTTGGTTGTACCGACATATCCTTTTTTTGCATATTTCGGAACCTTCGCCTTTGCGTTGAATTTTGTAGATTAAATTTGATTTTTCGTCCTTTATCACTTCTTTTTTTGCTGAATAGAAGATTTGTTGTGTTCTGTGTTTTGTGTGCAATTTTTACTAAATTTTTGTCATATATGTTAGAATTTTTGGCATCTCAGAAAAGGTTTTCTATATCGTTGGTGTCGTTGTCTCCTGTTCCTTATCTATTTTCTTCTTTATCCTGGAGCGTCGTAGCAAATCCTCTATAGTCCTCTTGGGATAGTCATTCATTGTTAATATTTTCCTTATTTTATCTCTGTTGGTTTTATGGAATTCCTTGTCACTTATTGTGAGCACTCTTTCTATAAGGTTGGTAGCCGTGTTGATAATAGTCCTTCTGGCGTGTTTTGGGTGGAAGTTTATTAATCTTCCTGAAGATATGCTTTTTTGGTACCAATCCGTTCTCAGTAAGTTACCATGTCCAGATATGCGAGTTTGTTGTCCTTTTCAGCCTCCATTGTGAATTTAATATTTGTAGAGTGTTTTCCACATCCTTTTTCTTGATAATTCCAAATAAGTCGTCCACATATTTTGTTAAAATTTTTAGTTTAGTGTTCATCATATTTATTGAAACGTCGAGTAATTGTATCATTACCATATCTGCTAAGACCGGGGAGGCGGGCGCTATCATCGGTAGTCCCTTACCTTATCTATATATCCTATCCTCGTACTTAAAATAGCGGGTTTCTTTAGTGCAGCATCTTCATAAATGTCTCTCTGGGTATTTTAGTGTGATTCTCCAACAAGTTCCACTTCCTCTCTATTGTCTCTAAAGCTAAAGTTATCGTTCTACTAGGGAATAAGGACACCCCGTCTAGGGTGTCCAAAAAACCGGTTATTTCAAAAAAGCGGTTTCCGGTTTAACCGAAATATTACTTCTTTTAAAACCCGGTTTTCGGTTATAATTTTTTGTCGAAACCGGTTAACCGGTTTTAAGGCAAGTTTTTAAATAATATACGAAAGTGATTAAAATTTCATTAAATGTTTATTGTAAAACAAAAAACAACTTACAATCATTATTTCATTTATTATTTCATTTATTACAGGTTTAATTTTTTGTTTACTTTAAATAGAAAGTATTATATTTCTGAAATTTCCTTAAAAAAATAATAAATCACGTAGAATGTTTTTTTTATAATAATATTGTTAACGCCACTGTCGTTCATGAAGATATCGATTTATTTATTTGTGTCGTATTTATCGATTAGTTGTATTTTTTTGTTTTTCGTCAAGTAATGTAATGTCAAAAGATAAAAGTAAACTCAAGCGAATGCAAGCGCCTTTTTTGCAGAAATAAGAAAAGTTGATTTGTGGTTACAACTTTTATATCTTTGTTTCAAAAAAATCATATAAAGATCTTGTAATTTTAATTTCGAATATTTAAATAATTTGCGCTTTGTTTTCATACCAAAAAGTTAGTATAAGTATAATAAGACATTGTGTATTCCTTTATAAACGTATAATTTCTTTGCCGTTTAATAGGAATTTTAATACTTAAATTATTCGAAATCTTGAGTTTTGTATTTGGTGTTCAAAATTCCGTGGAAACTTTGCGCTCGGGCAATTCCCGTAACAAATATCTTAAAAATAGAATACAATTAAATGATTATTTTTAAATGATTTTCCGGTTTGGACACCCTAAAATAATTTCGTCAAGTTTTAATTTAAAGTCCGATATTGTATCGGGAATCCTTTGATGAGTTCTTTAGTATATCCACTATATACCTAGATAGTCCATGACCCGGGGAATTAGTCGATGAACAAATCGGTCTTAATGGAACTTCATCTTTGTGGATCTTGGGAAGTCCATAAATGCGAGGAGGCAATACTGCATTATTTGTCAATTTTCTCTTTTCTGTCAAGTTTATTAGGTTCATGTTGAATAACGTATTCACTATTGCGTTATTTTTGCTTTGTAGGCCAAATGTTGGATCCCTTGTTAATCGTGTGTATGTGCACATATATGTGGACGACTTATTTGGAATTATCAAAAAAAGGATGTGGAAAACACTCTACAAATATTAAAATCATACAACAGACAAGTTAAATTTACAATGGAGGATGAAAAGGACAACAATCTCGCATATCTGGACGCATTAATAACACTATGCAACAAATGAACACTTTTTGAAAAATACACGGACATGACAGTGTAGGTTCGATTCTACTATCAAAGGGTAGTATAACCCTATACTCGGTTTGGCGAAATTGGTGACCAATTTTTTTTGTGGGCCTCCAAAGTTTCTGAAAATCAGTGGGCCCCTCCAAAAAGATGTCATCAGCTTTTGTCCAACAACTTAGTCAGTCGCCGCCTGTCGTAGCGAACGGACGTGTTATCGCAGAGCGGATAGTTTTTAACCTATTACGCAATACCTATTCACCTACCTACTACGCAACCAGGAGGTTTGTTGTTTATATAGCGTAGGTTGAATTGGATGCATCGGTCTCTGGACAGAAATTTCTGAGCTCAGTCTGGAAGGCCTACACCGACGTACCTATTACGGGATAATACTGGCTATGGGGGTGTCTCCCCCAACCAATTTATGATTAAACCAAAAAAAACGAAGGAGATTACGGCGCAGGGGAGGGAAAACGCAGTGCCGGCGACAAGCGTTGATTCACTCATGAGTCATGTGTCGTCGTTATCGATCAATCGTGAGCAAGCAACTTCTACGAGCTTTGTTGCCTTGGATCCCGTAGTCGAAAATGAAACAAGAGCACATCCAGCCGCAGGCAAAACAAATGATAAGACAGATGAAGCAGAACCCAGCCGGGGCTTTAAGCAACCCCAGCCTTTAAAAGCCAGTGGGGACTCTGACTCTGAATCATCAAATGATTCTCAAAGAGACTGTCAGGAGCACAAAGAAGGAAACTGCATAAGTTGAACCGACAGAACCTATTACGGGATGAACCTGAAAATTCCACCTCCAACACAAACATGGAGGCCGCTAAAAGAGTCAGGTCTCCCGAAGAACATAGCGCTGTGAAAGTGACTAAGAAGAAAAAGAGCTCGCCGTCTTCCAGTAATTCGGATAAGCCTAACGTAACCACACAAAAGGAGGTCTCTAGTCTGGGTCCTTCGATTGTGGGCGGTAAAGTTGACCCAGTAACGCAGGTCAAGTCAACCAAATCATCTGTTAAGGATGAGGCTTTAACCAAAAATACTCTACAGACACGGAAAAATCAATTGGCCGTAAAGAAGGGTAAGAAGCCACCGTCTTATTCTAATATAGCTAAACAACATTTTCGAGACGATCTATGCTACGCCATAATTGATAGCAGTAGTGCATCTGGCAGAATCCCCGAAGACCAAAAGAGTAACTTCGAAGATTTGGTCTATACGAGGGTAGCGGAATACGTCCTCGAATCTAAGGATGAACCACCAATCGAAGTAATGAGTTGCAAGTTTGAGAGGGGTGTTTTGATGCTAAGGCTGGCATCACAACGCTGCGCTGGTGTCCTCGTAAAACTTGTGGATAGCTTCCCCTCACCTTGGGACGGCGCAAAGATAAAATTGGTGAGGAAAAGCGACATTCCTGAACTCATAAAAACGACCCTATATGTTAAGGGATGTCCCAGTAAGTTCTCATCAGAGTACATACTCGACATCATTGGCAAACAGAATTCAAAACTTTCCGTGAGAAAGTGGGAAGTCTTCTATAGGAAGGATGATACCGAGGGCACTCTCCTCGTGTTGGGCATAGACCCTGAATCCAAGAACAATCTTGTCATGGCGAAGGGCATGGCGTACTTCTTGATCTGGACAGTCTTTTTCAAAATTGGAAAGGTCCCGATTGGCAGGACAAATGAATCGAGTCCAAATATACTGTCTGAAGAGGCAAACACTGGTATTGAACGAATGGAGACAAGTGAGACACTGCCAAAAACTGATGTGGAAGTAGTCAATAACACCACCAGTTCACCAATAGTACCGCCACTTTTGCAGGAAGTTCCCAGCAAAGGTGATGATCAAAATAAAAAGAGCCACAAGACGATTCTAAACAATGAGGGAGCGACAAAAAATAACACCACCTCCCAAAATTGTCGTCTGGAAGATGGTGTAATAGGTAGTGAACGAAAGGAGGAGAATGACCCACATCGGACGCAACGGTGCTGAGGCAAGGTAATGGAAATATGTACCTGGCGTCAATATATCTGCCATTCGATGCGCCGACAGTGCCACCTACGTCGGAATTACAACGTCTGGTGAGGAAATCCAAACACACAAGTAATGAGTTATAAGCTGGATGTGACGCCAACTCCCATCATATCGCTTGGGGTAGTACTAACACCAATAGAAGGGGACACGCCCTTATCGAATTTTTGAATACAAATGACCTCATAACTCTTAACATAGGAAACACTGCAACCATTGTTAACAAAATTAGGGAAGAAGTATTAGATATAACGATATGTTCAGAAAATCTTATTGATGATATTCATTAGTGGAGGGTTTCGGATGAACACTCTTATTCAGACCACCGTTATATAAGGTTTAAAATTGCACGGCCACCGCCAACCCCCATAAGTTTCCGTAATAAGGCTAAGACCGACTGGACTAAATTCAAGAAGATTACCGAGTCTCTTGTAAAATCATTTGAAGATAGTTGCCCACTTCGGGAAAGGAAATCTGCCTTTGAGAAACCCTGGATGACAGGACAAATTCGCTCGATTGGCAAAGATGTCCGCAGACTTTACAACAGAGCTCGACGTAAAAAACAATCAGTATATTGGGACGACTACCACAGAAGACTCAAAGAATACAATAAAATCGTTAGATCGGCGAAACGTAACTCCTGGAGGCTTTTCTGTGAACAGGTAGACAGCGTTAACAGCATGTCTAAAATGAAAAAGTTCCTCTCAAAAACTCATGTCCAAACCGAAACACAGGTGGACGAAACGGGTAAAAGGATGGAAACTATAGAGGATACCGTAAGGCTCTTTATGAAAACTCATTTTCCGACTGGTAATGCTGGACCAACAGAGGAACAGTTACAGAATGAAAATGTATTGCATCAAGTACCTATTACGGATATAACAGATGGTATGGTTAAAGAAGCGATAAAAAGTTTCTCTCCCTTTAAGGCTGCGGGACCGGATGGAATATTTCCAGCTCTTCTGCAGAATGAGGTGGATCTGGTATCAACTCATCTGGCTGGAGTGTTCACTGCATGCCTAACCCATTCGTATACCCCAAAAAAACTGGCAGGAATCAAGGGTGGTCTTCATACCAAAGCCTGGCAAGGCGAGTTATACGACCCCAAAGGCTTATCGACCCATTAGCCTTACTTCTTCCCTGTTAAAAACAATGGAGCGAATAATTGATAAGATGGTCAAAGGTAAAATAGCGGATGACAGGCTAAAATTCAAACAACACGCCTATGTCAAAGGAAGATCAGTGGAAACAGCTCTGCATGAGGTAGTGCACCACATAGAAGAGTCCTTCAGTAAAGAAATGCATACACTTGCTGTTTGCATAGACATTGAGGGCGCATTTAACAATGTACAGACCGATACACTTATCCAGTCCTTAGACGAGTTTCAGGTTGACCGGGCGCTGAAAAACTGGATCAACAATATGCTAAGGAGTAGGTGGATTATTTGTGGGTCATATGACGTAAAAATTAGAGACAAGGTTAATCGTGGTATACCTCAGGGGGGCATTTTATCGCCTCTTCTATGGGTTACGACGATACACAGTCTCCTAAAAGCCCTCACCAATGAAGGACTTAAACCAGTCTGTCATGCAGACGACGTTGTAATACTTCTAAGGGGCTTTCATCCAAATCTATTATGCAGAAGAGCTGAAGAGGCACTTAACATAGCATATAACTGGGCACAACCAAGGGGATTAAATGTTAACCCAGACAAAACAGAAATATGTCTATTTACAAGGAAAACGAAGATCCCACGCTTTACCCGGCCTCGATTCCTGAATAAGACAATTGCTATAACTAAAATGGTGAAATACTTGGGAGTAATCTTGGTTCAGAAACTGTACTGGAAAGATCATCTTGAAGAAAGAGTTACAAAGGCACACATATGTTGGTCGTTGTGCAGAAGAGCTATAGGTTTAAAATGGGGACTACGTCCAAATATGACTCACTGGCTTTACATGAGCGTGATTAGACCAATAATCACCTACGCCTGTGTAGTGTGGTGGACATCAATGGACAAGAAGTGCAACGTAATACCTTTGCAAAAAATTCAACGTATGTATGTCTAGGCATAAGCGGGTCATTTAGAACTGCACCAAGCCCTTCAATGAAGTGGCGAAGGAGAGTCTAGTGATGGCTGTTATAGACAGAAGTAGTGAGGATGGATCCATCCTCAAGGACAAATGGAGTCATGTACAATCAGCCATTATGGCTCACTACCTCGATGTCCGTAGAGAAATGCCGGGCAAACCACCAATCTGCAACGATGCAGGATGGCATCAGGGGAGAGTAAAGCTCTTATATTTCGGTGATGCCAGATCAGTAGACCTGTATAAGTCTGCTCTGAGTCGAGCGGGTGAGGTGTGGCCGGGTGCCCAGTTGGATGTTGTCGAAAAAAACAACATCCCTAGTCACCCTAGAGCCATCACCTGGGTTACAGAAGAGCCCTCCAACCCGGCTGACATCTTAGAAATAATAAAAGATTCCAATCCTGGTCTGCCGGCCCATAATTGGAGAATCAGCAAGGTGGGTGAGGCGGATGGTAAAAAGCGGCAGGTCAATCTTATCCTAAACGCTGAATCCACCTCCCATATACAAGGTGCGAGTGCAACCCTACAATATGGCTTCGAGACTATAGTCTTGAAGATATACAAGCAGGATATAGCTCCCACTGCAGAAGGTGAGTCGTCCACCGTGGCACTTCCTGGAAGTGCGGAGGTACCCACGCCTATTATTTGTGGTGACTCCAACTCTAACAGAAGATCTGTAACGTCCTTCTCTGAGGACAAAAGCTCTACTTCGGACACAGAGAGGCTGAGGGGAGTCTCCGGACTCTTTGACGCATCTGGCGGGGACATGCTTCTCGACGATACGGACGAAGAGTTCGATAACACCCTTGTCGGGGTGGATGTTAATCAGTCAATTACCAATGATGGTAAGAATTCTACAGATTAACCTCCATCACGCTAAAGCAGCCTCAGCGGCTCTATTGCTGCGCCTGTCCACAGGTGCAGTAGACATCGTCCTGATACAGGAGCCCTACGTAGTGGGAGGAAGGGTGTGCGGTATTAGGACACCCAACTTTAAACTGCTTGTGGCCAACTGTGAAGGCACTCCAAGAACCTGCATTTTGGCCAGGAAAGATCTAAGTATCTTTCTCCTGACTAATTTAAGTGGTAAAGACCAAACAGTTGCTAGCCTGGAGATCGGTAATCGCATATGTTGGGTGGTCTCCAGCTACTTGCCTTATGAATCTGTAGTACCGACTGCTCTATTCAGGGAAGTAGTGGAAGAAGCAACGTCTGACGAGATCGAGCTGATTATTGGCGCAGACACGAACGCTCATCATACTATCTGGGGTAGTACGGATATAAACAATAGGGGTGATTCGCTTCTTGACTTTATTCTAACTACCAATCTTAGTATTTGTAACATAGGTAATAAACCGACCTTCACAATTAAAGACAGACAAGAAGTACTCGACGTAACGTTTGCTAGTGACCGGCTGTCAGACAAAATTATTGGGTGGAATGTACTGGACGACCACTCATTCTCAGATCACCATTATATTGAGTTCAAACTCGCGGAAAAAGCGCCTAAACCCGCCGTCCACAGAAATGTAAGGAAGACAAAGTGGCATCTGTATGAGAAGAATTTCAAGAAAGTCCTCAACTCTAAACTTCCGTTCGAACCGAATGACAAAGCCGGTCTGGATAATCTGGTCGATCATATCACCATATCATTCAATAGATCCCTTGAAGAAGCCTGTCCAAAAACAAGGTACCAGGGTAAAACTAAACCCCAATGGTGGACTTCTGAGCTAACGGCTATGACAAAGACCTGCAACAAGCTATTCAATAAGGCTAAATCTACTGGGATCGCTAATGATTGGGATGCCTATAAAGAGCAACTCAAGATCTATAAGAAGGAGCTTAGAAAGGCGCAAAGGCGCTCTTGGTATACCTTCTGTGGTGAAGTGGAAAAGGTCTCCGACGCCGCTAGGCTGAGGAAGATATTATCTGCTTCACCCTGTACAGTGGGATATTTACAGGATGAGGCAAATAACTGGACCAAAAACAGCGAGCAGTCGCTCAATGTACTGCTCGACACACATTTCCCGGGGAACTCTGTAACAGAACCCGAGGATCAGCAGGACCAACAAGAGTGCGAGTGGACTGCGAGCGTCGCTAGCTTCTTGACTGACAGATCCAGAATAAGTTGGGCTATTAACAGCTTTGAGCCCTTCAAGTCACCTGGACCAGATGGCATCAATCCAGCAGAAATGCAGAAAATGTTAAAGTACATTATCCCCTGTCTGGAGAAAATTTATGTAGGCTGTATCAGGCTTTCATACGTCCCGAATCGATGGAGGGATACCAAAGTGGTATTCATACCTAAAGCGGGAAAGATATCACACACTAGGCCAAAAGACTTCAGACCAATTAGCCTATCCTCGTTCCTATTGAAAGGTCTGGAAAGACTTTTAGATCATTTCATTAGGGAAAACCTGGATACAAAACTCCTGTCGGGGAACCAACATGCTTACAACAAGGGCAGGTCTACTGAATCAGCCCTGCACGAACTTGTGAGCACTATCGAATCGTCCCTGCATTTCAAGGAATTCACCATGGTGGCATTTCTTGACATAGAAGGGGCTTTTAACAACATTCACTCCGATGCGGTAATTGCGGCACTCACACATCTAAAAGTTAACACTAGTTTGATTAGACTAATTCAAAGTCTGCTCACCAGAAGACGCATAACAGCATGTCTAGGGTCCACAACTCTAACAAGGTATGTAAACAGAGGGACCCCGCAAGGAGGAGTACTGTCTCCACTAATTTGGAACCTAGCGGTGAATGAAATCCTGCTAGATCTAGAACGTTGTGGCTGCAAGGTCGTGGCATATGCGGACGACGTGGCAATCGCAGTGAGTGGCAAATTCGTAAACGTCCTCAGAGACATCCTACAGGTGGCTCTGAACAAGTTGGCTAGATGGGTCAGAAGCAGCGGTTTGGGCGTTAACCCCAACAAGACAGAATTGGTTCTCTTTACTAGGATGAATAATGTCCCACATGTGGACCCTCTACCTCGGATAAATGGAACAGATCTAGTCTTTTCTGAAAGTGCAAAATTTTTAGGAATAATTCTAGATAGGAAAATGTTATTTAGACTTAACGTATTGGAACGTGTAAGGAAGGCCAACGTCGCCTTATATTCCTGCAAAAAGGCTGTATGGTCGCGGTGGGGACTCTCTCCTAAAATCGTCCACTGGATATATATAGCAGTAGTTCGTCCAATACTGTTATACGGTATTGTGGTATGGTGGACGGCAACTGACAAACTAACCATTACCAACCTACTAACAAAGGTTCAGAGAACTGCCTGCCTAAGCATAAGCGGAGCCTTAAGGACTACAGCGACCGAGTCTCTACAAGCCCTACTCCATATACTGCCGATTAATATTGTGGCGAGAGAAGTTGCAACCAAAGCGGCAATAAGATTAAACTGCCTACACTGTGGAGGTACAAGAACTATGTTCACATGAGGATATCAAAGTAGGTAACCGACCGAGTGGACTATATACCAACTGTGTACACCTTCGAGAGAAATTACATCACTATGATTCCCGCCAGAGACGAATGGGTCGGCAGAATACCAGGTAATAGAAACCATCTCCACTTTTACACGGATGGTTCGAAGCTTGATGAAAAGGTTGGCTTCGGAGTACACTGTGAAGAACTTAGTCTGGATATAGCTCACAGACTACCAGATACCTGCAGTGTCTATCAAGCCGAAATAATGGCAATATGGGAAGTCGCCAAGTGGCTGAGTCGCAACATAGTAACCAACACTGGCGTTGTCATTTACTCGGACAGCCAGGCTGCCATCAATTCTCTGGAGGCAACATCCCTAAATTCACAAACAGCCCTCGACTGCCGCAGATCTCTTAACGAGATGGCTGAGCAGTTTAATATACACCTCATATGGGTGCCTGGGCATAGGGATATCCCGGGAAACTGCAAAGCAGATGAACTTGCTAGGAAAGGGACGACATTACAAATTCTCGAAGAATTTGCATATATTGGTGCGCCACTATCCACGTGCAAGCTTTGGCTTAGGCAAGAAATCGGCACCTGCAGGGTAGCTAGACAAATCTGGCCAAGGTATGACCTGAGAAGGTCAAAATATCTCCTCGCACTAGAGAGGAAACGATTGTCTACGTTAGTACAGGTTCTGACGGGACACTGCTTGATCGGCGAACACGCCAAAAGATTGGGTATTGACTCCAATGACTTCTGCCGAAGCTGTGGAGATGAGGAAGAAGTGGAGAGCATTGAGCACTTGCTTTGCGACTGTCCCGCTTTGAGTAAACGACGACTGGACATACTGGGGTCGGCCTTTTTAGGCAGCCTAACAGATCTTTCCAGTACTGATATTCGTACTATCGATAAATTTATATACCAAACAGGTTGGTTTCGATGAGGGGCATTTCAGCCCGTGGTAACACTAGGGACCTAAACTGGTCTATGTGAGCTTGTAAAAAAAAAATACGGCTGCCACCCTAACCTAAACTGGTTATTTGTTGTAGCACTTTTCGTAATTATTTTACTTTTGAATTTTATCACTTTTTGCACTTTATCTGGCTCAGTGGATCATATGTCCCTCTGTGAGTGTGTTTTTGGTTTAAATGAATGTGAGAATTTTTTGTTTGTATTTTGTAAAAATCAATGGGTTTATTTTGTTTGTAGTTCATATTATGTTGCCAAATTACAGGGAAATATGCAAATTTAGTTTAAGTTAGTTAAATTTAGATTTAAGAAACAAAAGTATACTGTTTTTCAGTTGCTCTAATTTTAATTCTAAATTTTAGTTCACTGTTTATTTATTTTAGTTTGTAATGATATTTAGGGTTTAAGTATATTTTATGTTTAGTAGTTAAATTTTTAAATTTTAATTGTTTAACAAATAGTTTAGTTTTAGTTATTAATTCAGTTTAGTTGTAGTTATTCACTTTATAAGTTTTAAATTTAACTTTAAGTTTAACGTAATTTTAGGGTAAGTTCAACTCTTTGTTTGTTTTCGCTTTTATCACGTCACGGGGGGATTCGAGAGTTCGGTTATAAGTTCGTTCGGAAAAGAAAGTACTTGTCTCTTGAATGTCGCTGGTAACTTCAGAAGCAATGATCATTTTTCCCCCATCTCTATAACTAAGTACCCATTATGTTTAATTGTATTTTTATTTAAAAAAATGTTTGCAATTATTTTTATTAAAACTTGTTTTGACATTTTTGTCAAAAACTATATATTTTTCTTATTTTATGCTCAAACAAAAGCTTAGGTCATTTCCTTTAAGAGCTTTGTGGTCTCTCAGTGGGATGAGACTTGTTTATCTATCCAAATAAAAGTAAACAGCTAAAAAATTACCCAAATTTTTTAGCTGTTTATGAAACACGTCATAAAAACATCGAGAAATGCACAATCACTATATTTTTTATTATTTTATCGTAAAGTCTGATCGACCGTGAATGAAATGAGACCATTCCGAAGATAATCAATGCATTATTTAATTTTATGTAGAAGGTCATGTCATGATGTAGCGTCCAAAGTGTACCTTAGGTGCAGATGCAATTTTTACAGAATACCTCACCGAAGACTCTCAAATCAATTTTGTAGTAACAACGAAATAAAAGAAAAACTCAAACGCTTATATATTATTTTATTCTGTATAAAGCATGCCTTAAATTCATGCCTACATTGTTAACTACTTTAGGTGCACCTGTTAACTTTAGGTGCAAAATAGTCCATTTGTATGGGAGGTGCCACAAGGGGTGTGTCAACGACGCCCATTTTGCAGTGAACTGTAGGTACTATAAAAGCATTACACTGTACAAAATTTGAAGTTTTTGTATGCACTTGTATTAAAGTTACAGTTGTTAACCTTTGCTGCAAGATGGTCCATTTGTGTGGGAGGTATTAAAAGGGGCGGTACAATAATGTCCTTTTTTACCGGACAGTAGGTTCCATTAAAATATTACACTGTACAAAATTTCAAGTATTTTTATGTGCTGGTATTAAAGATATAAACTGTTAAGTTTTGGTACAAAATGGTGCATTTGTGTGGGAGGTACCAAAAGGGGCGTGGCAACTTCGCCCATTTTTCTCGAGGTAATAGTGACTAATAAACTAATACTATGTGTAGAATTTCAGAAGATTCAAATAGGTTAGGTTAGGTTAGGTTGAATAGAGGAGACGTTTAAATGTCTCATGTCCATGGACATACACTTAAGCCAGTGGTTTGGCCTGTTGTGCGCTCCTTATTTATGATTTTTATACCCCAAAGATTACAGAAAATCGGTATTAGACACGTATTTTCTCAGTATCTTCCAGTCATATCCTCTGAGATGAGTCAAGTCTGGCAATGTGTCGGAACCGAAATATCGGGATCTTGCATGTGTGAAAGCTGGGCAGTGACACAGAAAATGTTCCATCGTTTCGATGTTTTCCCTGCATGCCCTGCACTCGTCGTTTTCTGCTAGTCCTATGCGATGAAGATGTGCCTGTAAGCTTGAGTGTCCCGTTAGAACACTTATCATCTTACTAATCTCGATCTTGTTTAGTTTCAGAAAACTACTGGTTTTCTTCTCATTTGGGTCACCCCACAGTATCTTTGCAGTTGCTCCTACAGTTGCTCTATTCCACACAGTTTTGTGAGCCATCACAACCCAGTGCTTCAACTCATCCTTCGTGGCTTCGAAAGGTTTCCAAGTTTATTACTCGAAGTTCTCTGCCCTTTGAAGCCAAGCTGTTTGCTCGTTCATTTCCAATCACTCCGCTGTGTCCCGGTACCCAGAAAATACGCAGTTGACCATGGACTGAGTAATTATTTATCATTCTTTTACAGTCTAACACTGTTCTGGATTCAAATAAGTAGTATAGAAGTTATTATATAATCAATATTTCACTAAATGTTAACCCTTTGTGGCGGAGGTACTAGAAGGAGTGGACCAATATGGCCCATCTTCGAACTTAGCCGGAGATAGAAATAAATATTACCACATTCCAAATTTGAAGTCAATCGGCTACTCCTTTTGAGAGTTATCGTGCGCACCAACATGCAGATAGACAGTCGGACGGACGGACATTGCTCATTCGACTTAAAATGACCCTAAACGGATATCCGCCGAACATACTTAGGGTCTTAGGTCACTCCTTCGATGTGTTACACTTTTGTGTAACCCCAGTGCATTCGCACATTTTTACCAAAAGATGGGGGGAAAGTCAATTTCGTGTACATTTGTATGCGAGTGAGAAGATTTTTAGGTAGCCGTCTACAGAAAGCTTTGGTTTTAGTTTGAAAGTCAACTCCGATGAGGTGTCTATACCTTCGTTTGTCTTTGCCCTCCTCTCTAAGGTGTGGGGATAAAAACCAAGCTCCATATACGCGGTTAAAATTATCCCTATCGAGTAATGTGATTTGCCTCATCTTTAGTATTTTTGTCTTTGGCTGTTATTTTCGAAACATATTGAGTGACATTAATTGCTTTTTGGTCTTATTTTGCCTTATATTCAGTGCAAAGACCAATCACAATTGTCTTTGCAAAGACAAAAATCGTAAAGATGCGGCAGAGTGTTTGCACACAATATACCTCAGATGGCGCTGTTTCATTGGGCCCTAATCTTTTACTCGAGAAACAGATGACGTTAGTGCATAAGCGTACAAGCTTGTATTCTAAAAGCGGCTGATCGACGCAATATTGTCATTACTAAGAAATTGATGAATATCTTTAAAACTAAAAACATCTGAGTGATATTGTGCTGTGGTGCCGCTGGAAAATGTTTTTTCGGACCAAAATTTTCCCAGAAACTGCCCAAAATCGACTTCATCCGTCCAAATAAAACCAGTAAGGAAAGGTAGAAAGTCGGGCGGGGCCGACTATATAATACCCTACACCTCCCTAACAATGCGATAAGGGTTATTGCGATAATAATTTCGAATAATTGGTAAATGGGTAAGAACATATATATGCGGATATATCTAATTCTGAACCGATAATCGCTAAATTAAGCAATATTCGTTCCTAAATAGAGAAACATCTTTCTGGAGAATTTTGTAATGATCGGAAGTAAAGTACAACTTCTATAGCGCTTTGTAACCAAATCAGGAGGAACATATATATGGAGCTTATATATAAATCTGAATCGATTTTCCCTGAATACTCATGCATGTAAAATAGAAACCTCTTTCTGTCGAATTTCGTACTGATCGGATATAAAATACAGTCTCTACAGCGCTTGAATGTCAAATCGGTGCTAACATATATATGGGGGCTATATCTAAATCTGAACCGATTTTCTCCAAATTTGGCAGTATTCCTTCATGTAATAAGAAACCTCTTTCTGCCGAATTTCGCTGTGATCGGATATAAAATACAGTTTCTACAGCTATTGAATTTCAAATCGGGTGCAACATATATATGGGGGCTATATATAAATCTGAACCGATTTCCCCCAAATTTTGTATTGTATCTAAGTGTATCACGAGACTACTCTCTGTCAATTTTTGTACAAATCGGTTACAAAATGTTGCTTATACAGTGCATATATGCCAAATCGGAGGTACATATATATGGGAGCTATATGTAAATCTGAACCGATTTTAACCAAATTCAATAGGGATCGTCCTTGGGCCTAAAAAAGATATGTGCAAAGTTTCGTTGAGATCGGACCATAATTGCGACCTGTACTTTGATTACAAGAATACGTCTACAGACAGACAGACAGACGGACATAGCTAAATCGACTCAGAAAGTGATTACAAGTCAATCGGTATAATAAACAATGGGTCTATCTCTTCTCCTTTTGGGTGTTACAAACAAATGCACAAAGTCATAATACCCTGTACCACAGTGTGGTGTAGGGTATAAAATCGGCCTATTGTTATATGCCTTTGGCAAAGGTTATCCGCTTCAACTTTTTCATTAAAGCGGTTTTGTTGATTACTAAGGTTATCCGCTTCAACTTTTTCAATAACAAGTAAGAAAGTTTCAGTCGGGTAAACCGACTAAGGTATACCCTCACTTTGTGAGTAATGTAATATTGAATATAACACGAATTATTCTGTCAATTTGTGTCACTTTGTGAGTAATGTAATATAGAATATTACACGAATTATTCTGTCAATTTGTGTGGGAGCTACCAGAAGGGGTTTAACAAATACACCTATTTTTCGCTGAACAGTAGATACTTTAAATGCATTGCACTGCGCCGAATTATAAGCGTTTCTGTGCACTGGTATAAACGTTATGAGATATTAAATTGTGGTATGATTTGGCCATTTTGTGTGGGAGGTACAAAAAGGGGCGTGGCGATAACGCCCATTTTTCACAGGACTATAGGCACTACAAAAACATTACACTGTAAAAAATTTCAAGTATTATTATACACTTGTACTAATGTTATAAGCTGTTAACTTTTAGTGCAAAATGGTACCTTTGTATGGGAGGTACCAAAAGGGCCGTGGCAACAACGCCCATTTTTCTCTGGATTGTAGGCAATATAAAAGCATAACACTGTGCAAAATTTCAAGTATTTTTATACACCGTTATTAATGTTATAAGCTGTAAATTTTTGGTGCAAAACGGTGCATTTGTGTGGGAGGTACCTAAAGGGACGTGGCAACTTCGCCCATTTTTCTCGAGTTGATAGCGACTAATAAACTAATACCATGTGTGGAATTTCAGAAGATTAGAATAAGTAGTATAGTAGTTATTAAAGAATCAATATTTCACAACATTTTAACCCTTTGTGGGGGAGGTACTAGAAGGAATGGACCAATATGGCCCATCTTCGAACTTAGCCGGAGATAGAAAAAAATATTACCACATACCAAATTTGAAGTCAATCGGTTACTCCTTTCGAGAGTTATCGTGCGCACCTGCCAGCAGACACACAGACAGACAGACAGACAGACAGACGGACGGACTCATTCGACTTAAAACGACCTAAAACGTATTTCCTCCGAACATACTTAGGGTCTTAGATCACTCCTTCGATGTGTTACACTTTTTTCCGTAGCAAATGATATATACCCTCGTCACACTAAAGTGAGGGTATAAAAATATTCATTTGTTATTAAAACTTTTGTGTAATGCTATTAAAATTAAATTCTATGCACAAAGGAGTCCCCGTTTAACAACGACATCTTAGGGATATTGTATGCAAATCTATTCTCACCCATGTTACTTGCAACAAAGATGTACAGAAAATTCGTGTATTTTATATTGTACAATAAAGCGCAAGCCGCCACAGCTGACCCAGTTTTGGTCGTGCATCGGCTTCGTTTTCTCTGGTGAAAATTTGTAGCAACACTGTTCAACAGAATCATACTCGTGGAATATGACGCTCATAAGCGTGGGATGGGGGTAGTCTAATACCTCTTCAGAAGTTCTTTAGCACCTCCCTCCGCCCACAGATATTGCTGGATTTTTTTAATTTTATCAATTCCAATCATCTATCAATTTTGCAATTACCAGAAATAATATAATTTTTTTCAAATGCTGTAATGAATGTAAAAACTCAAAGGTTTGGAATCAATTTGGAAGTAGAAGAACGATTCTTAGGTTTCGTTGATTGTTCTGTAGATATGCCAATTCTTTACATAAACTTATTTTGGTTTTTTTGGAAAAATAAGATGAAAATTTTTCTATAATTGGAATAATTGGAAGTCACTGCAAGGTATACAAATTAAATTTGGTAATTGTCGACTCCTATACGAACATAGAATCAGCATCAACATTTTTCAATACATATTTCCTGTACATATTTCCAAACCTGAAAATCATATTGATTTCAAAAGAATATGCAATGTTAAAATATTTGGAATTTCGGAGACTCAGTAAAACTTGATGGAGTTCCAGATACGAAAATTTTAGAATTATGTTGGTACAAAAAATAGTTTAGAGTAGGAAGCAACTGCTTCCCGACACAAAAATGCAGTGCAGGCTTTGGGATTATTAAATATAATCACTAAATCAGAATCCGTTATGAACCTTCACGTATTTAACATTGCTCTACAAAACATAAATAATTTAAGCAAATATTTTCAAACAACAAATGCAAGGCTCGATGATCTTCAATATTGGCTTCCAGTGCGTCAACCGTTGCGGGCCCCTTTATACATGAGCTTTGGCAAATAATCTAAAGGCGTGAAATCGCACGATCTATGCGGCCAATTGACCGACCCCAACGTGAATTAAACTTCAATAATCTGCAAGCGTTGTTCGATTTTAAGTCGATTCATGGTTAAATTATAGACCAAACTGAACATATTTGACATGTAACATGTTTCACGAAAACAGCTGAGCTGGCAACAAAACGTTTACCAAATTTGTTTTAAGTCAATATGAAGATTTGCCTGATGATACGATAGCATTTTAATATTGGAGAACAGATGAATGAAGCTTCTGAATTTATTGATGATTATAGAAGTAACCTGAAATTGATATGGAAATTAGCGTAGAAACTATTCCCAGCAAAATTTCACATTACCAAATAATCCGACGAGTAAGCAAAGTTCGATAATGGTAAGTACTTATTATTTCGCCACTTTTCTCATTATTTTAACATGGGGATGTCATTGGAGGGAAGTACTTCCCAAAAGCATACAATAAAGTAGCATAATAAGTACTTATTTGTAGCATAGGCATACCACATAAATATGTGCTAATGTTTTCACGATTTTAAGTACTTAAATAATGCATTACCAATAAGTTACAAAATACGTAGTAGATATGGTAGATATGAAGAGATGGCCATTTAAAGTAATTTTGTGCATATTGTCGCGCATATTTCGAATTTCTGAACACAAACCACCATGTGAAAAATTCTTCAATGGTCTAACATCATACGATATACGTAAATATTTTTGGTATTTTCATTCAATTTGCACGTATTTTTGGAAAACTTGTTGAAAATAAATAAATCTTCTACAATAAGCCACATATAGCAAAAATTGCATTATACTAAAATTTGCCAAAAATTATTTTGATAAAAAAATCACTTATTTCTGTTATTATTGGGATGTCATTATTTGGTAATGCAGGGAATAATGACAGGTACTTACCAAGATTTTGCTGGGTTGTGCTAAATATATCTTCAAGACTCTATATGACAATAAGCCAATCAAAGAAAGAAAACGTTGATAGAAATACATGAAATGTGCATTCAAAACCAGTAAGGAAAGGCAGAAATTCGGGCGGGGCTGACTATATAATACCCTACAGCTCCCTAACAATGCGATAAGAGTCATTATACCCTCACTTTAGTGTGACGAGGGTATATATATCTATATATCATTTGCTACGGAAAAAAGTGTAACACATCGAAGGAGTGACCTAAGACCCCAAGTATGTTCGGCGGAAATCCGTTTTGGGTCATTTTAAGTCGAATGAGCAATGTCCGTCCGTCTGTCTGTCTGTCTGCTGGCTGGTGCGCACGATAACTCTCGAAAGGAGTAACCGATTGACTTCAAATTTCGTATGTGGTAATATTTTTTTCTATCTCCGGCTAAGTTCGAAGATGGGCCATATTGGTCCACTCCTTCTGGTACCTCCCCCACAAAGGGTTAACATGTTGTGAAATATTGATTCTTTAATAACTTATATGGGTAAAAATAAAACAAGTGTGTCAACATTTTTTGGAAGGTCAAGATTTTTTTGAAATTTTTTATTAATCTGGTTGAGAATTTGAAAAAAATAAAACAATTTCAACCGTTTTGCAAAATTTTGATTTTTTCGCGAGATATGACCTATTAAATTTTTCTGAGTGCGTTTAGAAAACTGCAATTTTCTCCGGAAATATTGATCGGATTCGACTGAAATTTTTGCAGGTCAGTTCGAAACATTTCCTAAAATCTAAATATATCATAAACTTTAATTACCAACTGACCATATGAAAAATATTGCAAAATATTTTTTGCATATGCGAATAATTTCACTTTCTGGAGCAGTGATTTGAAATATTTTATATTTAGAATGCGTCCTATATTGACGTCCACCAGAATCAGAAAAAACATTTTGGTAGATCGCGCTTTGTAAAAATTTACAGCAAATTTACTGACACTACCTTTTTGAAAATATTTTTGGTTTATTATTACAGGACCTCAAGTACCTTATTAATTTTGTCAAAATTTGCACAATAGCTGAATCCATTAGTTCTGAGTCCAAAAACGCATTAATTTTTTTTTCGGCGGATCAAGTTCTCAGTATCGCGACCTTTCAAACTGTGGATATATAATTTGCAATATCTCCGTCAATTCCTAATCAATCTGTACAAAATCAACGACAAAAGAGACGTGAGAAAAGCCACTTTCATATCTTGTTTCCTAATATATGTTTTCGTAACCCATTAAGAGCCAAATTTTTACTTTTTGTGTTAAATGCAATGATTTTGGAAAATGCGTCATGGACTGGACTGTTCGTGCGGTGGAAGTATAAATTCGCGATTCTTTAATACATACAACACCTTAAGCTTTATTTCAAGATATAAACCTTTAAAAACCACAATAAAATTTAGCATATTGCCTCTAAAACTTTTGCCATACATTGAAACTAAAATTATGTTAAAAATTCCAAAGTCCATTCTATATTATTTCATTACCAAATAATAAAATTTTGTATAGGTTACAATAAAATAGTAATATTTTATGTTCTTATGGGAAACTTTGGTCATATAATACATTGAAATAAAGCTTAAGGTGTTGTATGTATTAAAGAATCGCGAATTTATACTTCCACCGCACGAACAGTCCAGTCCATGACGCATTTTCCAAAATCATTGCATTTAACACAAAAAGTAAAAATTTGGCTCTTAATGGGTTACGAAAACATATATTAGGAAACAAGATATGAAAGTGGCTTTTCTCACGTCTCTTTTGTCGTTGATTTTGTACAGATTGATTAGGAATTGACGGAGATATTGCAAATTATATATCCACAGTTTGAAAGGTCGCGATATTGAGAACTTGATCCGCCGAAAAAAAAAATTAATGCGTTTTTGGACTCAGAACTAATGGATTCAGCTATTGTGCAAATTTTGACAAAATTAATAAGGTCCTTGAGGTCCTGTAATAATAAACCAAAAATATTTTCAAAAAGGTAGTGTCAGTAAATTTGCTGTAAATTTTTACAAAGCGCGATCTACCAAAATGTTTTTTCTGATTCTGGTGGACGTCAATATAGGACGCATTCTAAATATAAAATATTTCAAATCACTGCTCCAGAAAGTGAAATTATTCGCATATGCAAAAAATATTTTGCAATATTTATCATATGGTCAGTTGGTAATTAAAGTTTATGATATATTTAGATTTTAGGAAATGTTTCGAACTGACCTGCAAAAATTTCAGTCGAATCCGATCAATATTTCCGGAGAAAATTGCAGTTTTCTAAACGCACTCAGAAAAATTTAATAGGTCATATCTCGCGAAAAAATCAAAATTTTGCAAAACGGTTGAAATTGTTTTATTTTTTTCAAATTCTCAACCAGATTAATAAAAAATTTCAAAAAAATCTTGACCTTCCAAAAAATGTTGACACACTTGTTTTATTTTTACCCATATAAGTTATTAAAGAATCAATATTTCACAACATTTTAACCCTTTGTGGGGGAGGTACCAGAAGGAGTGGGCCAATATGGCCCATCTTCGAACTTAGCCGGAGATAGAAAAAAATATTACCACATACGAAATTTGAAGTCAATCGGTTACTCCTTTCGAGAGTTATCGTGCGCACCAGCCAGCAGACAGACAGACAGACAGACGGACGGACATTGCTCATTCGACTTAAAATGACCCAAAACGGATTTCCGCCGAACATACTTGGGGTCTTAGGTCACTCCTTCGATGTGTTACACTTTTTTCCGTAGCAAATGATATATACCCTCGTCACACTAAAGTGAGGGTATAATGACTCTTATCGCATTGTTAGGGAGCTGTAGGGTATTATATAGTCAGCCCCGCCCGAATTTCTGCCTTTCCTTACTGGTTTTGAATGCACATTTCATGTATTTCTATCAACGTTTTCTTTCTTTGATTGGCTTATTGTCATATAGAGTCTTGAAGATATATTTAGCACAACCCAGCAAAATCTTGGTAAGTACCTGTCATTATTCCCTGCATTACCAAATAATGACATCCCAATAATAACAGAAATAAGTGATTTTTTTATCAAAATAATTTTTGGCAAATTTTAGTATAATGCAATTTTTGCTATATGTGGCTTATTGTAGAAGATTTATTTATTTTCAACAAGTTTTCCAAAAATACGTGCAAATTGAATGAAAATACCAAAAATATTTACGTATATCGTATGATGTTAGACCATTGAAGAATTTTTCACATGGTGGTTTGTGTTCAGAAATTCGAAATATGCGCGACAATATGCACAAAATTACTTTAAATGGCCATCTCTTCATATCTACCATATCTACTACGTATTTTGTAACTTATTGGTAATGCATTATTTAAGTACTTAAAATCGTGAAAACATTAGCACATATTTATGTGGTATGCCTATGCTACAAATAAGTACTTATTATGCTACTTTATTGTATGCTTTTGGGAAGTACTTCCCTCCAATGACATCCCCATGTTAAAATAATGAGAAAAGTGGCGAAATAATAAGTACTTACCATTATCGAACTTTGCTTACTCGTCGGATTATTTGGTAATGTGAAATTTTGCTGGGAATAGTTTCTACGCTAATTTCCATATCAATTTCAGGTTACTTCTATAATCATCAATAAATTCAGAAGCTTCATTCATCTGTTCTCCAATATTAAAATGCTATCGTATCATCAGGCAAATCTTCATATTGACTTAAAACAAATTTGGTAAACGTTTTGTTGCCAGCTCAGCTGTTTTCGTGAAACATGTTACATGTCAAATATGTTCAGTTTGGTCTATAATTTAACCATGAATCGACTTAAAATCGAACAACGCTTGCAGATTATTGAAGTTTAATTCACGTTGGGGTCGGTCAATTGGCCGCATAGATCGTGCGATTTCACGCCTTTAGATTATTTGCCAAAGCTCATGTATAAAGGGGCCCGCAACGGTTGACGCACTGGAAGCCAATATTGAAGATCATCGAGCCTTGCATTTGTTGTTTGAAAATATTTGCTTAAATTATTTATGTTTTGTAGAGCAATGTTAAATACGTGAAGGTTCATAACGGATTCTGATTTAGGGATTATATTTAATAATCCCAAAGCCTGCACTGCATTTTTGTGTCGGGAAGCAGTTGCTTCCTACTCTAAACTATTTTTTGTACCAACATAATTCTAAAATTTTCGTATCTGGAACTCCATCAAGTTTTACTGAGTCTCCGAAATTCCAAATATTTTAACATTGCATATTCTTTTGAAATCAATATGATTTTCAGGTTTGGAAATATGTACAGGAAATATGTATTGAAAAATGTTGATGCTGATTCTATGTTCGTATAGGAGTCGACAATTACCAAATTTAATTTGTATACCTTGCAGTGACTTCCAATTATTCCAATTATAGAAAAATTTTCATCTTATTTTTCCCAAAAAACCAAAATAAGTTTATGTAAAGAATTGGCATATCTACAGAACAATCAACGAAACCTAAGAATCGTTCTTCTACTTCCAAATTGATTCCAAACCTTTGAGTTTTTACATTCATTACAGCATTTGAAAAAAATTATATTATTTCTGGTAATTGCAAAATTGATAGATGATTGGAATTGATAAAATTAAAAAAATCCAGCAATATCTGTGGGCGGAGGGAGGTGCTAAAGAACTTCTGAAGAGGTATTAGACTACCCCCATCCCACGCTTATGAGCGTCATATTCCACGAGTATGATTCTGTTGAACAGTGTTGCTACAAATTTTCACCAGAGAAAACGAAGCCGATGCACGACCAAAACTGGGTCAGCTGTGGCGGCTTGCGCTTTATTGTACAATATAAAATACACGAATTTTCTGTACATCTTTGTTGCAAGTAACATGGGTGAGAATAGATTTGCATACAATATCCCTAAGATGTCGTTGTTAAACGGGGACTCCTTTGTGCATAGAATTTAATTTTAATAGCATTACACAAAAGTTTTAATAACAAATGAATATTTTTATACCCTCACTTTAGTGTGACGAGGGTATATATCATTTGCTACGGAAAAAAGTGTAACACATCGAAGGAGTGATCTAAGACCCTAAGTATGTTCGGAGGAAATACGTTTTAGGTCGTTTTAAGTCGAATGAGTCCGTCCGTCTGTCTGTCTGTCTGTCTGTCTGTGTGTCTGCTGGCAGGTGCGCACGATAACTCTCGAAAGGAGTAACCGATTGACTTCAAATTTGGTATGTGGCATTATACAACGGCGCCACATGCCGAATACGACATGGGCAGCATCTCAGTGGACAAATACGCGTAGAGAAAGGCGTGCGACAAGGTTGCGTACTATCCCCACTGCTCTTTAACATTGTCCTTGATGCATTGATGTCGCGGGTATCTCAGCACAACAGAGGAATCACCTGGGGAATAAACGGCAAACTTAGCGATCTCGACTATGTTGACGACATCTGTCTCCTGGCTCATAAACATTCAGACATAACTGGAATGTTAAATGATGTTGAGAAATTTGCCGCGCTTGCCGGATTGTTCATCAACATTCCTAAAACCAAAGTTATGCGCATTAACACCAACAACCCCCAACCAATTAAGATAGGCGATATTCCAATTAATACCGTAGAGTCATTCTGCTACCTCGGCAGCATCATAACAACTACAGGTGGTTCAGCTGAAGATATACGGTCTCGAATAAACAAAGGTCGTGCAGCCTTCAGTTCACTCGAAAAGGTATGGAGATCCACACACATCTCGAGGGACACAAAAATTAGAACATGGAACACATCGAGGAAAGAGCTACAAGCACTACAAGCTTTCATAAACCGCTGCTTAAGGAAAATCATACGCGTATTTTGGCCCAATAAAATCTCCAATGAAAACCTATGGACAACCACGAAGCAAGAACCAATTATTCAGGAAATCCGACGCCGCAAGTGGAAGTGGATTGGTCATACCCTCAGAAAGCCGCAAGACGATATTGCACGCACAGCCCTCGATTGGAATCCACAGGGAAGCCGCAGAAGAGGAAGACCTGCAAATACGTGGAGACGCCTGGTAGACGCAGAAGGCACAGTGAAAGGGTACACATGGAATGAAATTAAAAACCTAGCCTTAGATAAAATGAAGTGGAATGATTTTGTTACGGCCCTATGCTCCCCTTAGGAACTATGGGAAAATATATATATATATAATATTTTTTTCTATCTCCGGCTAAGTTCGAAGATGGGCCATATTGGTCCATTCCTTCTAGTACCTCCCCCACAAAGGGTTAAAATGTTGTGAAATATTGATTCTTTAATAACTACTATACTACTTATTCTAATCTTCTGAAATTCCACACATAGTATTAGTTTATTAGTCGCTATCAACTCGAGAAAAATGGGCGAAGTTGCCACGTCCCTTTAGGTACCTCCCACACAAATGCACCGTTTTGCACCAAAAATTTACAGCTTATAACATTAATAACGGTGTATAAAAATACTTGAAATTTTGCACAGTGTTATGCTTTTATATTGCCTACAATCCAGAGAAAAATGGGCGTTGTTGCCACGGCCCTTTTGGTACCTCCCATACAAAGGTACCATTTTGCACTAAAAGTTAACAGCTTATAACATTAGTACAAGTGTATAATAATACTTGAAATTTTTTACAGTGTAATGTTTTTGTAGTGCCTATAGTCCTGTGAAAAATGGGCGTTATCGCCACGCCCCTTTTTGTACCTCCCACACAAAATGGCCAAATCATACCACAATTTAATATCTCATAACGTTTATACCAGTGCACAGAAACGCTTATAATTCGGCGCAGTGCAATGCATTTAAAGTATCTACTGTTCAGCGAAAAATAGGTGTATTTGTTAAACCCCTTCTGGTAGCTCCCACACAAATTGACAGAATAATTCGTGTAATATTCTATATTACATTACTCACAAAGTGACACAAATTGACAGAATAATTCGTGTTATATTCAATATTACATTACTCACAAAGTGAGGGTATACCTTAGTCGGTTTACCCGACTGAAACTTTCTTACTTGTTATTGAAAAAGTTGAAGCGGATAACCTTAGTAATCAACAAAACCGCTTTAATGAAAAAGTTGAAGCGGATAACCTTTGCCAAAGGCATATAACAATAGGCCGATTTTATACCCTACACCACACTGTGGTACAGGGTATTATGACTTTGTGCATTTGTTTGTAACACCCAAAAGGAGAAGAGATAGACCCATTGTTTATTATACCGATATAAGGTTAACAACTGTAACTTTAATACAAGTGCATACAAAAACTTCAAATTTTGTACAGTGTAATGCTTTTATAGTACCTACAGTTCACTGCAAAATGGGCGTCGTTGACACACCCCTTGTGGCACCTCCCATACAAATGGACTATTTTGCACCTAAAGTTAACAGGTGCACCTAAAGTAGTTAACAATGTAGGCATGAATTTAAGGCATGCTTTATACAGAATAAAATAATATATAAGCGTTTGAGTTTTTCTTTTATTTCGTTGTTACTACAAAATTGATTTGAGAGTCTTCGGTGAGGTATTCTGTAAAAATTGCATCTGCACCTAAGGTACACTTTGGACGCTACATCATGACATGACCTTCTACATAAAATTAAATAATGCATTGATTATCTTCGGAATGGTCTCATTTCATTCACGGTCGATCAGACTTTACGATAAAATAATAAAAAATATAGTGATTGTGCATTTCTCGATGTTTTTATGACGTGTTTCATAAACAGCTAAAAAATTTGGGTAATTTTTTAGCTGTTTACTTTTATTTGGATAGATAAACAAGTCTCATCCCACTGAGAGACCACAAAGCTCTTAAAGGAAATGACCTAAGCTTTTGTTTGAGCATAAAATAAGAAAAATATATAGTTTTTGACAAAAATGTCAAAACAAGTTTTAATAAAAACCAGTAAGGAAAGGTAGAAAGTCGGGCGGGGCCGACTATATAATACCCTACACCTCCCTAACAATGCGATAAGGGTTATTGCGATAATAATTTCGAATAATTGGTAAATGGGTAAGAACATATATATGCGGATATATCTAATTCTGAACCGATAATCGCTAAATTAAGCAATATTCGTTCCTAAATAGAGAAACATCTTTCTGGAGAATTTTGTAATGATCGGAAGTAAAGTACAACTTCTATAGCGCTTTGTAACCAAATCAGGAGGAACATATATATGGAGCTTATATATTAATCTGAATCGATTTTCCCTGAATACTCATGCATGTAAAATAGAAACCTCTTTCTGTCGAATTTCGTACTGATCGGATATAAAATACAGTCTCTACAGCGCTTGAATGTCAAATCGGTGCTAACATATATATGGGGGCTATATCTAAATCTGAACCGATTTTCTCCAAATTTGGCAGTATTCCTTCATGTAATAAGAAACCTCTTTCTGCCGAATTTCGCTGTGATCGGATATAAAATACAGTTTCTACAGCTATTGAATTTCAAATCGGGTGCAACATATATATGGGGGCTATATATAAATCTGAACCGATTTCCCCCAAATTTTGTATTGTATCTAAGTGTATCACGAGACTACTCTCTGTCAATTTTTGTACAAATCGGTTACAAAATGTTGCTTATACAGTGCATATATGCCAAATCGGAGGTACATATATATGGGAGCTATATGTAAATCTGAACCGATTTTAACCAAATTCAATAGGGATCGTCCTTGGGCCTAAAAAGAGATATGTGCAAAGTTTCGTTGAGATCGGACCATAATTGCGACCTGTACTTTGATTACAAGAATACGTCTACAGACAGACAGACAGCTAAATCGACTCAGAAAGTGATTACAAGTCGATCGGTATAATAAACAATGGGTCTATCTCTTCTCCTTTTGGGTGTTACAAACAAATGCACAAAGTCATAATACCCTGTACCACAGTGTGGTGTAGGGTATAAAAATTGACCGATATTGCCCATTTTCAATCCCAAGTTACCTGCATCTATAAGAAGTATCTATACCAAATTTCATTTATCTAGCTCAATTATTGTAGACTGTAGCGTGATTAAAACAGACCGACGGACAGATGGACATGGCTATATAGTCTCAGAATTTTACGACGATTAAGAATATGTAAACTCTATAGGGTCTCAGACCAATATTTGGAGGAGTGAACAAATATATATAGGATGGGGCAATGTTGGAGGGTATACAAATAATTTGTGTTTCTTGTATAACTTAGAAATTCTATTTACAATTTATGCTATACAGAAAAAGTGAAGTTAGTTAATAAACACAAACAATATGTGTATAGTTATTTACGTATGAATGTAGTGGGTTGAAAATTAAAGTTCAGCGGAGGCGGAACTGAATGGAAGTGCTAATAAATTAAAAAAGAAGCTTGAAAGATTTGCGAAATATTTTTCACAGTTTCCAAAAAGAGAAGAGTTTATTGTCGCTAAAACGGAGTAAATCAAACGGAGTTATAATCAAATAGAGGCCACATTCAACAAGTTTAGGGAATTTCTCAACAAGTAGCAACGTTGATTAATGGGAAAGCACGTTTTCGGCGGTTATCATATTTAATAGCTTTTATCTTTAATTTTTAAACCGATTCTCTGTTCTGATTGAGTTAAATTATTTTGAATGTAATTTTTCGTCTTTGAGTCAGTAAATATTTGGAAAAGCAAAAGTGATTGATTTTATTAATTTTCGTAGAAAATTGGCTTTTCTGCTTGTATATAGGTAGCGCAAACGTGCACTTTCTGCTTGAAATTCCTTGCTCAAATTATTAATAACGGATAGAATATATGTATATATCGGGCGGGGCCGACTATATAATACCCTACACCTCCCTAACAATGCGATAAGGGTCATTGCCATAATAGTTTGGAATAATTGGTAAATAGGTAGAAACATATTATCTAATTCTGAAGCGATAATCGCTAAATTAAGCAATATTCGTTCCTAAATTGAGAAAGATCTTTCTGGAAAATTTTAATGATCGGAAGTAAAATACAACTTCTATAGCGGTTTGATGCCAAATCAGGAGGAACATATATATGGAGTTTTAATATAAATCTGAACCGATCTTTCCTGAATACTCATTCATGTAAAAAGACCTCCTTCTGTCGAATTTCGTAATGATCGGATAAAAAATACAGTCTCTACAGCGCTTACATGTCAAATCTGGGGTAACATATATATGGGAGCTATATCTAAATCTGAACCGATTTTCTCCGAATTTGGCAGTATTCCTTCATGTAATAAGAAACCCCTTTCTGCCGAATTTCGCACTGATAGGATATAAAATACAGTTTTTTCAGCGCTTACAGGTCAAATCGGGGGTAACATATATATGGGGGCTATATCTAAATCCGAACCGATTTTCTCCGAATTTGGCAGTATTCCTTCATGTAATAAGAAGCCTCTTTCTGCCGAATTTCGCACTGATCGTATATAAAATACAGTTTTTCCAGCGCTTACAGGTCAAATCGGGGGTAACGTATATATGGGGGCTATATCTAAATCTGAACCGATTTCTTCCAAATTTAAAAGTGTTCATTCATATAATAGGAAACCTCTTTTTGACGAATTTCAGACTGATCGGATATAAAATACAGTTTTTACAGCGCTTACATGTCAAATCGGGGGTAACATTTATATGGGGGCTATATCTAAATCTGAACCAATTTTCTCCGAATTTAGCAGTATTCCTTCATGTAATAAGAAACCTCTCTTTGCCGAATTTCGCACTGATCGGATATAAAATAACATTTTTACAGCGCTTACATGTCAAATCGGGGGTAACGTATATATGGGGGCTATATCTAAATCTGAACCGATTTCTTCCAAATTTAATAGTGTTCATTCATATAATAAGAAACCTCTTTCTGCCGAATTTTATACTGATCGGATATAAAATAAAGTTTTTACAGCGCTTACATGTCAAATCGGGGCTAACATATATATGTGGGCTATATCTAAATCTGAACCGCTTTTAACCAAATTCAATAAGGATCGTCCTTGGGCCAAAAAAAAGATATGTGTAAAGTTTCGTCGAGATCGGACCATAATTGCGACCTGTACTTTGATTACAACAATACATGCACAGACAGACGGATATAGCTAAATCAACTCAGAAAGTGATTCTAAGTCGATCGGTATAATAAACGATGGGTCTATTTCTTCTCCTTTTGGGTGTTACAAACAAATGCACAAAGTTATAATACCCTGTATCACAGTGTGGTGTAGGGTATAAAAATAGCTAGTCATTTATTCTTCAATGCCACCAGCAAAAATTCCTTGTATATACTTCATAGTAACAGGAAGTGAAATACAATTTTAAACAATTCCATTGCTCAAAAATTCTTGGAATAAAACCCTCGAGCAAAAGCCACCATGTTTTGCTTATATCGAACATTTTATGTAAAATAATTCTATTTTTTTTAAAGAGTCCTCCAACTACACCAGACATTGCATGCAAAGGAATTTTGCACGACCCTATATTGATTCCTTGATTTTTCCAGGCGGAAAAAATCGGGCCAAAATCTGTCCAAACTACAAAATTTTTAACTTTTTCTGCCCAAATTTGGTCCGAAACGCCTGAAACGGCAACACTGATATTGTGTGCCATCCTTCGGCGGCATCTGTATGTTTTTTTGTCGTTGGACATAGACAAAAGCAAAGACACACACCACATAAACAACTGAAAACGTTGCAACGTGCCTCATAGATGTCGCAAAGCACATTTTGACAAGTAGAGTTATTTTGGTTCAACGCCATTGTCATCATAAACACTAAAACTAATAGATGGTCCGTCGTACTCTTTATAAAGTGACAGTAACGAACGATTAAATTTTTGACATTTGTTTTGCTCTCTTCGAGTTATTTTGGCATTCTCTTGCTAACTCTCGAGATTTAATTTACTGATTTAAAGATGTGTTTTTTGCTATTTTATTTTAAAAAACAATTGTGTTTGCTCCAATTGTGATTGTAAAGTGAAATGTTTGAGGAAAAATGCCAAAAATATGAATAAAAAATAAAAACAAATTTGTGCTCTTTCTTCTCTTAACTACTAATGTCAAAAATTTAATCGTTCGTAACTCGAGAAATTTGCTTAAGGGAGCGAAGGACCATCTATTAGTTTGAGTGTTTATGATTGTCATCAGGAGAATGATTTTTTTGCACAGTCTAATTACTATTTTGCTCGTGCAGTAATTGCATATAATGGAAATTTGTATAAACAATGTTTAATGGCGAAATTAAAAGGAATTCTAACTGTTTGATTTTCTTAAAGAAAAATATATACGTACTTATATTTATATATATTTTTTTCAACAAAAGCAATGTCTAAGATCTAGAGACTAACGTCCGTCTCTGTATATATGTATGTACAATTCATGTGGTTTAATTGCACTTAAAAGAGAGTTTGAGTCAAGTAAACTCTCTCTTTATTCAACTAAGAACACTCTCTTATTGATTTTCATAAGCTTTAACTACTAAGAACGCGTATATATAAGATGATAAGAATAAAGTCGAATCGAATCGAATTTACATATCGTCTTCGTTGGCTACTGATAAGACCTGCAATAAATGAAACGGAATATTCATTCGATTTATCAGTTTAAGTGATTTTTTGAAGAACTTTATAAGGAATTCTCTAAGAAAAAAAACGAAATGAAAGACAAGTCCAACAAAATTTATATTACGATTTTTGTAATATTTATTATGATTGCACCAATTTCAGCATTAAACTTGGTAAGTGTTAAGATTAAGTATATAAATAAATTAAATTATTTAATGAATTGTGTTTGAAATTATTTTTATACAAAAAAGTAGCATAAAATGTATTTATTAATATATTTTAAACATTAAAGTTCAAAAAAATATAAATGCGAAAAAAGTCCACAAATAAATATTTTTTTGGTTAATAGTCAAAGTAACCATTACAAATCGTTGTTCAATTAACTAAAAGTGAAAGTGCAAAGTATTAATTTGAAAAGAAATATTTGCGAAATTATCCACGGAAAAAATATGAAACTTGAACCGGAATAGAAAACTCGAAAACCGAGCACAAAGTGAAATAATAACCTACTCCACTTAGTTGCAGCAGAATAAGCGGACATACATATGTACATACTTATATAACGTAACGTACTTATATATGTACTTCCAAACCAAACGACCAAAACATTACAATTTGAAAATTTGACCTCTTCGATTTCATTGACATTTGGCACAATTGTACTGCAAGACAATGCGGAATTATGGCCTTTTACCGTTTGTCCAAATTAATTGTGTGATTTTGACTTTATAAGTATAGGGTGCCAAAGGTGGTCGGTCACCTACAACATTTTTCTACAAATTTAGCTATTTTTAAGTCGACATAACTCTTGAACGGAGTGTCAGATTTATTGAAATCTTTATAAGTATAAATATATATACATATATATATGTACTAGCAGACCCCAGCAGACGTTGTTTAAATTTCAGTCAAATCGCTCTGGAAATGCGAATTTTGCAAAAAACTTGACCACTTCCGCAGTCAAATCGCTCTGGAAATGCGAATTGACTAAAAAATTTCTTGACCACTCCGCAATTTATCGCGTTGAAAATAATTCTAAAACACAAATGACCCCAAATTGTTAAATTTTCAGCCCATTGTCTTTTATGGTTTCGGAGATCATGCGTTACTAACAAACGTACAAAGGATTTTATATAAAAAGAAGATATATGGGCAAATATCAAAATTTTTTAATTTTAAAGTAAAGTTTTTTTTCAAGATTTTTTTTGGCAAGCACATCAACGGCTTTTATAACAGAAGAAGATAGAAATATAAACATGCAAAAACCGTTGGTGTGAATAAATTTCATCAAAGTCCGCGAAAGTTATGGCGGTTTCAAATTGAAATTTAAAAAAAATTGTATAAAATGCAATTTTTAGCGGGATTCGGAAAACTAAAAATACAATCATAGAACATTAGCATTCACTGACAAAATATTCACTGTAGCTTCATTATTCGGATAAATATAGCGAATCCAAAAATATAATTTTTGCAATGTGCATAATTTGCACAATCATCAAAATAAAATGACGGCCCTCCGATTTCGGAATAGAGCGTTAAAAATCCTTTTATTTCACGTACACTTCCGCCATATCTGTTCCCCGCACTGGGTGTGCCTTGACGATCATTGCTGAGACAAAAATGTCACGTTCTTCGCGTACAAGACTTCAATCTTCAAATAAGTATCCATGATTGTTAAGTGCACCACAGCAGTACGCCCGAAGAACATAGAATTTCAGACGTTTATACTATTAAAAATGTCAAGGACAAAATTTGCAATTTTTGCAAAAATTTAAAAAAGTGAATAAAATTTCAGCTATTCATTATTTTGTTACGGCCCTCTTATTTTTGGATTCACCAGGTCAAAAGCCATCTGGGATAATTAATTCAGCTCAACCTATACATAACTGTCGAAAAACAAAGAACACTTGAAATCGCATTTCAAAAAGTTATGAGCTATAATTTTTTGCGGAAAGATCTCACATGAACAGTGCTCACGAAAAATTCTTCCTCGATGTGTCCCTCGTGTTTTTTGTAACTGGCCAGTAACTTCAGAATAAATAGTTTGGCCACAACTTATAAAAAAATTTATACAGATATGAACATTTCTAGGACTTTTTTCACAATTTTGAAATTTATGTGCTTATAACTTCTAAAGTTTTTTAGATAATAACAAACTTTTTTGGGAAAAAACTTTTATGTTTGTGGTTTATCTAATTCCATCAACTTATGCACCGAAATCTGTACACAAAGCGAGAAAAGGGTAAAACACATACATTACCCTTGTGTTAAAAAAATTTGATATTTGCCCATATAAACTATTTGTTTTGAAAGTAGCGTAGCTCCATTTGTTTTAAAAAAATCTGGGTGAATAGTAGAAATAAAATATCGGCATACAGCTCATCACAAGTCTTCAAAGTTTCGACAAGGTCTATAGTTTTTCGTTTTTGAGGCCTATTAACCCACTTTTTGCAAAGGTGAATGTAGTTAAGACACTTTCAAAAAAAACTTTGTATACAAAATGTTTGTTTTGAAAGTGGCGTAAACGACTATTTCCTATATAAAAATTTTCCTTTCGAAACAATTTTATATTATTTCTTTACTAAATGGCCGAATATGTTCAAAAGAGTTACAAGTACATCGTTTTGAAAAAAATTCATTTTGTATACTCAAAACAATATGTTCGTAAATGTTTATAGATTTAAGAAGACTTGGTGCGAATTGATGATTTCATCAATTTCATCATTTGCTGCAGGTTAGAAGTAGACGTTCAACGTCTCATGTCCATTGACATACACCTGAGCCAGTGGTTCGGTCTATTGTGCGCTATTTATTTTTGATATGTTCAAACCTCATGAGTTACAAAAAATCGGTACTAGACACCCATTTTCTCAGCATCTTCCAGTCATATTCTCTGTGATGAGTCAAATCAGGTAATATGTCGGAGCCGAAATATCGATCATTTGCTGCAACTTAGAGAAATTTTCCGCACGGATTGTTGTTCACAACTAATAAAATGTTCTATCCATAAGATAAATATCATCTATATTCCTCCTAAGAATGACCTATGGTTAACAACCTCAAGGTCTAGTGCAATATTACTTTTTATTTTCATTAATTTTTATCAAGAAAAGGTAAATACAATTCAATTTTAACCGAAGAAGATCTTTTGTTAAAGTTTTGCTACAATTCGTTGTTTAAGACGAAATTGCATTTTAATTAAACTCATTGATAATTTCAAAACTGCATTAAATTGTAGCATTTTAACCATACTTTAATAATAAATCATGAGTTCTGCAATAGTATCCATGGTTTGTTTCAATATCCACGGTAATTACAGTCACGCCACTATCAAAACAAACGTTTTTGTAGTTTTATTCCCTAGCAAAACTTATGTTTTAAAAATCTAAGTCACCTTTGTCTTTTTTGAGAAAATTCTTTTTGGTAAAATTATATCCGTTTTTTAAATTCCCAACATTTACGCGCACAGTGGGGTAAAAAGGGATAAATTTGGTACAACGGCCAACTCCAAATGGTAAGATCTAGAATCGTGAAATTTTCTGCGAGAGTTGCTCTTGGGACGTAAACTAGAACAAGGAGCGATTTTTTTGAAAATTTTTGGGGTACAGTGGGACAAAAAGTGATAAATATGGTACCACCGCCAACGTTAACGCCTAGAATTAAAATGGTGAAAATTGAAGCGTGGGATGTCCTTAGGATAACGGATCGGGGTAGTCATTTTTTTTTTGTAATCGTACTTTTCGGGACACAGTGGGGCCAAACGTGTAAAATGGTTTAAAAATGTGTAATATGGTGGTTTAAAAATGTGTAATATGGTCCCATGGTTCTAGGATAGTTTTTGTATCATAATCTAGAGATAGGAAGTGATTTGTGGAAATTCTAACTTTAAAAGGCAAAGTGGGGCAAAACAATCAATCTGGCAAAATTGGAACTTAAACTTAAGATGTAAAGAGCACAGTGGGTCAAAAACATTAAATAATGTATAGTGGACAAAAATGATACAGTGGATAAAATGTGATTAAGTATGGTACAGTTAAGGATTAAGGGTTAAGGGTTAAGTATGGTAGAGTGGGGACAAATTTTAAATATGGTACATTGAGGGTTAGATATGGTGGAGTGGGGCAAAAATGTATTAACTATGATACTGTGGGGCAAAAAAGATTAAATATGGTACAGTGTGACAAAAAATGGTTAGCTATGGTACATTGTGTCGAAAGGGGGTCAAAAGGGGGTTAAGTATGGTAGAGTGGGGACAATTTTTAAATATGGTACAGTGAGACAAAAGTCTTAAATATGGTACAGTGAGACAAAAAGGGTTAAATATGGTACAGTGGGGCAACAATATGGTACAGTGGGCAATCGTTAAATATGGTAAAGTAGGACAAAATGGATTAAATATGGTACAGTGTGATAAAAACGGTTAACAAATGTACAGTGTGTCAAAAAGTGGCAAAAAGGTGTTAAATATGATACACTGGAGCAAGTAGGATTAAATATGGTACAGTGGGGCAAAAAATTTTAAATACGTTACAGGGAGACAAAGGGTTTAATATTGCACAATGGGGCAAAAAACGGTTAACCATAGTACAGCGGGGAAAATATAGTTAAAGATGATAAAGTGAGACAAAATGGGTTACATATGGTACACTGGGCCAAAAAGCGTTACCTCGGAAATAGTGAGGCAAAAATGTGTTAACTATGGTACAGAGGGACAAAAATGATTAAATATGGTACAATGTGACATAAATGGTTGACTATTGTACAATGGGTCAAAAGGGTTAAATATGATACAGTGAGGAAAAAATGCTACAGTAGGACAAAAATGGTTAAATATGGTACTGAAATACAAAAAGGCAAAATCATTGTTCTAGGGAGAGGGCAACATCTGGAACATAAATATAAGATAAGAAGTCCTTTTTTCAAATGTTATGATTTTAGTTAATGTTTAATATTGTGGTGCAGAGTGGCTAAAAGGTGTCAAATAGGGTTGAGTATATTAAAAAAGGTTAAATGTGGTGCAGTGAAGCAAGAAGGGTTAAATATGGTACAGTGGGGTAAAAAATTGTTAAATACGATAAAGTTTGGCAAAATGGTAAATGAGGAACATAAATAATATAATTTGTTCCTACAGGGTGGCTGATATGTATTGTATGTAGTTGCTTCGCTTGCACGAAAGTGGCCAGTTACCGAATTTGGTTTTCTCCGATGAGAAGCCATTCCAAATTGAGCAGTTTGTGAACAAACAAAATGATCGGGCTTACTTGCCAAAGAGGTCAGCTTAAAATTTACACCTTCGATTGGCCACCAGAACTCAAGCGCCGCCGATGGTAATGGTGTGGGCCGCCGTAACGGCCGATGGTCGCTCCCCGCTCGTATTCATCGACCATGGGGTCAAAATAAATGCCGAATATTATCGGGAAAATGTCCTAAAGACAGTATTGAAGCCCTGGGCAAACAAACATTTCGGCCGCAGACCATGGACATTCCAACAGGACTCAGCACCATCGCACTCAGCACGCGTCAACCAAGAATGGCTTAAAAAGGAGGTTCCTCGCTTCATTTCTACCGCACAATGGCCACCAAGATCTCCGGATCTCAATCCACTGGGCTTTTGCGCCTGGGGCATTTTAGAGAGTAAGGTTCGTGATATGGTTGATTAACCATATCGGCCCACTCATTGTAGAACTTCCCCCGCAAGGGGTTAACATTTTGTAACATATTAAAACTCGTATAAATACTATACTACTCACGGGAAGCCTGTAGTATTGTATACATAGTAATTGTTCAAAAGTGACACCACACTTTAGAACATCAGTGTGAAACGTCCTCTGCTGCGCGGCAATATGTGTATAGGGCCCAGCGTTGCCAGATATTTTTTGAAAAAAAAACTTAAAATGTTCAAAGAAAAAACATATTTTGCAACAAAAAAAACTTATTACTTCTATTTTATATACAAATCAAAAAATAGTAGCAATTCAATCTTAAATAGTTGAAATGCTTCTTTGTAACTCTTCATATTCATAGTTTAGGTTTTAAATGGTAAAATGATTGGCGATGGGCCATATTTATCTGGATGATTAAAACTATAAATTATTCCCGAAGACAAAACTCCAGGGTGCATTCCGCCCTTTACGTCGTTAAATTGCAATCTCGGAGCCCCTAAATTAGAAAATATGATTTTCTAAAAATGATTTAGTTTTTGTTTCTAAATTATGTCCACAACATCTCACTATTAAGCTCTAATTATGTTTTTGTTGCGTTAAAAAATGTGTAATTCAATTTATAGAAATTTATTCGTATGCTTCCACTATAAAGTACATGATTAATTTTATTTCCAAAATCGAATAATAATTTAATATTAAACCTTAAATGAAATGGTTTTGTGTTTTTCTTAGATAATAATATAACATTAAATTTTTACAGAACTTAAAAAACTTATTTGTGGAAGAATAAAACTTAAAAGTGCTATTTTCCATTTGAAACAACTTGAAAAATAAGTTTAAACTTATCCTCTGGGAACGGTGGTAGGGGCGTAAATGCGAATGCATTTATAAGCACAGTCATCACTCTAAAGCACTAATTACAGTAGAGTTGTGTAGTTCGTGAACGAACTAGTTCAACTCGACCATTCCATTCTCAGTAGTTTAACCCTGTCATTTCGTTCTCTCTTCTCATTTCGTTCTATCTTATCATCTGTTATGTCCTGTTTCCATTTTTACTTCATCATGAATGCAGGATGACGTTTGTATATTCAATGTATATTCCATTCGTGTCCCAAACAGATTCCTTTAATAGCAGCTGATTTGAACTGGTGATCTGAACTATAGAGCTGTTTAAATAAAGTGAGCTGGTAAGCTAAAGTGCTGATGAGCTGGTGAGCTAAAGTGAGCTGGTGAACTAAATGAAGGAACTAGTTCACTTAATTGAACTGAACTAAAAAGTGCGATCACTTAAAACAACTAAAGTTCCCAATAGACCGGGTCACCAAAAAAAGCTGTCAAATGCGAGGCGGAATATTAAAGGCGACCTCGAGACAAGTGCAAAAACATTTTTTTTTAATTTTTTCCGAGCCCGCGGAATCGGCTCAAAATCGTTTTTTTATCGTATCGGGTAATTAAAAAAAGTTATCAAATGCGAGGCGGAATATGAAAGCTCACTTCCGCACTTGCTAGCGGGAGTGCTGCAATGTTGTGTATATGTATCTGGTGGCATTCTACGTAATTGGTCACAAAATGGGCGGGATCGGACCAATGGGCGTGGCGCCGCCCTTATAAGCCAAATTTCGAAATTGATATATCTTGCACAATTTGTTAGCAAGAGTGCTGGAATTTTGTGTATATGTATATGGTGGCAGTCTACGTGACTGGTCCAAAAATGGGCGGAATCGGGCCAATGGACGTGCCACCGCCCATATAAGCAAAATTTTGAAATTGAATTATCTTCCTCATTTTTTTGCGAGAGTGTAGAAATTTTGCGTATATGTATCTGGTAACAATCTACATGATTGGCTTACAAATGGGCGGAATAGGACCAGTGGGCGTAGCACAGTCCATATTTTGATATATCTTGCAAGTATTATATAGGAAATACATGAACAAAAATGCTCGGTATGCGATAATTACAGCTGCTCACTCCAATACAATCGCAATATGATAATGTGATGCATGACCAATGAAACAAGAATTTGGAAATTTTATAATTATACATTTCTATTTTCTGGACTTTCCACTGAATTCGGTATTTTTTCATTCAGTGAATTTATTACTAATACCAGTAAGGAAAGGCATAAAGTCGGGCGGGGCCGACTATATAATACCCTACACCTCCCTAACAATGCGATAAGGGTCATGGCGACAATAATTGGTAAATGTATTTTGAAACGATAATCGCTAAATTAAGCAATATTCGTTCCTACATTGAGAAACATTTTTCTGGAGAACTTTGTAATGATCGGAAGTAAAGTACAACTTCTATAGCGCTTTGTAACCAAATCTGGAGGAACATATATATGGAGGTTATATATAAATCTGAATCGATTTTCCTTGAATACTCATTCATGTAAAATAGAAACCTGTTTCTGTCGAATTTCGTACTGATCGGATATAAAACACAGTCTCTACAGCGTTTACATGTCAAATTGGGGGTAACATATATATGGGGGCTATATCTAAATCTGAACCGAATTTCTCCGAATTTGGCAGTATTCCTTCATGTAATAAGAAACCTCTTTCTGCCGAATTTCGTACTGATCGGATATAAAATACAGTTTCTACAGCGCTAATTTTGACATGGGCAGCGAAGCGCAGCTAGTCTTTCTATTTTTCTATATTCTATATATATAAAAGAGAGTGTCTGTTTGTGGGTTTGTTTGTGGGTTTGTTTGTTTGTTTGTTTGTTCCGTATAGACGTCTAAACGGCTGGACCGATCATCTTGAAATTTTCACAGAATGTACATGTGAAGGGGGTGCTGAAAATAGGGTACTTGAATTTTCGATATATCAAGTGGGCGTGGACCCGCCCATATGGGTCAAATTTTGGTATTGAGAAAAATTTTTAGCTAGAGTGCTGAAATTTTGTGTGTACGCATTTAGGGTCAGATTATGTGAATTTTCAAAAAATGGGCGGAATCGGACCAATGGGCGTGGCCCCGCCCATACAAGCCAAATTTTGAAATTGAAATATTTTCCACAATTTATTACCGAGAGTTCTGTAGTTTTGTGTATATGTATCAGGTGACAGTCTACTTGATTGGTCCAAAAATGGGCGGGATCGGACCAATGGGCGTGGCCCCGCCCACATAGACCAAATTTTGATATCTTGCACAATTTGCTAGCGGGAGTGTTGTAATGTTGTACATATATATCTGATGGCATTCCACGTGATTGGTCCACAAACGGGCGGGATCGAACCAATGGGCGTGGCACCGCCCCTATAAGCCAAATTTAAAAAATTTGATATCTTGCACAATTTGTAAGCGAGAGACCTGGAATTTTGTGTATATATATCCGTTGGCGATCTACGTGAATGGTCAAAAAATGGGCGGGATCGAACCAATGGGCTTGGCCCCGCCCATATAAGCCAAATTTTGTAATTGATATAACTTGCACAATATGTTAGCGAGAGTGCTGGAATTCTGTGTATATGTATATGGTGGCAGTCTGCGTGATTGGTCCAAAACTGGGCGGGATCGGCCCAATGGGCGTGGTCCCGCCCACATAGACCAAATTTTGATATCTTGCACAATTTGCTGTCGGGAGTGCTGCAATGTTGTGTATATGTATCTGGTGGCATTCTACGTAATTGGTCAGAAAATGGGCGGGATCGGACCTATGGGCGTGGCCCCGCCCTTATAAGCCAAATTTCGAAATTGATATATCTTGCACAATTTTTTATCTAGAGTGCTGTAATGTTGTACATATGTATCTGGTGACAGTCCACGTGATTGGTCCAAAAATTGGCGGGATCTGACTAATGGGCGTGCCACCGCCCATATAAGCCAAATTTAGAAATTGATTTATATTGCTCATTTAGTTAGCGAGAGTGTTGAAATTTTGCGTACATGTATCTGGTAGCAGTCTACGTGATTGGCTTACAAATGGGCGGAATAGGACAAGTGGGCGTGGCACAGCCCATATTTTGATATAACTTGCAAGTATTATATAGGAAATACATGAACAAAAATGCTCGGTATGCGATAATTACAGCTGCTCACTCCAACACAATCGCAATATGATAATGTGATGCATGACCAATGAAACAAGAATTTGGAAATTTTATAAGTATACATTTCTATTTTCTGGACTTTCCACTGAATTCGGTATTTTTTCATTCAGTGAATTTATTACTAATACCAGTAAGGAAAGGCAGAAAGTCGCGCGGGCCGACTATATAATACCCTACACCTCCCTAACAATGCGATAAGGGTCATTGCGATAATAATTTGGAATAATTGGTAAATGTGGTGTGTGTGTGTGTATGTATATCTTATTTTGAACCGATAATCGCTAATATTCGTTCCTAAATTGAGAAACATTTTTCTGGAGAACTTTGTAATGATCGGAAGTAAAGTACAACTTCTATAGCGCTTTGTAACCAAATCTGGAGGAACATATATATGGAGGTTATATATAAATCTGAATCGATTTTCCTTGAATACTCATTCATGTAAAATAGAAACCTGTTTCTGTCGAATTTCATACTGATCGGATATAAAACACAGTCTCTACAACGCTTACATGTCAAATTAGGCGTAACATATATATGGGGGCTATATCTAAATCTGAACCGATTTTCTCCGAGTTTTGCGGTATTCCTTCATTAATAAGAAACCTCTTTCTGCCGAATTTCTTACTGATCGGATATAAAATACATTTTCTACAGCGCTTACATGTCAAATCGGGGGTAACATATATATGGGGGCTATATCTAAATCTGAACCGATTTTCTCCGAATTTGGCAGTATTCCTTCATGTAATAACAAACCTCTTTCTGCCGAATTTCGTACTGATCGGATATAAAATACAGTTTCTACAGCGCTTACATGTCAAATCGGGGGTAACATATATATGGGGGCTATATCTAAATCTGAACCGATTTTCTCCGATTTTGGCAGTATTCCTTCATGTAATAACAAACCTCTTTCTGCCGAATTTCGTACTGATCGGATATAAAATACAGTTTCTACAGCGCTTGAATTTCAAATCGGGGGTAACATATATATGGAGACTATATCTATATTTGAACTGATTTTCTCCGAATTTGGCAGTATTCCTTCATGTAATAATAGACCTCTTTCTGCCGAATTTCGCACTGATCTATATATATAAAAGAGAGTGTCAGTTTGTGGGTTTGTTTGTTTGTATGTTTGTTTCTTTGTTCCGTATAGACGTCTAAACGGCTAGACCGATCATCTTGAAAATTTCACAGAATATACATGTGTAGGGGATGCTGAAAATAGAGTACTTGAATTTTCGATATATCAAGTGGGCGTGGACCCGCCCATATGGGTCAAATTTTGGTATTGAGAAAAATTTTTAGCTAGAGTTCTGAAATTTTGTGTGTATGCATTTAGTGTCAGATTATGTGAATTTTCAAAAATGGGCGGAATCGGACTAATGGGCGTGGCCCCGCCCATATAAGCCAAATTTTGAAATTGAAATATTTTCCACAATTTTTTAGCGAGAGATCTGTAGTTTTGTGTATATGTTCAGGTGACAGTTTACGTGATTGGTCCCAAAATGGTCGGGATTGGACCAATGGGCGTGGCCCCGCCCACATAGACCAAATATTGAAATTTCGATATCTTGCACAATTTTCTATCGGGAGTGCTGCAATGTTGTGTATATGTATCTTGTGGCATTCTACGTGATTGGTCCAAAAATTGACGGGATCGGACCAATGGGCGTGGCACCGCCCATATAAGCCAAATTTTGAAATTGATATATCTTGCACCAAAAATTTACGTGATCGGACGAATGGGCGTGGCCCCGTCCATACAAGCCAAATTTTGAAATTGAAATATTTTCCACAATTCATTAGCGTGAGTTCTGCAAGTTTGTGTATATGTATCTGGTGACAGTCTTCGTGATTGGTCCAAAAATGGGCGGGATCGGCTCAATGGGCGTGGCCCCGCCCACATAGGCCAAATTTTGAAATTTCGATATCTTGCACAATTTGCTAGCGAGAGTGCTGCAATGTTGTGTATATGTATCTGGTAGCAGTCCACGTGATTTTTTCCAAAAATGGGCGGGATCGGACCAATGGGCGTGGCACCGCCCATATAAGCCAAATTTTAAAATTGTGATATCTTGCACAATTTGTTACCGAGAGACCTGGAAATGGTCCAAAAATGGGCAGGATCGGACCAATGGGCGTGGCCCCGCCTATATAAGCCACTTTTTGGACGCGATGCAACACTGCCAGTATCACAGTAACGAGCAATGGTACGAGAAACAAAAGTTTTATTCACATTTAAATGCTGGAAGGCTCTAACGATAGCCACTTGTGTTTTTGCACCCAAATATAAAGCAATCACACTATCACGCTTGAATTCCATCACGAATAATTTTTTTCTGAATGCAAAAGATCAAAATGCTTTTGTAAGCTTGTAAACAATAAAATGAACTGTCACTGAAATAAATCTGTCAGCTATCGGACTAGCGGTTTAGAAATGATAGCAACCTGAAGTTGGTTGCAATACATATCAGCCACCCTGTAGGAACAATTTATATTATTTATGTTCCTCATTTACCATTTTGCCAAACTTTACCGTATTTAACAATTTTTTACCCCACTGTACCATATTTAACCCTTCTTGCTTCACTGCACCATATTTAACCCTTTTTGATATACTCAACCCTATTTGACACCTTTTAGCCACTCTGCACCATAATATTAAACATTAACTAAAATCATAACATTTGAAAAAAGGACTTCTTATCTCATATTTATGTTTCAGATGTTGCCCACTCTCCCTAGAACCATGATTTTGCCTTTTTGTATTCCAGTACCATATTTAACCATTTTTGTCCTACTGTAGCATTTTCCCCACTGTACCATATTTAACCCTTTTTGACCCATTGTACAATAGTCAACCATTTTTGTCACATTGTACCATATTTAATCATTTTTGTCCCTCTGTACCATAGTTAACACATTTTTGCCTCACTATTTCCGAGGTAACGCTTTTTGGCCCAGTGTACCATATTTAACCCATTTTGTCTCACTTTATCATCTTTAACTATATTTTCCCCGCTGTACTATGGTTAACCGTGTTTTGTCCCATTGTGCAATATTAAACCCTTTGTCTCCCTGTAACGTATTTAAAATGTTTTGCCCCAATGTACCATATTTAATCCTATTTGCTCCAGTGTATCATATTTAACACCTTTTTGCCACTTTTTGACACACTGTACAATTGTTAACCGTTTAAATGTGATATTACTTCGTCCAGATATGGTATGAACAATACTGTCCTAAAATACCCATTGGCATCTGAACCAGGAATATTAGCATTATACTTTTTAGTGCAGTTTCTATTCCAAAACTTCTTGCAAGTTGTGTGGATTCTTTAAACAGTTTATCAAATTCCGCATCTGAATTTCTACGCATGTCACTTAATTTAGTCGTTACCAATTTTATGATTTCGTAAGCCTTTATTATATCTAGGTTAATCGTTTGCAAATACCGTGATAAGTTCTGTGTAATGGCCAAAACCGTACTACTTATTACCACACCCAATATAAAGTCAAATTTACCTACACGGTTGTGCAAACTCATTCCATGTTAAAAAGGTAGATAGATAAGAAATCATAAATGTAATTATACCCTCACTTTAGTGTGACGAGGGTATATATCATTTGCTACGGAAAAAAGTGTAACAAGTCGAAGGAGTGACCTAAGACCCCAAGTATGTTCGGAGGAAATCCGTTTTGGGTCATTTTAAGTCGAATGAGCAATGTCCGTCCGTCTGTCTGTCTGTCTGTCTGTCTGTCTGTCTGTCTGCTGGCTGGTGCGCACGATAACTCTCGAAAGGAGTAACCGATTGACCTCAAATTTGGTATGTGGTAATATTTTTTTCTATCTCCGGCTAAGTTCGAAGATGGGCCATATTGGTCCACTCCTTCTAGTACCTCCCCCACAAAGGGTTAAAATGTTGTGAAATATTGATTCTTTAATAACTGCTATACTACTTATTCGAATCTTTTGAAATTCCACACATAGTATTAGCTTATTAGTCGTTATCAACTCGAGAAAAATGGGCGAAGTCGCCACGTCCCTTTTGGTACCTCCCACACAAAGGTACCTTTTTGCACCAAAAGTTAACAGCAGTGTATAAAAATACTTGAAATTTTGTACAGTGTAATGTTTTTATAGTGTCTATAGCCCTGTAAAAAATGGGCGTTATTGCCACGCCCCTCTTTGTACCTCCCACACAAAATGCCCAAATCATACCGCAATTTAATGTCTCATAACGTGTATACCAGTGCACATAAATGCTTATAAGTCGGTACAGTGCAATGAATTTAAAGTATCTAATGTTCAGCAAAAAAAAGGTGTATTTGATAAACCCCTTCTGGTACCTCCCACACAAATTGACAGAATAATTCGAGTAATATTCAATATTACATTACTCACAAAGTGAGGGTATACCTTAGTCGGTTTACCCGACTGAAACTTTCTTACTTGTTTTATCTTAATTTCGCCATATTAATTTTTCTTAATTTTTTTCTTAATTTTTCGCCATATCTGGTTATCATAAACTTAAAGCCAACCAATAATTACACCAGTCGACAAAACAAAATTTTTTCTTGGGTTTCTGTTTTAATGCATAGATTCTGATTCTGGACGTCAAAAAACGTCAAAATCTCCTATCTTAGCTTTTAAAGTTTGTTTTTGTAAATTTTACATTGATATGGAAGTTTTAAAGTTAATACCTTACTAAATTAGCTATAACTTTGAAATTATGCATAGATTTTCTTCGGAATGGGCTCGTTTAATTCATGACGAACAGACTTTACGATAAAATCATAAAAATATAACATTTGTTAAATTTTAGATTGTTTTATGGGAGTTTTATTTTAAAAATATTATAATTTTATCAAAAAATCAAATTTTTTTGCAATATTTTGTAATACTCGTATATCGTCGAAACCGCTGAACGGATGGAAAATTGTATTATATGAAGTTGAAGGCTACTTAATATTTAATTCTTTAAAACTTTCCTCAACCAAATCGGATAAATGGTTCTCGAGTTATGCCACTATATGTGGTTCAACCACTAATTTCTTTCCATATCACAGCTTATCGCGAGAATTTAAAGAGACAACCCTTTAGGCTAAGAAAAAAGAGAGGTTGAACCACATATTATGGCATAACTAGAGAACCATTCATCCGAATTGGTTCAGCTAAGCTTTACAAACTTCAGAATTAAGTAGCCTTCAGCTTTGCGCAATACAATTTTCCATCCGTTCAGCGGATTCGACGATATCTTACAAAGCATTGCAAAAAATCATATTTTTTTAGAAAAAAATATGATTTTTTTGCAATACTTTGCATCGAGTATTGCAAAAAATCATACGTAGGGACTATTTTACACCAAAAGTTAACTGCTTATGGCTTTAATATCAGTTCATACAAATATTTGGAACTTTGTACAGTGTAATGCTTTTATAGTACCTACAGTCCAGAGAAAAATTAGCGCTATTGGGAAGCCCCTACTGGTACCTCCCACACAAATGGATTATTTTGTAACAATAGTAAACAGCTTTTAACTTTAATACCAGCACGTACTTTAAAGTTATTAGTGCCTTATTCATAAAAAGTTAAAGAACACTGCTAAAGCGTTCCTCAAACCTTTATTAAATTTTTATGAATAAGGGCCATAAATACCAAGATACAACGGTATCCATTCACAACTAGTTTGCAGATGTCGTAAATAACCAATAGGGCAGCAATTTACACATTAATTCAAATATTTGGTGTTGCCGATTATCAAATTTGAACATTTTACAGGAAAAAATGAAATGTGCAAATGAAATGCGTTGCGTTGCGCGGGTTGGATTTCAATACCGTAATGCAAACATCTGATGAAAAACTCCGATTAAAACAAAACAATGCACTTTTAAAAGCCAGGGCGCATACGATTTTGGAGTTATCTTGATGACCGTTACATCAAATTGAAAGTAATAAACTTTGATTTTTTAGACTAATAGCCAACATAGTCTTAAATATATCTTTAAATAATTCCAAACAATCGCAAAAACGTAAATCTCAAAATAGAATCTACAATTAAAAAAAAATATTCTAAGAATCTCACTCACTCCTTGGGTAACATGGGGCCTATACAAACATCTTCCAGAATGTTCCATCATTTGCTGTTGCTTTTATTTCGTTCCAAATTTTAACAGTTTTTTCCATTTCCTTCTTCCAGGCTTCTCTTCCAAGAGTTTTTTTGCCGTCCTTTAAATCTGCTTTCTTGGACATATTAGATTTTTAGTTATGTTGAAATATCTGAAATAGATAATTTTATTAAAAAATTCGAAAATACTTTCTTCACTAAAATATAAATAAGAAATTATAAGATTCAGAAAATCATTTAAATGCAGAGGACTCTTTTGAAAAATAAAAAACATAAAATGTTTCAATTAATTTGGGCACTTTCTGAGACAATTTTGGGCGCAAAGACAAAAATACTAAAGATGCGGCAGATAGTTTGCACGCAATATACCTAAGATGGCGCTGTTTCATTGAGGCCCAATATTTTACTCGAGAAACAGATGTCGTTAGTGCATAAGGGTCTAATATTTTTTCAAAGAACGGCTGAACTTTCGAATCTCCCACATAATTATTTCTCCGGGACTTGGTATTATTAAGAAATGGAAGTAAAAGAAGAAATATCGTTAAAACTGCTGAAAATTAATTCGTATTTTATTATAAATTAACGTACGATTTTTCCATATGTTTTAACCGTTAAATTAATCGTTAATCGAACTTTTTTTTGGTCTCCTTGCATTTTTCTCTTCTTAATTGATTGTAATAGAGAAATTTTGTAGAAAGAGTGCAAGCATAACATATGTTTTTATATGTAAAAAAATTAAATATCAAATTGTCTGTAAAAGTAGCTTAAAATGGAAAAAATACAATTTTTCAGTTTTTAGGCAAATTTTCGCATGAAAACAACTGAGATATGCTATGAAACCATTATATTTTAAAAATTTAGACATTTTGTATTCATTTTTTTTATAATTATTCACAATAAAATACGATGATTACCAACATTTTATTTTTCGGCCCTGGTTGACCATTCGGCGGAAATGCCCATATACCAAAACCAGTAAGGAAAGGCAGAAAGTCGGGCGGGGCCGACTATATAATACCCTACACCTCCCTAACAATGCGATAAGGGTCATTGCCATAATAATTTGGAATAATTGGTAAATGGGTAGAAACATATTATCTAATTCTGAAACGATAATCGCTAAATTAAGCAATATTCGTTCCTAAATTGAGAAACATCTTTCTGGAAAATTGTAATGATCGGAAGTAAAATACAACTTCTATAGCGGTTTGATACTAAATCAGGAGGAACAATCAATATAAATCTGAACCGATCTTCCCTGAATACTCATTCATGTAAAAAGACCTCCTTCTGTCGAATTTCGTACTGATCGCATATAAAATACAGTCTCTACAGCGCCTACATGTCAAATCGGGGGTAACGTATATATGGGGGCTATATCTAAATCTGAACCGATTTCTTCCAAATTTAACAGTGTTCATTCATATAATAAGAAACCTCTTTCTGCCGAATTTCATACTGATCGGATATAAAATAACATTTTTACAGCGCTTACAAGTCAAATCGGGGGTAACGTATATATGGGGGCTATATCTAAATCTGAACCGATTTCTTCCAAATTTAACAGAGTTCATTCATGTAATAAGCAACCTTTTCCTGCAGAATTTCATACTGATCGGATATAAAATAAAGTTTTTACAGCGTTTACATGTCAAATCGGGGCTAACATATATATGGGGGCTATATCTAAATCTGAACCGATTTTAACCAAATTCAATAGGGATCGTCCTTGGGCCAAAAAAAAGATATGTGTAAAGTTTCGTCGAGATCGGGCCATAATTGCGACCTGTACTTTGATTACAAGAATACATGCACAGACGGACAGACAGACAGACGGACAGACGACATAGCTAAATCGACTCAGAAAGTGATTCTAAGTCGATCGGTATAATAAACGATAGGTCTATTTCTTCTCCTTTTGGGTGTTACAAACAAATGCACAAAGTTATAATATCCTGTACCACAGTGTGGAGTAGGGTATAAAAATGTTTTACTTTCTTCTTTTCAGAATTATTTTGGATATTTCTAAGAGGTTTCAAGTTTACACCACTCTACATGATAACGAAAGCTGCTAGGCAAAAACTGACTGCAGACTCAGGAGGTCGAATTTACTAAAGAACTCAAAAAGTATCGGCACCAAAATTTGTGTATACCGGTGTAATCATCAATTTCTGAATAAAAGTCTCCGTGATGGAATTATGGGGAAGTCTAGGTCTTTCAACCGTTTTTGGAATACAACTTGGACACTTATGCACTAATAACATCTGTTTTAGAGTAAAACAAAGCCAATCGAAGGTATAGGCACCTTAGGCAAAGACAAAAAATACTAAAGATGAGGCTAATCAAATTACCCGATAGGGATAATTTTAACCGCATAGACGGAGTTTGGTTTTTCTTGGAACAGGTGTGTACAGTACATAAATATACAGTGTTCATTTCTAATAAAATACGAAATAATTTTCACCATTTTTAACGATTTTCACCTTTACTTCAATTTCTTAATAATACCAAGTCCCGGAGATATAATTAAGTGGGAGATTGGGTCGTCCAGCCGTTCTTTGAATGAAAGATGGGACCCTTATGCACTAACGACATCTGTTTCTCGAGTAAAAGATTGGGCCCCAATGAAATAGCGCCATCTTAGGTATATTGTGTGCAAACCATCTGCAGCATCATTAGCAAAGACAAAAATACTAAAGATAAGGCAGATCGTTTGCACACAATATACCGAAGATGGCGTTGTTTCATTGGGGCCCAATCTTTTACTCTAGAAACAGATGTCGTTAGTGCATAAAGGTCTAATCTTTTTTTAAAGAACGGCTGGACTAAGGAATTTCCCACTTAATTATTTCTCCGGGACTTGGTATTATTAAGAAATTGAAGTAAAAGTAGAAATATCGGTAAAACTGGTGAAAATTAATTCGTAGTTTATTAGAAATGATAACTGTACTGTACACTTGTGTTCCAAGAAAAACCAAGCTCCATCTATGCGGTTAAAATTATCCTTATCGGTTAATTTGATTTGCCTCATCTTTAGTATTTTTGTCTTTGTCATTAGTATTTGTCTTTGGTTGCTGTCTTTGATAACAACGAAAGCAAAGACGCACACCCTACAAATGTCGCTATGTCACAAATTACACAGTTTCCGTCAAAAACGTATTCTTTTTGTCGAGCTTTCTTCAGTCTATTATTGTGGCGCTATTTGCATTTCAAATATATATACTTATAGTTATTCTAGGTTTGTCGTCATATTCCATGAGTCTGATTAAGTTGCACTGTCTTGTTACAATTAATATTGTCCATAAATAGTACTCACATGCAAAATATATAAACAATTCGTACCGACAACAGTCCAACTACTATTAGATGTCAGAATGGAAAAGGGGTCAAAAGTATTCACATCGATGTTTTTAAAGAAAATTACATACATACATTTACGATATAATAGACATACATATTTCGAATAACATTTTAAGAGAAAAGCTGAACCAGAGCATTGCCAAACTGAAGCTAAGCGGAAGTTACACTTTTTCAACAAAATGTATTGACCAACGACTAAGATTATACACAAACAGAGATTTAGATGAGATGATCGTATTCCCCTGAGACCCTGTCAGCCGCCAGATATACTTAAATTCCATTATAATGTTTATTTGGAAAAATGTGACGACAATGCATTTATTTGGAATTAGAAGAAATCATTGTTGCTGTGTGACTACTTAGGTCCGGCTCTGTATGTATGTATGTGCGAGTACACGTCTTCCAGCAGAATTGAACTTTTGAACTCTTCGATAGCGATATACTCTACGTACGTATATACATACATACGTATATACACACATACGAGCGTCTATAGAGAAGAAGAATCTCGATGCATATTAAATTATTGTCTACTGATAAGACCAGAAGAAATCCAACAATTATTTTGCCCAATAAATGAAAATGAATATTCATTCTAAGTGACAGTCTAAGTGTTTCAGTGAATTGTTAAAGAACATTATAAGAACAAAAAAAAAAAAGAATGAAACAAAAATCGAAAAAATTGGAAGTAATAATACTTATTTCAATTATCACACTAATAGCACCGATTGAATCATCCGATTTGGTAAATGTTAAATACAAAAGATAATTTAAATAATTTAAAGAATATGAAAATCATTCAAAATATTACAGTGAATATTATTTTAAAGCTTTAAACTACAAAACAAATTGAAGTGCAAGAAAAAATATAAATAATCGGTTAACAATTAACTGAAAGTGAAAAATATTTATTCAAAATAAATACGTCCTAACTTCTCTACAAGAAAATTATGAAACCGGAATATAAAGACACACATAAACCGAACACAAATTAAAAACAGTATGGAAAGACTAAAGGCGGGCGGAGCCCACTATGTATACTCGTATAATACTCTACCTCACCTTATTAGAGTAGAATAAAAACACGTATAGATGCTCTGTGTCTGAAACGATTACATTTAAACTCGCAGCGCACAGTGGTTAGAAATATTGTTATACTTATATTTCGGAAATTTTCTGCATTTTGTGAACGGTTGAATATATTTGCACAAAATTTCATATACTCTAAAATGATGATTTGGTGTTTTTGAAATGGTTCTGCAAAGTGGCAGTTCATAGCGTTTGGTTGTGTGCTTTCAAAGTAGCTGAACTCGGGTATACAAAATTTTATAATTGTTGTGAAAAGTCAAAATATGCAGATATTGCAGAGATTTTGACATTGACATAGAAGGACATTTTAAATACCCTCTGCTTAGAGTTGTGATAAATTTTAAAGCATCATTGTTTGCGCTTTGGAAGTGAGCAGATATGCTCCTATCAGCGCCATACAACGGCGCACTATGGACAGAAACTGAAAAAAGCGGCCAAAATTCAAATTTTATGGCAAATGTAATATTGAAGAAATTTGGTATGCAAATCTGTTGAGCAGATATTCAGTATATTTCATCAAAAATATAAACAATATATCTTAATATTTAGGTGATCATACACCTGTTCAAAGTGAGGCATATATTTGATCCTATAGAACATTTGGTATGCAAATCTGTTGAGCAGATATTCAGTATATTTCATCAAAAATATAAACAATATATCTTAATATTTAGGTGATCATACACCTGTTCAAAGTAAGGCATATATTTGATCCAATAGAACATTTTAATGCAATTTTAAATGTTGTGAGGAGAGAAAAGAGAAAGTGATTGGTCCAATGTAGGCATGCTTTATGCAGAATAAAATAATATATAAGCGTTTGAGTTTTTCTTTTATTTCGTTGTTAATACAAAATTGATTTGATGAGGTATTCTGTAAAAAGTAAAATGGGTAATTTTTTAGCTGTTTACCTTTATTTGGGTAGATAAACAAGTCTCATCCCACTGAGAGACCACAAAGCTCTTAAAGGAAATGACCTAAGCTTTTGTTTGAGCATAAAATAAGAAAAATATATAGTTTTTGACAAAAATGTCAAAACAAGTTTTAATAAACAAATTGAAATTTTTAAATAAAAATACAATTAAACATAATAGGTAATTAGTTATAGAGATGTGAGAAAAGGATCATTGTTGCTGAAGTTACCAGCGACATTCAAGAGACGAGTACTTCTTTTCCGACATCTCGAATTCTCCCGCGACGTGATAAAAGCTAAAACAAACAAGGAGTTGAACTTACCCTAAAATTACGTGAAACTTGAAGTTAAATTTAAAACTTATAAAGTGAATAACTAAAACTAAACTGAATTAATAACTAAATCTAAACTATTTGTTAAACCATTAAAATCTAAAAATTTAACTACTAAACATAATATTTACTTAAACCGTAAATATCATTACAAACTAAAATAAATAAACAGTGAACTAAAATTTAGAACTGAAATTAGAGCAACTGAAAAACAGTCTACTTTTGTTTCTTAAATCTAAATTTAACTAACTTAAACTAAATTTGCACATTTCCCTGTAATTTGGCAACATTGTTTTTACAAAATACAAACAAAAAAAGCTCTCATATTCATTTAAATCAAAAACACACTCACAGAGGAACATATGATCCATTGAGCCAGATAAAGTGCAAAAAGTGATAAAGTTCAAAAATCAAATAATTACGAAAAGTGCTGCAACAAATAAAAAGAAAAAAACTAAGTGCCCAGAAACGAAGAAATTGTGCTAAATAAATATTAAAACAACAAAGACAGCTTGTAAGTTTTGGGACAAAAGCGAGATCAATTATAAAAACGGTACGGCCGGGCAACAGAACTAGACCAAAACAAAAAGAGAGGATCCAGTCGACGAATGGATCGGCACAGGTTTGACACACAAGTTACGAATATATAGGCGTACATGTATATATATATATATCTATATACATTCAAAGTGAGTACCTACATATCTAATTTTCTGTGTCAACATAGACGACAGCGAAGAATACTGGGTGCAGCATTTTATTATCTTGGCGCTTGAACTTGTATACTTCACTCTGTCCAAAGAAGTTTGACTCGTTCAATTTTAAAATATACATATTCACGTTACTGTAAATTCAAACAGATGAGACTCCTTATTGAAGGATCCGTTATGTACATAATTCCACCAAATTCGCGAAATCAACGACTTATTTATACAGCATTATCATTTTTCCTCGAAACACATTTAGCTTTGAAGAAGAAAGAGAAACGAAAATTTTAATTTTTTCATTGGAAAATTCTATTGCTAGAACTTTTAACCGACCCCTCGCATCGGCCTTGAATACAGAGAAAAAAGCACAGCATTCCCATTTTCAAACCATATTGTAAACTTCCATAAGTATTTCTGCTGATTTAAGTTAAAGACATACGAGTACATTACTGCTATTGAATTCTGAATATGATAGAGTGGTGTCTATGGAAACTGCAGTCAATTCTACCAGCAAGTAAAACTCTCTACCAATTTTTGAATTTGTTTCTATTACATTTTTGCAATAAACATAAAGTAACTGAAACATATGGTCTTAAACCGAATAAATTCTGATTGACTAGGGAAAGAAAAATTGAATTTTTTCAAAAGAAAAAAGCTTTTTGCTAAAACTTTTGCTTAGTACAACTGGAGCAACAATACGTCGCTGTGAGAGGAGCTGCCGATTTTTTATCCTTCTATTTGGGCTGGGTCAAAATATTTAAAATCGACCTATGAAGTTAATTTGTGGCTAAAAAGTGTGTAAACAGTTGCTAAATGGTAAAGTAATATCTCGCTATAATTTTTTCGATTTTGAAAAAAGAGTTTTTGAATTTTACAAAATTTGTAATTGCTTTCGAACGTCTGAAACTATATTTTGCAAAGTTTGGTTTAAAAAGGACATAACGTGATATTTTTTGTAGTCGTTTGTAATTTTACGAATACTCGTCTCACAAATCCAAAACAGTAATTCTATTTTGTGAGCCTCAATATTTTAGGTTTAGGTTAGGGTGGCAGCCGTATTTTTTTACAAGCTCACATAGACCAGTTTAGGTCCCTAGTGTTACCACGGGCTGAAATGCCCCTCATCGAAACCAACCTGTTTGATATATAAATTTATCGATAGTACGAATATCAGTACTGGAAAGATCTGTTAGGCTGCCTAAAAAGGCCGACCCCAGTATGTCCAGTCGTCGTTTACTCAAAGCGGGACAGTCGCAAAGCAAGTGCTCAATGCTCTCCACTTCTTCCTCATCTCCACAGCTTCGGCAGAAGTCATTGGAGTCAATACCCAATCTTTTGGCGTGTTCGCCGATCAAGCAGTGTCCCGTCAGAACCTGTACTAACGTAGACAATCGTTTCCTCTCTAGTGCGAGGAGATATTTTGACCTTCTCAGGTCATACCTTGGCCAGATTTGTCTAGCTACCCTGCAGGTGCCGATTTCTGTCCATCTCTCGTTGGACTGCCTGATTGCCTCTTGCCTAAACCAAAGCTTGCACGTGGATAGTAGCGCACCAATATATGCAAATTCTTCGAGAATTTGTAATGTCGTCCCTTTCCTAGCAAGTTCATCGGCTTTGCAGTTCCCCGGGATATCCCTAGGCCCAGGCACCCATATGAGGTGTATATTAAACTGCTCAGCCATCTCGTTAAGAGATCTGCGGCAGTCGAGGGCTGTTTGTGAATTTAGGGATGTTGCCTCCAGAGAATTGATGGCAGCCTGGCTGTCCGAGTAAATTACAACGCCAGTGTTGGTTACTATGTTGCGACTCAGCCACTTGGCGACTTCCCATATTGCCATTATTTCGGCTTGATAGACACTGCAGGTATCTGGTAGTCTGTGAGCTATATCCAGACTAAGTTCTTCACAGTGTACTCCGAAGCCAACCTTTTCATCAAGCTTCGAACCATCCGTGTAAAAGTGGAGATGGTTTGTATTACCTGGTATTCTGCCGACCCATTCATCTCTGGCGGGAATCATAGTGATGTAATTTCTCTCGAAGGTGTACACAGTTGGTATATAGTCCACTCGGTCGGTTACCATAGCACTACACTTTGATATCCTCATGTGACCATAGTTTTTGTACCTCCACATTGATAGGCAGTTTAATCTTATTGCCGCTTTGGTTGCAACTTCTCTCGCCACAATATTAATCGGCAGTATATGGAGTAGGGCTTGTAGAGACTCGGTCGCTGTAGTCCTTAAGGCTCCGCTTATGCTCAGGCAGGCAGTTCTCTGAACCTTTGTTAGTAGGTTGGTAATGGTTAGTTTGTCAGTTGCCGTCCACCATACCACAATACCGTATAACAGTATTGGACGAACTACTGCTATATATATCCAGTGGACGATTTTAGGAGAGAGTCCCCACCGCGACCCTACAGCCTTTTTGCAGGAATATAAGGCGACGTTGGCCTTCCTTACACGTTCCAATACGTTAAGTCTAAATAACATTTACCTATCTAGAATTATTCCTAAAAATTTTGCACTTTCAGAAAAGACTAGATCTGTTCCATTTATCCGAGGTGGAGGGTCCACATGTGGGACATTATTCATCCTAGTAAAGAGAACCAATTCTGTCTTGTTGGGGTTAACGCCCAAACCGCTGCTTCTGGCCCATCTAGCCAACTTGTTCAGAGCCACCTGTAGGATTTCTCTGAGGACGTTTACGAATTTGCCACTCACTGCGATTGCCACGTCGTCCGCATATGCCACGACCTTGCAGCCACAACGTTCTAGATCTAGCAGGATTTCATTCACCGCTAGGTTCCAAATTAGTGGAGACAATACTCCTCCTTGCGGGGTCCCTCTGTTTACATACCTTGTTAGAGTTGTGGACCCTAGACATGCTGTTATGCGTTTTCTGGTGAGCAGACTTTGAATTAGTCCAATCAAACTAGTGTTAACTTTTAGATGTGAGAGTGCCGCAATTACCGCATCTGAGTGAATGTTGTTAAAAGCCCCTTCTATGTCAAGAAATGCCACCATGGTGAATTCCTTGAAATGCAGGGACGATTCGATAGTGCTCACAAGTTCGTGCAGGGCTGATTCTGTAGACTTGCCCTTATTGTAAGCATGTTGGTTCCCCGACAGGAGTTTTGTATCCAGGTTTTCCCTAATGAAATGATCTAAAAGTCTTTCCAGACCTTTCAATAGGAAGGAGGATAGGCTAATTGGTCTGAAGTCTTTTGGCCTAGTGTGTGATATCTTCCCCGCTTTTGGTATGAATACCACTTTGGTATCCCTCCATCGATTCGGGACGTATGAAAGCCTGATACAGCCTACATAAATTTTCTCCAGCCAGGGGATAATGTACTTTAACATTTTCTGCATTTCTGCTGGAGTGATGCCATCTGGTCCAGGTCACTTGAAGGGCTCAAAGCTGTTAATAGCCGAGCTTATTCTGGATCTCTCAGTCAAGAAGATAGCGACGCTCGCAGTCCACTCGCACTCTTGTTGGTCCTGCTGATCCTCGGGTTCTGTTACAGAGTTCCCCGGGAAATGTGTGTCGAGCAGTACATTGAGCGACTGCTCGCTGTTTTTGGTCCAGTTATTTGCCTCATCCTGTAAATATCCCACTGTACAGGGTGAAGCAGATAATATCTTCCTCAGCCTAGCGGCGTCGGAGACCTTTTCCACTTCACCACAGAAGGTATACCAAGAGCGCCTTTGCGCCTTTCTAAGCTCCTTCTTATAGATCTTGAGTTGCTCTTTATAGGCATCCCAATCATTAGCGACCCTAGTATATTTAGCCTTATTGAATAGCTTGTTGCAGGTCTTTTTCATAGCCGTTAGCTCAGAAGTCCACCATTGGGGTTTAGTTTTACCCTTGTACCTTGTTTTTGGACAGGCTTCTTCAAGGGATCTATTGAATGATATGGTGATATGATCGACCAGATTATCCAGACCGGCTTTGTCATTCGGTTCGTACAGAAGTTTAGAGTTGAGGACTTTCTTGAAATTCTTCTCATACAGATGCCACTTTGTCTTCCTTACATTTCTATGGACGGCGGGTTTAGGCGCTTTTTCCGCGAGTTTGAACTCAATATAATGGTGATCTGAGAATGAGTGGTCGTCCAGTACATTCCACCCAATAATTTTTTCTGACAGCCGGTCAGTAGCAAACGTTACGTCGAGTACTTCTTGTCTGTCTTTAGTTGTGAAGGTCGGTTTATTACCTATGTTACAAATACTAAAGTTGGTAGTTAGAATGAAGTCAAGAAGCGAATCACCCCTATTGTTTATATCCGTACTACCCCAGATAGTATGATGAGCGTTCGTGTCTGCGCCAATAATCAGCTCGAGCTCGTCAGACGTTGCTTCTTCTACTACTTCCCTGAATAGAGCAGTCGGTACTACAGATTCATATGGCAAGTAGCTGGAGACCACCCAATATATGCGATTACCGATCTCCAGGCTAGCAGCTGTTTGGTCTTTACCACTTAAATTAGTCAGGAGAAAGATACTTAGATCTTTCCTGGCCAAAATGCAGGTTCTTTGAGTGCCTTCACAGTTGGCCACAAGCAGTTTAAAGTTGGGTGTCCTAATACCGCACACCCTTCCTCCCACTACGTAGGGCTCCTGTATCAGGACGATGTCTACTGCGCCAGTGGACAGGCGCAGCAATAGAGCCGCTGAGGCTGCTTTAGCGTGATGGAGGTTAATCTGTAGAATTCTTACCATCATTGGTAATTGACAGATTAACATCCACCCCGACAAGGGTGTTATCGAACTCTTCGTCCGTATCGTCGAGAAGCATGTCCCCGCCAGATGCGTCAAAGAGTCCGGAGACTCCCCTCAGCCTCTCTGTGTCCGAAGTAGAGCTTTTGTCCTCAGAGAAGGACGTTACAGATATTCTGTTAGAGTTGGAGTCACCAGAAATAATAGGCGTGAGTACCTCCGCACTTCCAGAAAGTGCCACGGTGGACGACTCGCCTTCTGCAGTGGGAGCTATATCCTGCTTGTATATCTTCAAGACTATAGTCTCGAAGCCATATTGTAGGGTTGCACTCGCACTTTGTATATGGGAGGTGGATTCAGCGTTTAGGATAAGATTGACCTGCCGCTTTTTACCATCCGCCTCACCCACCTTGCTGATTCTCCAATTATGGGCCGGCAGACCAGGATTGGAATCTTTTATTATATCTAAGATGTCAGCCGGGTTGGAGGGCTCTTCTGTAACCCAGGTGATGGCTCTAGGGTGACTAGGGATGTTGTTTTTTTCGACAACATCCAACTGGGCACCCGGCCACACCTCACCCGCTCGACTCAGAGCAGCCTTATACAGGTCTACTGATCTGGCATCACCGAAATATAAGAGCTTTACTCTCCCCTGATGCCATCCTGCATCGTTGCAGATTGGTGGTTTGCCCGGCATTTCTCTACGGACATCGAGGTAATGAGCCATAATGGCTGATTGTACATGACTCCATTTGTCCTTGAGGATGGATCCATCCTCACTACTTCTGTCTATAACAGCCATCACTAGACTCTCCTTCGCCACTTCATTGAAGGGCTTGGTGAGTGTCCTGTTGATGGTGACATTAGGGCCTCTTGCCTTTTTCGAAGGCAGGGGTTCATCAGGTGATCTGATTCGTTTTACTTTATTAGCCGTTAACACAGCTGAATTTGTGGCTCTTTCAGCCGACTCATTGGCCTTAGAAGCATCTATGACGCCTTTAGCCCAGGTAAGTGACTCTTTTTGTTTTTCGGTAAGAGCCGAAACCTCAACAGCCTCCAACTGCGTCAAAACTCTGAGCGCTACACGATGCTCATTGTGCTTCCGTTTTGACGGTCGGACATGACATGAGCCTCAATATTTGTAAAAGTTACGGACGAAATACTAAGAATGGTTTGGCAGCTCTTTCCATTTTTCGTCTGTTTCTGCAAAACCCGGCGTGTAAAATACATATTATACAAAAAGAGATTTTAAAAATCATATGTCAAGGAACAGAAGAGAAATGCTCAAAATTGCCGGAGCAATCTTAGTATTTCGGCCATAATTTTTAAAAATATTGACTCCCTCAATATACAATTACCGTTTAGGGTTTAAGAGAACGCGACAAGTATTCTGTATAAATTGAAGATAATCCCCCTTCGATTTTCTTAATATGTATGCAGAAAGCAATTTTTTTAACAATTTGTTTTTCCTATAATTACAAAAAAAAACCCGTTATGTCCTAAAACAATGTAAACTTTGCAGCCGCAATCGGTGCAGCCGTTTGAGAGCAAATACAAATTTCGTAAAACCCAGAAACTGATTTTTTAATATTTTAAAAATTTAAAAAGCCCATAAAATTTATGAAAAAAATATTTAAAAAAAAAGTATAGCGTGAACTTTTTTTACCATTTTGCAACTGATAAAAACTCTTTAGCCAAAAATTAACTTCATAGTTCGATATTAAATATTCTGACCCTGCTTCGATTTGCGACAGACAGAAGGTCAACTTTCTGCATTTTTTTCGGGGAAAAAGATGAGAAGTAGAATTAATTAACAAAAAGGTTTTGCGATAACCCAAAAATATAATTACCTACATAAATGCAAAAATATCAGTTAGTTGGAAATACGAAAAGAAAATAAGTCGATATTTTTCAACAATTTTTGAAATCCAGCAAAAGGTCCTAAGAAAACATTTCAGACTCTTGAAAAAAAGAAATGAACAACGGCGATACTCTTGGAATTTACACCGATACAATTTTATTTTTGTCGCAACATAAATTGTTTATTTTTGGAATTTACACCTGCCTACAAATTGTATTTTTTGTCAAACGTTTGGAAATGACCGCTGCCTACAAAAATTATATGTGTGATAACTTTTGGAATTGACACCGGCTTACAGTTTTACTTTTGCCCATAATTTTTTTTCTAGAAAAAATATTACTAAAATTTAGTTCCTCGAAATATTTTTCATCTTTACACCAGCATTCAAAAATTAAGTTCAAAAAGTAATATTTTGAAATTTGCTGCTATTTGTATACGAATTTGAAGTGATTCGTAAAATTTATTCTTAGAAATATTTATTTTGGTGTTCGGGCTCTTGGCAATTTCAGAGAAATGTTTTATATTTTTCTTCTGCAAGTTGAGCTAAGACCCAACCTCGTTCGAAATTTTTTGAAATTTGTTTCTCTTTTCTATAAATTTGACCAACTTTCGTCAAATTTGTTATCGCATATATATATTTATGTGTTTCAGTATCTTGTACGTAGGAATGTCAGAGAAAAATTGTATTTTTTCTTCTGCAAATAGACCTAAGACCCAAACCAAAAAAGTTTTGAATTTGTTGGTTTTATGCGAATTTGACGAGATTCGGTGAATTTGTTCTTGAAATTATTTACTTTCGTATTTGGATAAAAATTATTTTCGTATCTTGAATAAAAACAAAAAATGTAAAATTTAGCAATTTGAGAGAAAAATATATTATTTTTCGTCTTAAAATTAGCATAGGCACCCTCGTTCAGATTTTTTATCCCCTCACCTTAGAGAGTATACCCTCCTACTTATATATCACTAAGTTCGAAGATGGGCCATATTGGCCCACTCCTTCTAGTACCTTCCCCACAAAGGGTTAACTTTTAGTGAAATATTGATTCTTTAATAACTGTTAAACTACTTACTCGAATCTTCTGAAGTTTCACACATAGTATTAGTATGTTATTAAAAGCAATTTAAATTGATAATAATTTAATTAAAACAAAAAAAAAACAGTAAGGAAAGACAGAAAGTCGGGCGGGGCCGACTATATAATACCCTACACCTACCTACCAATGCGAAAATGGGCATTGCGATAAGAATTTGGCAGTGTCCATACATGTAATAAGCAAACTCTCTCTGCCGATTTTCGTACTGATCGGATATAAAACACGGTTTCTACAGCGCTTACATGTCAAATCGGGTGTAACATATATATTGGGACTATGTTAAAATCTGAACCGATTTTTCCCGTATTTGGCAGTGTTTATTCATGTAATAAGAAAACTCTCTCTGTTAAATTTCGTACTGATCGGATATAAAACATGATTTCTACAGCGCTTAAATGTTAAATCGGGTGAAACATATATATGGGGGCTCTATCTAAATCTGAACCGATTTCCCCCGAATTCGGCAGTGTTCATACATGTAATAAGAAAACTCTCTCTGTTAAATTTCGTACGGATCGGATATAAAACACGATTTCTGCAGCGCTTAAATGTTAAATCGGGTGAAACATATATATGGTGGCTATAACTAAATCTGAACCGATTTTCCCCGAATTTGGCAGTGCTTATTCATGTAATAAGAGAACTCTCTCTGTTAAATTTCGTGATTTAAAATACAGTTCCTACAGCGCTTACAAGCCAAATCGGGTGAAACATATATATGGGGGCTATATCTAAATCTGATCGGATTTTCTCCGAATTTGGTAGTGTTCATTCACGTAATAATAAAACTCTCTGCCGAATTTCATAAAGATCGGATGTAAAATGTGGTTTCTACGGCGCTTGCATGTCAAATCGGGTGAAACATATATATGGGGACTATATCCAAATCTGAACCGATTTTAACCAATATCAATAGGGATCGTCCTTGGGCCAAAAAAGAGTACTATGCTAAATTTCATCACAATCGGACCATAAATACGACCTGCACTTTGATTACAAGAATACATGGACAGACAGACGGACAGACAGACAGACGGACATGGCTAAATCGACTCAGAAAGTGATTCTGAGTCGATCGGTATAATAAACAATGGGTCTATCTCTTCTCCTTTTAGGTGTTACAAACAAATGCACAAAGTCATAATACCCTGTACCACAGTGTGGTGTAGGGTACAATCAATTTACGAATATTTTTTGGGACTCAAGGTGAGGGGATTCATAAATCGTTTTATCTTCGGAAATTTCAGACATAGTATTAGTTTATTAGTCGCTATCACCTCGAGAAAAATGGCCGAAGTTTCCACGCCCATTGTGATACCTCCCACACAAATGCACTATTTGTCACGAAAAGTTAACTGCGTATAACATTTATACCAGTTCATAAAAACACTTAAAATTATGTCCAGTGTAATGCTTTTATAGTACCTACAATTCAGGGAAAAATGGGCGTTATTGCCACGCCCCTTTTGGAACCTCCCACACAAAATGGCCAAATCATACCAAAATTGAATAGATCATAACCTTAACCCTCCTGGTACCTCCCACACAAGTTGACAGAATAATTCGAGTAATATTCAATATTATATTACCCTCAAAGTGAGGGTATACCCTAGACGGATTACCCGACTGAAACTTTCTTACATGTCATACACGATGGACATGATTAAATGCGACAAATTTGCCAGTTCTGTAAACCAACTCACAGATTTCGAGAACTTATAATCTGTAGAAAGCAGCGAAAACAACATACATTCACTGGAGATCTCGCGAGCTGAACCTGGCTCGCTCTGGGGTCAAGTAAATAGAGCCTATTTGGAATGTCGAGATCTTGTATGATCGGGTGAGGGAATGACTATTGATGAAACCACACCGCGAACACACTATAAGGATGTCCTTAGAAGCTACAAACGAGTTTTGAGTTCTTTGCATGCTGAAATTTGGACCCTTTCTGCACAAAAAGCATCCAAACTGTCATCTGGGGATTCCGAGAAGAAAAAAAAGGTACCTAAACCAACATTCTCTAAAATTTCGAGATTACCACAGTGTAACCCGGACACATTTATTGGGGGTACAATGCGTGGCCGACGTTACGTGATCTCTTTTCTGCGATATACATAAAAAACACAAAGCTGAGTAATGTGGAAAAAACATTTTCATTTGATCCAGAAGACAGAAGCAATGTTCTTTTAACAAAAGATGGGATCTAGTTGGCTTGGGACGAATCTGGTCGATCTATTCGAGAATAAACTGATGCAAGTCAATGTGCAGCTGAAGATCCTTTTCAATTTGCCGAATGTGGCCTTTGACTTGAGTTTATCAATCCATGAATTACAATGTACAGTAAACAGCTGCATCAAAATTCTGGAAAGTCTAAAACTCGCAAAGGATTGGGACCCGATCTTGATATATTTAAGTTCAGCAAAGCTGCCGCGATCCTTTCTTGAAGGCTTCGAAAACTCTCGAGGATTGCACAAAGCTTCCCACGTGGGCGGAGTTTGATAAATTTTTGACTCATAAATTCAAGACACTAGAATCCGTTGGAAATATCCGACCATTCACTTCAAAATAGAATTATAATAAATACAATTTAAATGAAAAAAGAAATACATCTCATACAAATATTTCACAAAAGGCACAATATACCGGAAATAAGAATAGATTTAGCACTAGAAACCGCAAACAGAAAACAAATTCCAAACTGGACAATGAATGTTGTCCACTTTGCAAATTGAATCATTTTATTCGCGTTTGCAAAAAATTCTTAGCAAAATGCGTGAATGATTGAATTCAAATTGTGAAATTTTCGAATTTCTGTTATAATTGTATCATCCAATCAAAGATTGCAAAGTAAGTACGACATTATTCCCTGTTCCGCAAGGATAATGAGACCCAGACATCTAGTCAAGACCCTGCGAGAGATGAGGCACGCTCTGGTCTTAGTACCGCAAATCTAACGACACTCATACATGCCACACAAACCATTGAACCAACAAACATTACCGCCTTGACTGTCCAAGAAAGCCAACCTAGTATATAGCTGGTGTCAAACACCAATTTGCAGCCCGATCAGTTGAAATTTGTGGTCTCTGTGGCGTTAAGAAGTCAAATCGGGGAGATGCTATATATGGGGGCTATATCAACAAGTGGACCGATATTGCCCATTTTCAATCCCAACATACATGCAGATGTGAGAAATAAATGTACCAAATTTAAGCCACCAACATCAGAGGGATATGGCTAAATCATCGTAGAATTTTACTATGATCTATAATATATGGGGAAAAACACGTCAAAAGGCCCACCTTTTTTTATTTAATGCCGATCGCGACGAAACTTGGGCCAAAAATACAGCTTCGTCGTCGAAACTTGTGCCAAAAATACAGCTTCCTAGCGTGATATGTTAGGAAGATACAGGGTGTCAAAGTTTGAAATTTTGACCATTGTATCTCCTGACTACGTGGACCGATTTGAAAGAAACGTGGCTTATATGACAGCTATTTAGAAAAGCACAAATGTACATTGATAATTGTTTGCAAATATTACATTTTCATACTTTTTTCTCGACTTATGTTTTCCGCGCGATTTTAATTGTGTTCCGCGAATGCGATTCTATATCTTTAAACTACAATAATTTACTTTATCAATACGAATTTTCGCAATGGGATGAAAACCACAACAAAAGCTGTGGAAATTTTAAAAGATAAACCTATTATTATCCCCTCGCCTTAGAGAGGAGGGTATATACTAAAGTGTAACACATCGAAGGAGTGAACTGAGACCCTAAGTATGTTCGGCGGATATCCGTTTTGGGTCATTTTCAGTCGATTGAGCAATGTCCGTCCGTCTGTCTGTCTGTCTCTCTGCTGGCTGGTGCGCACGATAACTCTCGAAAGGAGTAACCGAATGACTTCAAATTGGTATGTGGTCATACTTTCTTCTATCTCCGGTTAAGTTCGAAGATGGACCATATTGGTCCACTCCTTCTAGTACCTCCCCCACAAAGTGTTAACACTTAGTGAAATATTGATTACTTTTTTTTTTTTTTTTTTTTTTTCCTTTATTCATTCCTCTAGGGAACATAGGGCTTCTACAAGATTATTCCACATATTTCTATCATAACAAAAAGTCTTGATTTCATCCCATGACTTGTTAAGTTTCCGTATTTCCATTAGGGTTGTTCGACGCCATGTGCTCTTTGGTCGTCCGCGTCGTCTGCAGCCTTGCGGGTTCCATTCTAGTGCCTTTCTACATATACTTTCGTTCGATTTTCGGAGCGTATGTCCAATCCACTTCCATTTCCTTCTTCTTATTTGGACTCTCATTGGAATCTCGCTAGTTTTGTTCCACAATTCAGTGTTTGAAATTGTATTCGGCCAAAAAATGTGACATATAGTACGTAGAAATTTATTTATTTGTGACTGGATCTTCTTCAATACTGTGGCCGTTGTGAGCCATGTTTCACTTCCATATAGTAACGGTGATTTTACACAGGCGTTGAAAATGCGTATCTTGGTTTGGAGAGATATTTGCGGTGAACGCCATATATGCTGTAATCTTCCAAATGCGGACCTGGCTTTGCCTAATTTATAGCGTACATCTTCTTCGATACCGCCAGTCACAGACATCATACACCCAAGATAGCAGAAAGTGTCCACATATTGGATTTCTTGGTCATTTACTTTAAATGAATTGCTGTTGTTACTATGGATACGCATCGCTTTGGTTTTCTTGATATTTATTTCTAGGCCAACGGCTTTTGAAAGAGTAACTAGCTCTTGTAGTTTGCTCTGCATATCGCAGCGTCTATGTGACATGAGACATATGTCATCCGCAAAATCGAGGTCTTCAAGGTAATTGTGCAGACCCCAAACTATTCCTCTCTTTTTCTTGCTTATCTCCATCATGATATTATCTAGTGTGACAGCGAAGAGTAGGGGTGATAAGGGACAACCCTGTTTCACACCAGCGTTAGTGGTAAATGGTTCGCTGTTCATTCCACTGTGACGGACTTGTACAGTGGCGTTGTCGTACATCACTTTGATCATATTTATTATTTTTGTTGTAACACCTTTATTTTTCAGTGATGTCCATATTGCGCTGCGCTTGATAGTATCGAATGCCTTTTGAAAATCTACAAATACTAGGTAAAGAGGAGAGCGCCACTCAACGGATTGTTCAATTATAATGCGGAGTGTATTGACCTGGTCCACGCAGCTCCGGTGCGGTCGAAATCCAGCTTGTTCATCGCGTAACGATTGCTCGACAGATTGTAGCCTAGTATTTATGATAAGTGCCATTAGTTTATATATGGTATTTAGAAGTGTTATACCTCTCCAATTATTACACTCGCTTAAATCGCCTTTTTTGGGAAGTTTTATGATTGTTCCTTTCGCCCAACTGTTGGGGAACTCTTCGTTTTGCCAAGCTTTCACCAGAAACGGATGTACGATTTCGGCGGACGTGGTAGGACTAACTTGTAAAATTTCAGCTGGTATACCGTCATCTCCTGGTGATTTGTTTCTCTTCAGCGAGACTATAGCAGTTATAACCTCTTCCATACAAGGGGGGTCTATATTAATGTTTCCGAGCAGTGTCGATAGTTGATCCGCGGGGGCAGGATTTTCGTCATTGTCATCTTCGATGTTGCTGATTCTTTCAAAATGGTCCTTCCATCTTCTGGTTTGTTCTTCTACCGCAGTTAATAGTTGTCCATTATCATCTTTCACGGCTTTACTGTGATTAAAATTTTGCTTGGATAGTCGCCCAATAATATTATATAATTGGCGCATATTGTTTGTTCCAGCGGCAGTTTCAGCTTCGCTGGCCAGTGAATCGAAGTAGATTCTTTTGTCTGTACGAGCCGATCTTTTTACTGCTTTAGCTATAGCACTATATTGTACTTTTAATCTGCTGTCTGTGAGGAGCTGTAGTTTCAGATTGTTCCTCTGTCGAATAAGGCTCCAGGTGTTATCTGATATCCATACTTTCCTGGTATCATTTATAGAAGTTATAGAAGTATAGAAGTATAGAAGTTACTTAATAACTTCTATACTGTTTATTTGAATCCTCTGAAATTTTACACATAGTATTAGTTTATTTGTCACTATTACCTCGAAATTGGCGAAGTAGCCAAGCCCCTTTTGGTACCTCCCACACAATGAACCAAATGTTAAAAGCTTATAACTTTATTACCAGTACATACAAAGACTTGGAATTTTGTACAGTGTAATGGTTTAATAGTACCTAAAATACAGTGAAAAATGGGCATTATTGCCACGCCCCTTTTGGACCAAATGGACCATTTTGAACCAAAAGTAAACAGTTTTTAACTTTAATACCATTACGTACTATAAAGTTATTAAATGCAATTTAAATTGATAATAATTTAATTAAAACAAAAAAATTTATAAATTTACTAATTTTTTTTTGGACTCAAGGTGTGCGGATTTATAAGTCGGTTTACCCGACTGTACTTTCTTACTTGTTTTAAGAGGTTTTAATAAAAATATATTAAAATTTTCTTAAAAAATAATTTTTCTGCAATATTTTGTGGGATGATGTTAGAAGAAGATGAAGGCTGCTTAATTTAGTATTTTTTTTTTTTTTTACAGATTTCCTGACTATATTAGGATAAAGTGTTCTCGAGTTATACTAAAATATGTGGCGCAACCTCTATTTTTGTCGGTGTTTATCTTTGTTTTGATATATAAGCAGGTCCCTTTCGTTTGAGCAAAAAATAGTAAAAACAAGTAAGAAAGTTTCAGTCGGGTAAACCGACTAAGGTATACCCTCACTTTGTGAGTAATGTAATATTGAATATCACACAAATTATGCTGTCAATTTTTGTGGGAGGTACCAGAAGGGGTTTAAGAAATACACCTATATTTCGCTGAACAGTAGATACTTTAAATACATTGCACTGTGACGAATTGTAACCTTTTATATGGACTGCTATATTAACGTTGAGATATTAAATTGTGGTATAATTTGGCCATTTTGTGTGGGAGGTACAAAAAGGGGTGTGGCGATAACGCTCATTTTTCACTGGACTATAGTCATTATAAAATCATTACACTGTACAAAATTTCAAGTAATTATATACACTGATATTAATGTTATAAACTGTTAACTTTTGGTGCAAAATGGTACCTTTGTGGGAGAGGTACCAAATGGGGCGTGAATATGCACGGGGCAAAATCGCATTTTTTGATTTGTTTGAACCGAAAGAAAATATACTTGGAACACAAATTTTTAATTATTATATATTTTCGAGCAAATAAATTTTATTTGAAAATCAATAAAATATATTTAGAACGCATATGTTAATATATTAGAATAAAATATATTTGCGAACTAATTTTCTCAAATAAAATATGTGTTTAAATACAAATAAAATTATTGTTTATGAATATTTCCAAATATATTTTATTTAAAAAAAAGATTTTCAAAACTTTGCTGAATTTTTCGAACTTTAGTTTTAATTTTTTCCATGTTTTCGAATTATGCTTTCCTATTAAAAATGGCATACTTAGCATTAACTTCTATTTGAAACCACTATTTTTATTTTCTAACTATTCCCACTCATTATTAATGTTATAAGCTGTTAACTTTTGGTGCAAAATGCTGCATTTGTGTGGGAGGTACCAAAAGGGGCGTGGCGACTTCGCCCATTTTTCTCGAGTTAATAGCGACTAATAAGCTAATACTATGCGTGGAATTTCAAAAGATTCGAATAAGTAGTATAGCAGTTATTAAAGAATCAATATTTCACAACATTTTAACCCTTTGTGGGGGAGGTACTAGAAGGAGTGGACCAATATGGCCCATCTTCGAACTTAGCCGGAGATAGAAAAAAATATTACCACGTACCAAATTTGAAGCCAATCGGTTACTCCTTTCGAGAGTTATCGTGCGCACCAGCCAGCAGACAGACAGATAGACAGACAGACAGACAGACGGACGGACATTGCTCATTCGTCTTAAAATGACCCAAAACGAATATCCGCCGAACATACTTGGGGTCTTAGATCACTCCTTCGATGTGTTACACTTTTTTTCGTAGCAAATGATATATACCCTCGTCACACTAAAGTGAGGGTATAACCAGTAAGGAAAGACAGAAAGTCGGGCGGGGCCGACTATACCTTCCCTACACCCTACACCTTCCTAACAATGCGAAAATGGGCATTGCGATAAGAATTTGGCAGTGTTCATACATGTAATAAGAAAACTCTCTGCCGAATTTCGTACTTATCTATATATATATAAAAGAGAATGTGTGTTTGTTGGTTTGTTTGTTTGTACCGTATAGACGTTTAAACGGCCGATCTTCTTGAAATTTTCACAGAATGTACATGTGTAGGGGGTGGTGAAAATAGGGTACTTGAATTTTCGATATATCAAGTGGGCGTGGCCCCGCCCATACAAGTAAAATTTTGAAATTGAGATATCTTGAGCATTTTTTAGCGAGAGTGCTGCAAAAAAATGGGCGGGATCGGACAAATGGGCGTGGCCCCTCCAATATAAGGCAAATTTTGGAATTGAGATATCTTGAACAATTTTTTAGCGAGAGTGCTGCAATTTTTTGTATATATATCTGGTGACAGTCTAAGTGATTGGTTTAAAAATGGCGGGATCGGACCAATGGGCGTGGCCCCGCCCATATAAGAAAATCTTGGAATTGAGATATATTGAGCTATTTTTTAGCGAGAGTGCTGCAATTTTGTGTATATATATCTGGTGACAGTCTACGTGACTGGTACAAAAATGGTCGTGATCGGACAAATGGGCGTGGCCCCTCCCATATAAGGCAAATTTTGGAATTGAGATATCTTGAACAATTTTTTAGCGAGAGTGCTGCAATTTTTTGTATATATATCTGGTGACAGTCTAAGTGATTGGTTTAAAAATGGGCGGGATCGGGCCAATGGGCGTGACCCCGCCCATATAAGCCAAATATTGGAATTCAGATATCTTGAGCAGCAAAGAAAAAATTCGTTTCTGCGAAACGAAATATTAGACAACTACAATTCTCGTTGGCCGGTACTGAAATTTCGTTAGTTGTGACAGAAACTTATTTCGCGTAAGCTATTTTTTGTTCTGACCAAAAGAATTTCAGTCGTCGTAAACGAGAATTGTAGTTGTCTAATATTTCGTTTCACAAAAACGAATTTTTTCTTTGCGTGTATATCTGGTGGTAGTCTACGTGATTGGTCCAAAAATAGGCTGGATCGGATTAAAGGGCGTGGCCCCGCCCATATAAGAAAAATTTTGGAATTGGGATATCTTAAAAAAATTTTTTGCTAGAGTGCTGCAATTTAGTTTATAAATATATGGTGGCAGTCTACGTAAATTGCCGAAAAATGGGTGGGATCGGACCTATGGGCCCTATGGCCCCGCCCATATAAGCCAAATTTTTAGTTTGAGAAATCTTGCTCAATTTTTTATCTAGAGTGCTGTAATTTTGTGTATGTGTATCTACTGCCAGTCTCCGTGATTGGCCGATAAATGGGCGGGATCGGATATATGGGAGTGGCCCCGCCCATATAAGCAAATCTTGGAATTGAGATATATTGAGCTATTTTTTAGCGAGAGTGCTGCAATTTTGTGTATATATATCTGGTGACAGTCTACGTGACTGGTACAAAAATGGTCGTGAAAAATGGCCCGTATAAGACAAATTTTGAAATTGACATATCTTGCACAAATTGTTAGCGAGACTGCTGTAACTTTGTGCATATGTACATGGTGGTAGCCTACGTGATTGGTCAAAAAATGGGCGGGTCGGACAAATGGGCATGGCCCCCCAAATAAACCAAATTTTAAAATTGAGATATATGCACAATTTGTTAAAGATAATGCTGTAATTTTGTATATATATATCTGGTGGAAGTCAACGTGCTTGGTCCAAAAATGGGCGGGATCGGACCAACTGGGCGTGGCCCCGCCCATATAAACCAAAGTTTGAAATTTAAATATCTTGGTAATTTGCTAGCGAGAGTTCTGTAATTTTGTGTATATGTATATTGTGGTAGTCCACGTGATTGGTCCAAAAATGGGCGGGGTCGGACAAATGGGCGTGACCCTGCCCATATAAGCCAAATATTAAAATTTAGATATCTTGCACAATTTGTTAGCGAGAGTGCTGTAATTGTCTACATATGTATCTGGTGATAGTCTACGAAGCCGAAGCCAACCTTTTTATCAAGCTTCGAACCATCCGTGTAAAAGTGGAGATGGTTTCTATTACCTGGTATTCTTCCAACCCATTCATTTCTGGCGGCAATCATAGTGATGTAATTTCTCTAGAAGGTGTACACAGTTGGTATATAGTCCACTCGGTCGGTTACCATGGCACTACACTTTGAAATCCTCATGTGACCGTAGTTTTTGTACCTCCACATTGATAGGCAGTTTAATCTTATTGCCGCTTTGGTTGCAACTTCTCTCGCCACAATATTAATCGGAAGTATATGGAGTAGGGCTTGTACACACTCGGTCGCTGTAGTCCTTAAGGCACCGTTTATGCTCAGGCAGGCTGTTCTCTGAACCTTTGTTAGTAGGTTGGTGGTGGTTAGTTTGTCAGTTGCCGTCCACCATACCACAATGCCGTATAACAGTATAGGACGAACTACTGCTATATATATCCAGTGGACGATTTTAGGAGAGAGGCCCCAGCGCGACCCTACGGCCTTTTTGCAGGAATATGAGGCGACGTTGGCCTTCCTTACACGTTCCAATACGTTAAGTCTAAATAACAGTTTTCTATCTAGAATTATTCCTGAAAATTTTGCACTTTCAGAAAAGACTAGATCTGTTCCATTTATCCGAGGTGGAGGGTCCACATGTGGGACTTAATGCATCCTAGTAAAGAGAACCAATTCTGTCTTGTTTAGGTTTACGCCCAAACCGCTGCTTCTGGCCCATCTAGCCAATTTGTTCAGAGCCACCTGTAGAATGTCTCTGAGGACGTTTTCGAATTTGCCACTTACTGCGATTGCCATGTCGTCCGCATATGCCACGACTTTGCAGCCACAACGTTCTAGATCTAGCAGGATTTCATTCACCGCTAGGTTCCAAATTAGTGGAGACAGTACTCCTCCTTGTGAGGTCCCTCTGTTTACAAACCTTGTTAGAGTTGTGGACCCAAGACATGATGTTATGCGTCTTCTGTTGAGCAGACTTTGAATTAGTCTAATCAAACTAGAGTTAACTTTTAGATGTGACAGTGCCGCAATTACTGCATCTGAGTGAATGTTCTATGCCAAGAAATGCCACCATGAAATGCAGGGAAGATTCGTTAGTGCTCACAAGTTCGTGCAGGGCTGATTCTGTAGACTTCCCCTTATTGTAGGCATGTTGGTTTACAGACAGGAGTTTTGTATCCAGGTTTTCCCTAATGAAATAATCTAAAAGTCTTTCCAGACCTTTCAATAGGTAGGAGGATAGGCTAATTGGTCTGAAGTCTTTTGGCCTAGTGTGTGATATCTTCCCCGCTTTAGGTATGAATACCACTTTGATATCCCTCCATCGATTCGGGATGTATGAAAGCCTGATACAGCCTACATAAATTTTCTCCAGCCAGGGGATAATGTACTTAAACATTTTTTGCAATTCTGCTGGAGTGATGCCGTCTGGTCCAGGTGTCTTGAAGGACTCAAAGCTATTAATAGCCCAGCTTATTCTGGATCTCTCAGTCAACAAGCTAGCGACGCTCGCAGTCCACTCGCACTCTTGTTGGTCCTGCTGATGATCTGGTTCTGTTAGAGAGTTCCCCGGGAAATGTGTGTCGAGAAGTACATTGAGCGACTTCTCGCTGTTTTTGGTCCAATTATTTGCCTCATCCTGCAAGTAACCCACTGTACAGAGTGAAGCTGATGGTATTTTCCTCAGACTTTTTTCCACTTCGCCACAGAAGGTATACCAAGAGCGTCTTTGCGCCTTTCTAAGCTCCTTCTTATATATATTGAGCTGCTCTTTATAGACATCCCAAACATTAGCGACCCCAGTAGATTTAGCCTTGTTGAATAGCTTGTTGCAGGTCTTTTTCATAGCCGTTAGCTCAGAAGTCCACCATTGGGTTTTAGTTTTACCCTTGTACCTTGTTGTGGAACAGGCTTCTTCAAGGGAACTATTAAATGATGTGGTGATATGCTCGACCAGATTATCCAGACCGGCTTTGTCATTCGGTTCGTACAGAAGGACTTTTGGAGTTGAGGACTTTCTTGAAATCCTTCTCATACAGGTGCCACTTTGTCTTTCTCACATTTATGTGGACGGCAGGTTCAGGCGCTTTTTCAGCGAGTTTGAACTCAATATAATGGTGATCTGAGAATGAGTGGTCGTCCAGAACATTCCACCCAATAATTTTGTCTGACAGCCGGTCAGTAGCAAACGTTACGTCGAGTACTTCTTGTCTGTCTTTAATTGTAAAGGTCGTTTTATTACCTATGTTACAAATACTTAGGTTGGTAGTTAGAATAAAGTCAAGAAGCGAATCACCCCTATTGTTTATATCCGTACTACCCCAGATAGTATGATGAGCGTTCGTGTCTGCGCCAATAATCAGCTCGACCTCGTCAGACGTTGCTTCTTCTACTACTTCCCTGAATATAGCAGTCGGTACTACAGCTTAATAAGGCAAGTAACTGGAGACCACCCATATATGCGATTACCGATCTCCAGACTAGCAGATTTTTGGTCTTTACCACTTAAATTAGCCAGGAGAAAGATACTTAGATCTTTCCTGGCCAAAATGCAGGTTCTTGGAGTGCCTTCACAGTTGGCCACAAGCAGTTTAAAGTTGGGTGTCCTGATACTGCACGCCCTTCCTCCCATTGCGTAGGACTCCTGTATTAGGACGATGTCAATAATAGTATGTATACAAATCTTGACAAACGCCTTACAAAAATCCAAAGAAATAACGGATAAATGACCTTTACTGGAAAGGGAGTCAGTAATAAGATTATCTAAGAACAATAGATTATCCGCTACTGACTTCCCCTGGTTGAAAGCAGTCTGTTGACTACTGATCAGTTTATTTGTATTGATAAACCACCATAGTCCGTTGGCAACAATCTTGTCGAGTACCTTCGAGCAACAAGAGTTTAAGGATATGGGCAGTAGGATGTGAGTACATTCTTTTCAGCATTTGGTTTCAAAATGGGGATAATTAACTTCTCTTGTAAGCCTGTGAAAGATAATATTAAATAAATTGTGTTGTTTTTATTAATTGTTGACCTTCGTGTTATTAATTCTTTCTCCTTATTGTTTGGCTCAAGGTCCTTGATTAAAAGACTGATTTTATTCTTTTAATAGCATAATTTTTATTTTCTCGATATTTCGACTAACATCGTTAGTCGTCATCAGGAGATCTAATACAGAAAAACACAATAATTTAAGTTAAAAAAACACTTTACAAATACGCAAACATTTTAAGTATAATTACATTGAAAAATTGCTGAACGTAAAAGAAATTTTCCGTCTTTCCTTCGCAAAGCTAATCACACCACTACTGTTTTATTCGTCCGTACTTTCTCACTATGTGTCGGTACATCTGGGAGCACCTGACAATGTCCGATTTATAGTTTAATCTCTTCTCCGTAGGAACGCCAATAATAGGCGTGTTTTCGTTACACCATAAGTGCTTAATTTGTATGGGGAGCTAAGCACTATTAGTTCCCGATGAAGTTTGGTGCTTGTGTTCATGTCTTAATCGAGTATGATGTTGCCAGATTGGGCACCCTATATTTAGCAATATGGCATCCCATTTTTGGAGAGATTTTATCAATTATTGTGAATTAACGGGAAGAAGAAGAACAAAAATGGGAAATTATTTTAATATTTGCAAAAAGAGTGTAAACAATTGAACATAGAATAGTAAATATATGTTTTATAAACACTTTTCACGAATTTTTTGTCTGTTTCGCACTGTTCTTTCTTCGGAACTCATGACACCATTGCTACCAGATAGTGAAAATCCGCCACTTATTGCTTATGTGCCAGTTAGTGGAAGTCAGTTGTTTTCGTTGCAAAGTGCTAAACTAAAAGTGCTAGCTTGTAACGAAAACATGCCTAATATGCAACATATCTAATGTATAGCGTTAGAGATGTTGCATATTATCTTGTCAAAGTCTGGTCTATGCCCTGTTACCGTACAGTGGGCCGCTAATGCTGTCCTTTGTTCAATTATTTAGTCTTAATTTCACATCCCTAGGCATATTTCTCAACATAGGGTAATTTATACGGTCCTCTCCTGGAGACTTCCCTTTAAATTTGCTAATCAAAGAATCCATCTCAAGAAATGTTATATCCTCTTCTATAATAACGACTGAAGCAGAAGATGTGTATCCAAGGGATAAGTTGATTTCAGCTTTGTGTGTATTAAATTCGCGATGAAAGTTTGAACCCTCCAGCCCTTCTGTGGCTTTGTGGTATGGCTAAGTTCGCATATTGATTAATAATCCTAGTAATATTGGCGGCCTCCTTGTTAACTTCATCAGATACAGGTCGAGCCGAATTAAATTCCGACAATTTCTGTGCGTATACATCCCAATTGGCCGAGTTTGTATTATATCTGGGTTTGAGTCTCACTGACTCATGCCTTCTTTCAGGGAAAAGTATAATCAATATCGGGAAGTGGTCACTTCCATTAAGATTGTCCAGCGTTCGCCATTCTCCCCCCAACGCCAGTTGAGGTGAACAAAATGTCAAATAAATGTGAGAAAAAATATTCGGCCTGTTTCTGTATTTCTAACGAAAGTCTCTGCGAACGAAAACCACCCACTCACTTTCGTCAGGAATTTGGTTTCTCTAACGTTCTATCGTTCGTTCGCCTGACCTTACGTCAATGACGTTAGCAATTTACCAATTGGAAAATAATGTAATTGCCAGATCAATAATTGCACAACTTCCGGTCTAAAAAAGCACACATTTTTGTATGGTCGACCTTAGCAAATACATCTCTGTACTATTTACACTAGTGGTGGCCAAAAAAGCAACCCTGGGTGGTTAGCTGAGCTGCACCAAGATGCTCATTTCTTTCTCTCTCTCTCATTGTGCACTGATAATTTTTTCCATCTTAGCGAACAACCAATATTGACTTCTTTATGCTAAAATATGTACACAATTTTATTATTATTTAATTGTTTTTACCATAATTATATTAATATCTACTTATTGTTTGCTTTTAATAATGTTTATTTTGTCATTGTTCCTATCAGTCGACAAATAAAATAATGTGACTCGATCTGACATTTGTGTTCGACGAGATGAAAAGAGAGATAGAGAAACCAAAATTTGCTCTGAAATGATTACGTTTTCGTACGAGTTCGTTATCGTGCGACGTCTCGTTGTGATGGTAGTTAGTGAAACCCAAATCAGCTGTTTGTCGTCTGGCAGGCGAACGAAAGCAAATTTTTAAGTTACAGAAATAGGCAGATTATGTGTACTAAAGTGGGTCGGACTGCCATCATTCATAAGTAAATAACCGGTTTATATTACCTCTCCTTTTATTAATCGGTGATCCCCACATGAGACTGGGTTCCAAGCAATCTCGAAACATCGCCTCCAAATCATGAAGATCACAATCTATACTAGGTGATATGTACACCAACGTTACCATTAAACTCCTCCTAGAGTCAATGGTAGTCGAAACCATGTCAAAACTGTCTATGTTCACATTAACACTGTGCTTTATCTGGTCATGAACTAAAATAGCAGCACCTCCAAAAGAGCTGCCAGAGTTGTTCGTATTGTACAGAGAATAATTTACGGGTATTGGTACTCCAGCAGTAGACTGTAAATGAGTCTCCTGTAAGGTAATGATATGGGGACTAAGCGACTTAATGATCAACTGAAGTTCATGAAAATTATTTAAATAACCCTTCATGTTCCATTGCATAATTCTTAATGACATTATATAAAGTTAGAAAAAGGAGTGAATGTAAAACTTAACTTAAGGTAAAAAGATTTAAAACAGAAAATATTAAATTAACATATTAAATAAACTTATGTATTCTCAAATATATCCTCGTCGTCAGAGATGGGCAAGTCCATGGTCATCGACGGTTTTACAGATGTTCTTGTTGTAGTTTTTCTCAGCTTGGCCTAGAGTTCATACTTTTTGCGTTTAGACAAATTTTTTGGTACAACTGGAATTTTTGAAGATTTTAAGGATGTCATTGGTTGTTCGGGTTGTTTTGTTGTAATTGTTGTCGATTGTAGTCCAGATGATGGAGATGGGGATACTACTGTATTGATGTTTGTGTTATCTAGTGATTTTGAGATTTGACCGTTCGTTGAAGTTGGAAGAGTTTTGTCGAACATGTTTAATGTACAAGGTGGCTGATGAAAGCTGCTACCAAAAAAAAAAAATTTAATAACTTTTTTTCTATTTAATGAATCTGGTTAATTTTTTTTTTATTTTACAGATTGATTTTTAGATTTAACAAAAATGGATAACTGGGACACTGAAACATGAATTTGGATTGTCCGCCGCTATTACGCACTGAAGTCCGTAATTTCGGTTCAAAGATAGTATAGGGGCACGTTTGGCGGCAATCCTCCGAGCAAATGGACCATAAAGAGACTTGAGTATGGGACAGTCAACAGAAGACCTTACCATCGAAACCCTTCAGTTCGGACGGAGGAAACAATCGCTGCTGTAGCTGATTCCATACAAAACAATCCACGAGTTTCGACAAGAAACTTATCTGCTCAAATGGGTATAAGCAGACAGTCAATTATGCACAAAGATTTGGAGTTATTCCCATATACAATTCAAATGGCCAACAAAGTGAACTCACCAGACTTCCCGATTCGCTTGGAATTTTGCCAGAAGATGCTTCAAATGGTGGAAGAGGACGGGAACATGTTGAACTGTCTTTTCATGTCTGACGAGGCCCATTTCGATTTAAGCGGCAACATAAACAAACAAAATTATCGAATATGGAGTGCTTCCAACCCACAGATACTCCATGAGACGGAATTGCATCCTCTTCGTGTCACAGTGTGATGTGCAGTTTCATCACGCTGCATTGTCGAGCCCTACTTCTTCGAAGAAAGCGGTCACACCGTTACAGTTACTGGAGGCCGTTACTTGAGCATGTTGAGAGAGTTTTTCTATCCAGAATTACGCCGAATGAGAATTTCTTTCAACTCTGTGTGGTTTCAGCAAGATGGTGCAACTCCTCACATAGCCCGGCCTTTATGACCGAATTGCGGCGAAAATTTCCCAATAAGCTGATATCCAGAAACTCCACATTCCGTTGGCCCCCCAGGTCGCCTGACCTTACTACACCTGACTTTTTCTTGTGCGGTTATTGCAAACAGGAAGTCTACAAAGCAAAACCAACAAATTTGAATGAACTAAAGCAATCCATTCGAGAAACAATTGCGGCTATTCCCGTCTCAACTCTCCAAGCAGTAATGAACAACTTTTTGGTAAGATGCCGCACATGCATCAACGAGCAGGGGGGGCATTTAAATACCATTATTTTTAAAACTAATTAAGCTATATTTAATTAAATTTAATGAGCTTTAACATGAATAAAAGAAAACTGAATTCCATGCACTGAAAAAAGTTATTTGAGTTTCTTAATGTAGCAATATTCATCAGCCACCCTGTACTATAATTGACGGATGGTCTAGTTACAGATGCGAAACTTGCATTGGTTAGATGTCTTTCGTTATATATTTCACGAGCTCTCTTGTTGTCAACCTTTCTCGTTGTTTTAATTGCCTCAATTTCTTTCTCTTTTAAAAATATGGGACATTTCCTATCCATTGTGTTGAGGTATTTGTCGTTTTTGCATAGTTCGTTAGTCTCAGGATTTGTATGGAAAGGTTGACTGCAATTGCAACATTTTTGTTCCAGAGTACAGAACTTTGTTGGGTGACCAAATTTAAAACATTTAAAGCATCTTAGAGGGCATGGTATAAATGGACGTACTGGAGTATTTTCATAACCCACTTTTACTTCTCTGGATGTTCGGGCTTGGATTATTAAACCTGTTTCCAAAAGTCTTTTCTTCTTTTTTCAATATCTTCTTTATTTCGGAAACTGCTTGTGGTTTCATTTCATGTAGAATCTCTTCAGCATTTGTGCCAATTAAATCACCAGCGTATATTACTCCTTTTGAGCTGTTTAAAAATGTATGTTCTGTAATTTCCACTTCGATAGCAGGTGTAAAGGCAGTAAGTTGAACCAGTTTTGTTGCCTTCGTAAAGTTCTTAGTTTTAAGTAATATGTTACCGTTTCTCAGTTTTCTGCAACTTTCTCTCTCTCCTCCGCAAACATAATCTATAGTTTTTTTTCAGTAGAAATGGGGACACTTGTGTCAATGTGCTCTCACTATTTTATCTGCTCATTACTAAATATTTAGGTCCCAACGAAATGTTATTCATTCTCTTAGTCTTGTCACTACTACGAATTAAAAAACTTGAAAAACTTGTTTTTGATTGAGTTCACTATGTACAAAGTTGGTGTTTTTTAAACGGTTATTTGAATAGAAGTATGAATGATTTGTTGTTGTTTTTGTTTAAAACAAAAGTAATTTAGGCACAGAGGTTTGATGCGGGACTTACGACTGCACTACGTAACGGTCAAAGACAGACTGATATTTAGTTTTAATATACAGGGTGGCTGATATGTATTGCAACCAACTTCAGGTTGCTATCATTTCTAAACCGCTAGTCTGATAGCTGACAGATTTATTTCAGTGACAGTTCATTTTATTGTTTACAAGCTTACAAAGGCATTTTGATCTATTGAATTCAGAAAAAAGTTATTCGTGATGGAATTCAAGTGTGATAGTGTGATTGCTTTATATTTGGGTGGAAAAACACAAGTGGCTATCGTTAGAGCCCTCCAGAATTTAAATGTGAATAAATATTTTGTTTCTCGTTACCGTGATACTGGCAGTGTTGCATCGCGTCCAAAAAGTCTACGAAAAAAAACGGTAACAACACCAGAAATGATCCGAAAAGTGAAGGCCAGATTTGATCGAAATCCACGGCGCAGTGGTAGAAACATTGCTCGTGAGCTGAACATATCGCGAGAACGGATACAACACATATTAAAAAATGAGCTTGGACTAAAGCCATTGAAGTTCCAAAAAGTGCAAGAGCTCACCGATGCACAAAAATGTTAGACTGGAAAGAGCCAAGGAGTTGCTTCGCTTGCACGAAAGTGGCCAGTTACCGAATTTGGTTTTCTCCGATGAGAAGCCATTCCAAATTGAGCAGTTTGTGAACAAACAAAATGATCGGGTTTACTTGCCAAAGAGGTCAGCTGAAAATTTACACCTTCGATTGGCCACCAGAACTCAAGCGCCGCCGATGGTCGCTCCCCGCTCGTATTCATCGACCATGGGGTCAAAATAAATGCCGAATATTATCGGGAAAATGTCATAAAGACAGTATTGAAGCCCTGGGCAAACAAACATTTCGGCCGCAGACCATGGACATTCCACCAGGACTCAGCACCATCGCTTCATTTCTACCGCACAATGGCCACCAAGATCTCCGGATTTCAATCCGTTGGACTTTTGCGCCAGGGGCATTTTAGAGAGTAAGGTTCGCACTAAAATAAGTATCGATCATCTCAAGACGGCGCTTCGCCGGGAATGGGCCAAAATACCGCAGAGCCACTTTCGTCCAGCGTGTGATGGCTTTGTCGGCCGTTTGAAGGCCATTATTCGTGCCAAAGGTGGCCAATTCGAACAAATCTAAACTGTTACTAAAATTTTATGTTATTTCTGAAATTTTTTGCTTATGAACAATAAAATTTAAAAAAAAATTAAAAAAATATAGTGCTTTACTTTGTTGCAGTACATATCAGCCACCCTGTATTAATAAAGGGTTTTTCAACAGGGACGCTACAAAAGTAGACCGACAGGGACAGCAAAGCCGCTCTTTTGACATTTCTCTTCAGTAAGGTTTGCCATGGAAAGATATACGAGCCAACAACGAGTCGAAATTATTAAAATTTACTACCGAAATTCGGAGTCAGTGGCCTCAACGTAAAGAGCGCGAAAAATCGAAAAATCATCTTCAGCGATGAGGCTTATTTCTGGCTGAATGGCTTCGTCAATAAACAAAATATGCGTTATAGGTCAGACAACAATCCACACGTACTCCATGAGTCATCATTGCATCCCGAAAAAAATACGGTTTGGTGCGGTTTATGGGCCGGCGGCGTCATTGGGCCGTACTTCTTCCGTGATGATCAAGACCGGCACGTTACTGTGAATGGGAATCGCTACCTTTCAATGATAACCGAATATTTTTGGCCCCAATTGGATGATATGGACTTGGAGGACATGTGGTTCCAACAAGACGGCGCCACATGCCACACAGCGAATGCCACATTCAATTTATTGGAAACCTTGTTTGGAGAACGTGTTATCTCACAAAATGGTCCAGTTGACCGGTCGTGCGATTTGACGCCGTTTGACTATTTCCTGTGGGGCTACGTCTAGTCTATGGTCTATGCCAACAAGCCAGCGACGATTGATGAACTTCGTACGAATATCGAACGTGAAATTGCAGCTGTATCGGCCGATTTATGCTTGAAAACCGTTGAAAATTGACTTCTGCAAGCGTGCCCGTGGTGGCCATGCAAAAGAAATCGAGTTCCATACATAATGGCATCGAACGTACTTTCACAGGAATAAAGAATTTCATTGATATCCAAAACCGTTTTTGTTTTATTTAAAAAAACTTTTGTAGCGCTCTTATTGACGGACCCGATATGTACACCCATGGTAATAATTATACTTCCACATTGTAAAATGCACATTGTGACACCATAATTAACTCGTTCAGTCGTCCTGACATGGACGAAATTAAGTTTGTAATGTTTATTATTTGTTTATTTCTATCGTTTATTTATTTTTATAAATTTGTGGCCCAAAATATGTTTTCCCTCTTTTCAAATATGAAAAACGGCGAATTTTCCCCCGTGTATAAATGTGTGTGACACATTTACTAAAGAAAATTTTTGGTAAAATAATTTTGAAAAAAAGAGGAAAAATTAAAAATGGGTACAACCGTTGAACTAACCCCTTTCCCAGTAAAATCCATTTTATCAGAGATGCTGATACAATTTTAAAAGAAATTGTTGAAACATGCTTTTCAATTAAAATTATGTTTTAATAAATACTTTTCCACAAATAATTCTAAGAAATGATATGATATTTGTTGAAACAGTATATTGTTTCTTAGATTTCCTAAAAAAGTACTTTATTGAATACGTGGTCGATATGAAATTTGCCAGAGAAAATACGTTACATCATTGGAGCTCCACATTGGCTCCAAAAAGCAGTGCCTGTGTTAATTGGCCCCTTCAATGCTAGATTTCATTGATGATATGATGGAATTTCTTTCAGTGTAAAAGCAATATTTTCTCATTTTCCAGATGTATGATTCCTGCGATGCTGATGATGCGGCCATAACGGATTTATTTGATCAAATACATGAGTGTTTTCGTGCCAAAAATGATCTTAATAAAATAATAAAGCAACAAAATGAAGACATTGCGAAGATGAAAGCGGATATACTAAAAACTATAAATGAACAAAATGCTAATTTAATGGAGACCATCACAAAACAGAATGAAAAAACTGAAGCAATATATAATATGATGAGTGAACTATTTGCAAAACATAAACTAAATGAGCAAAACGAAGAGCTAATTTTGCAAATCGAACAACTAAAATTGCAAAAAAGCGAATCCGATAATTATAAAGAGAACAATCAAAAGCTACTTGTGCAAATCGAAGAAATTAAAGAGCAAAACAGCATATCCGAAGTAACAATGAATAATTACAAAGAGGAAAAAGCAAAACTGCTCTTAGAAGTTCAGGAGCAGCGGAAGCAAATTGCTCAATATAAAGAAAATCAGAAGAAATGTAATGAAAAGAATGAAAAGTTGGAAAAGCAGCTGGGGTTAATAAAAACATTTGAAGAACTCGACGATGAGATATCCCAAAACAAACCCATTGTCATTCAAAGACGCATAGATGGATCTGTGGATTTCGCCCGCACTTGGCATGAATATAAAATGGGGTTTGGGAATAGTTCGAGCGAGTTTTTCATAGGACTCGAAACTTTATATAAGTTAACTAACAATCGTTCCTATACTCTCAGGATTGAGATAGAGGACTGGGAACACGAACGCCGATATGCGGAATACCACCATTTTGTGATTGACAATGAAAACGACAAATACAAATTATCAAGTTTGGGTCAATATTCGGGTAATGCTGGAGATTCCTTGGAATATAATTTGGGTGGAAAGTTCTCAACGAAGGATAATGATAATGATGAATGGGATGGTGGAAGTTGTTCTTTAAATGGCGGTGGAGGTGGAGGATGGTGGTTCAGAACATGTGGTTACAGGTAATTTTCAAAATTCAAATATAACGAATCAGAAATGGAAATTTAAAACAAACGTCTTTAAGTAGACAAATAATCTTTTGTTGTCATTATTACTTCTTGAACAAAAGCTTTACTCTATAATTTAAATTCAAATATTTTAAGCGTTTCACAAACAGATATTTGTGCCACACAAATGTTATATTTGCATATTATTAAAATAACTTCTAAACTATTTAGGAATATTTGAAAATGAAAACGATTGAGAAAAATTTTGGATAAATTTAAAGGATGACTAATCAGAAAAATATCTGCCTCAATATACAGACATATATGTACAACTTTGTGGTTTGTTTGTCATTCAAATTCAGTCATATTCCAGCGTACTGAATTGAGCTCTTCTCATAAAAAAACAGTTTGAACAAGAAATCCGATAGACGAAATCAGAAAGTTTAGGTTCCGTCTTTAAAGTAAATGCAAGTAAATTCGGCGTTAAGACTGGCCACCAGTGACCGCATTCCACAGTATAACAAAGAAAATTGGAAATTATATGAAAAATGAATATAGAGGAGGATCTTTGTATGGGATCTACATCAAAATGTACACCTTTGATGACCGTTATTCCTTTGAATGGTTTTGGGTAATAATAAACTCAAATTATCAAATTTTAGTCTGATCAGTTGGAATTTGTGGTCTCTTTGGTGTCGAGTCAAATCGGGCGGTGGCTTAATATGGGTTTAACAAATTGCACCGATATTGCCGCTACTCAATCCCAAATGAACTGCAGGTTTAAGAAGAGTTGTACCAAATTTCAGTCATCCAGCTGAATTATTTTAAATTGCAGCGTGATTATTACCGACGGACAGACCGACGACGGTAATGAACAAAAGAGAATTTATCGCTAACTTGCGTCAAAAGTGACATAACTCAAAATTGAAATTTTTTTAGATAAGTAACTTTAAGTGTAATCAGATGAGTGACATAAAATAATATGTTTTTTAAATATAGTTCTCTAAATAATCAACATTTTATACAATATTATCAATGTCAAGCTGACCACGAACTTGTCATCTAAAAAAACAAAAACAATATAAAATAATATGTTTAAAAACGCCGGAATTAACCGAAATGTGATTGTTTACTAATAAACTAAAATTCGCTTACATGCGTTTATGGATATGTGCACAATTCGCATTTCTATAAGGCAATCTCAGCATTTTGAAATTTTGAGTTATGTCACTCTTGAAGTAAGTGAGCGATATATTCTTTATGGGGTTCCTGATCAATATTTCAAGATGTTTCTAATAGAATGACAATGTTAGTTTAACCCCACTCTATGGCGGAGGACATACTTGGACCGATATTGCGGCTATTCAATTCCAAGTGATATATGATGTATTTGTACAAAATTTAAGTCATCTAGCTCAATTGTTTTTAAATTGTAGTTTGATATCAACAGACGGACTGACAGACGGAAATTGCTACATTATCTTAGAACAGTAAAACGATTAAGAATATATAACAGTCGAATTTGCTTAATTGAAAACGAGAAAATTCAGTGCATTTGTTTCATTTATCCGAGGTTTTCAATAATGCGAAGTCCGGATAAATGAAATATGCCTCAATTAACCGAAGTTCGGATAATTATGTATTCTTTATAGTGTCTCTTATCAATATTTCAAGGTGTTGCAAGTAGAATGTCAAAGTTAGTATACCTCCATCCAAATCCTGTTAGAATTTTACGATGGCATACAAATTGCAGTTTTTTAAGAAAAAATCTTTGTTTAGTCATGAATAATATAAACAAGTAAAGACGGTGTTAAGTTTTGACATGTCGAATTTTATGTACCCCCACCATGGGTCGCATGTGAATGGTTATGGCTACAAATAATTCCATATTACGAAATTTCAGACCGATTCGTTAAAATTTGTGGTTTTTGTTGCGTTACGAAGTAAAATCTAGAGGGACCTTTGTATGGGGGCTATGGCAACTGTTGTTCGTGTGAAGCGTTCTGGCTATATACCAATTTTCAGCCAGATCAGTTGAAGTTTGCGGTCTCTATGGTGTTAAAATGTCTATCGGACAGATGATATATATGGAGACTACATCAAAAAATGGACCAATTTTGTCAATTTTTCAGTTCCAAGTTACCTGCAGCTATGCAGAAGTATCTGTACCAAATTTCAATAATTTGGCTCAATTATTGGAGACTGTAGCGTGATTACAACAGACGAAGAGAATGCCGGGCAGACGGGAATTTCTAAATCATCTAAGAATTTTAAGACTATTAAGAATGTATATACTTTATGAGGTCTCTGATCAATACTTCAAGGTATTACAAATATAATGACAATGTAGAACTTTACGAGGACATACAAATTGTAGTTTTTTAAGAAAAAAAGGTTTTTAGTCTTGCATAATATAGACAAGAGTTTTCCAACTATCGTAACTACTCTTGAACCAATGATATATAGATTGTAAAAAGTAAATAATAGAGGCATTATTCATATTAGAAGATTTATTGACTTGACTTCCATCGGTAAAGTGCACGAGGTTTGTTTAAAAATTAGCTGACCTATTATTATTCTCAAAATTTTTGTTTGTTCATTAAGAACCATTTCCATCCCCTCAGATATAATAAGTACACTTGTGCCAACGATTGTTCTAAACTTCGGAGCACTTGGGACAATAACTTTTTTGTACAACCTTTTGCTCTTTCGGCGATGCTGGGTATATTTCTTTAATACTTGCACTTATCCGTCCTTTCATGGGTCATTTTTTGTTTTGCAAACAGGTAAAAAGTCACCGGGAACCAGTCCGTTAGACATGAATACGGAGTTCTTTTAATGCAAAAATGTGTCTAACATGTAATGAAGTGTGCGCATTAATGTGGTGAAATATCCTTGAGTTGTTGTTGCAATTTCTGATATTTTTATTTCTCTATTGCTTCACGCAAATGGCGAATTGCCTAAAAGTACTATTCCTTAGTCCAGATTCACACTAAGCAATTTTTTCCAAGCAAGTGTCAAAGTTTGTAGGAGATAGAGGCAGAGAGCACTTTCCGCCTGCCTCTCTATCCCACAAACTGTGACACTTGTGAAGCTGGACTTATTGACCGTACGAACTTCTGCTAAAAGCAGATATGTATGTTCATTTAAACATTACAAATTGTGACAAAATATCTAATAGTGCTTGTATTCGAATGCTCATAACTTTTGCTCTACGGGTAATATTTAAATATTTTGTTCCGACCTAGATTCCTAAAGACTTCTGCTATAGTAATGTCGAGGTGGATACTGTTTGGAAGATGTATTACATATTTACATTTTTAAAACACTAATTAAAATATAGTTTTTTTTAAAAAGCAATATATTTTATATTGAAAATTTGTGGACCAGATGATAACCCATATTGTGCCGTATTTGTCCAAAAAAAATCATTTTGGGATCGCCAGTAGATTGGGAGATATCAATAAGAGAATAAGATAACTTCACAAATTTCTCCCATTTATGGGGAATACAAATTTTAAAATCAAGGGAAATCATATAGGTTTTAAAATACGAGTACAAAAACAGTTTCCAAAAATTCAAATGAAATATAGGAGAAAAATGTGAACTTATCTTACTTTTATAAATATCTCAAAAACTAACGGTGATCCCTATAGGGCAGAATATGGATTATCATCAGGTCCGCATTTTGTCAATTTAAAAATATAACTTTTTGACAAAAACCAAGTTTTTAATTAGTGTTTTAAAAATAAAAATATTTCATGCAGCTTCCAAACAGCATCCACCTCGATATTACTGAAGCTGAAGTCTTTATAGGTTAAAACAAAATATTTAAATATCTCTCGTAGAACAGAAGTTATGAGCATTCGAATGCAAGCACTTTTAGATAATATTTTGCCAAATTTATAACGTTTAAATGTATATATCTCCCATAGTTCTGAAGATTTTTCAACAAAATTTTATATCCGATATTAGAGCACTATAATGCACATTTCCACTAAGTTTCATCAAAATCGGAGATCATAGGCAATTTTTATGAACAATTTAAGTTGTTCTCGTCTATATATATTTCGTCAAATGTTACGACCCTTTTGAGCAAATATGAATAGTCGTTGACATTATTCAACAGATTCTGAGCGATGCGCATAGGACAGTCCTTTTGTCAAAATAGAAAAAAAATCGCCAATTACACCTATAGACATCTAACATTTATAACTAGCAAAAACAAACTATAAATGCAAAACGTCTGCTAGAGTCAATATGTGTTGGGGACATATCGTCGCTTGGATGACCAACTGGCGGAACTGACAATTTTTCGGAAATTAAGTAAGGGGCCACCATTGGATTTGCCCAGTCATAGTTGGAGCATGTTGCAATTAACGTTATCTCCAAAAACGGTAGCATATTTTCAACATATCTGGAAATATGTCACCTAAAATTGCATTCTTTCAGAAATTACATTAATTTTTTTAAGAATATTCAAAAAGAGGAAGTTTACATACATAATAAGAAAATTAAACTGGATATTGTATAATAAATATTACTCGATGGGGAGAAGCAACATTGTCTCAAAAACAGAAAATCTGCTCTCCTGAACAGCTTTGAAAATGTTATTTACGTCAGTTGGTCATCCTAGCGACGATATTTATGTAGATTTATAACAAAGACCAAAAAAGAAAATCCGGTGTATGTAGTCCGCGAAATTTGAAAAGCTTTCTTTTTTTGAACAAATCTCGTATATGTATTATTTTTAGTAAAAGCATATTCATAATGAATGACATTATTAATTACACTTTCATCTCTTTTCACAGTAATCTGAATGGACACTATAAAAAGGACGGAAACGAAGCCGATTCGATAAATGAAATTATTCTGTGGGCTCATTTCAAAGGCGACTATCACTCTCTGAAATTTGTGGAAATGACGCTTCGTCCCAATTAATATCTGTCGAGAAGGTTTGCCAATGCCAAGACTCCTGTGGGATTATGCAGTAAACGGATGATGCAATCAAACATATATCTTTATTTGTAAATAAATTATATTTGCAAACAATGTACATATTAACATATATGCACAACCGAGAGTCGTTGTTGAGCGGAGGCAAAATTTGACTAACGCTAAGTAACAAGTAAACTTCGTAAAAAAGTGTTTATCCGAGCGAAACAGAGTGTCCAGTGATTTTATGGAGGAATTTCGTTTCTTTATATGAATGAAGGAGAGTCGGTCAGTGTTATACTGCAATATACTGCTACTCTCCGGATCCTGTCCCTCCTTCCAACACCATCCCTGCAAATTACGCTAGTCCAACGTGAAACTTTGCACAAACGTTCATTCTAGATAGGCAAAATACGGGCCTTTTCGCTCAACCCAAGTTATATTAAAAACGGTCCAATCTGAACAGCGATCCCGCTCCGCTAGGACTTCCTGATGCAAATGATGCAAAGGTAATTAATTTAAAACCAACTAAATTACGTTTTTGAAATGTATACTCCAATATTGCTTATTTTAATCCGAACTACTAACAACAACAAAAAATTATTTCCTTACACAGTACAGCATTTTTCAGCTCATTGATTTGGGACTCAATTCTGAGAATTGGACGTGAATGTAGCCCCAAAAATAAGAACGTCTGTATCATTCGTTTACGAATTTAATGGCCATACGATTTTTTTTGCTCAAGCACTTGTTCTATATTTTTTTCTCGGCATACGGTACGGAATATTTCTTTTATGTCTGAAGTAACAAAGTTGTAGATATTGAATAGAAGAAAAAAGCGGAACAAACCTACCCGAAAAAAGTGCATCCAGTGCCTTAAAAATCACAAAAATGTTCTGTTTTGTTTTATAATGTTCTATTTTAATGCTCTCGCGTATTACGTATACGTATTTTTCAATAGTTTACTGACAAATATTTTATGACTTTGTGGGCATTTTTGCGATAAAGGCACTGTATGCACTTTTTTCGGGTAGGTTTGTTCTGCTTTTTTTCTCTTATTCAATATCTACCACTTTGCTTCAGACACAAAAGAGATATTCCGTACGGTATACCGCAAAAAATATATACATATATAGCAAAAGTGCAAAAAATCCCATTGAGAAAAAAATGCGTATGGCCAAAGAAAAGTGCAAAAAATCCCATTGAAATGCATTTGGCCATTGAATTACACTGTGCTAGTCCAAAAATGTAACAGAAAGGAGACCCTATGGATAGACCTATTTCGACCATGCTGAATCCAGTGGCATTAGCCGTTTTTCTATGTTAGCTCTTGTATTCGCGATATTCGACCACAAAGTTTGTTGGAAAGTCGGAGAGGTGACTTATCTCTTTGGTTATTTTGAAGTGGAAGGAAGACTTCGGAATATACGCTTCAGTTCAAAGATCGAAATAAAGGGAACATTTAGACATTTTTTTATCTCAATACAGTCGTCCACGCTTCTCACCCCCTTACCACCGAAAAAGTTCAATGAAATCTTATCATATGTAAAAAATTATAGATATCGTCGACATTTTTAGTAGGCATCGTTGAGAAAAATATTGCTCGCAAAGAAATACTATAAGTCCTTTCTCAATTTTTTATGAGAATTTAGAAAAATTCGAGTTATTACATAATTTGTGTATTTTTCTGCTCATAGCAGAAAATATTTGAAATAAAATTGTTTGACTTCAATTTTTGTAAATTATTTTTGTTTAGTGTTAATGGAATTTCAAAGGTAACCAACAAAACCTGCTAAATTCTGAAACCTGTTATGTTTTCATAAATATGTTGAAAGGAGACTCATAGTAATTTTTCGCGAGGGACATTTTCTCAAAGACACAAACTAAAAATGTCGGCGATTTGTATGACGTTTGACATACGGTAAGATTTGATTGCACTTTTTCGGGGGTAAAGAGCTGAGAAGCGTGGTTGATTATTTTGAGAGAAATAATTCTCGATGGGTTCCCTTTATTTCGTTCTTTGGATTGAAGCGCGTTTTTGGAAGTCTTCCACTTCAAAATCACCTGCAAAAAAATCAGAGAGGTTAGTTATCTCTCTGATTTTTTTTTGCAAACTTTGGGTCGAATATCGCAAAAACAAGAGCTAACCTAGAAAAACGGTTAGCTCCGTTGGATTCATTTTTAAAGTGTCCATTTCGAGCACAGTGTTATTAATTGAGTCAACGTGACTAAGCGAATGATGCAGAAGTTCTTATTTTTGGGGCTACTTTCACGTCCAATTCGCAGAATTGAGTCCCAAGATCAGGTGTTTTACTGTGTTATGAACGCATTTTTAGACAACTACACTCCACATTTACGGTAAACGAAAGTTCCTTTCTGGAACACATTTACATAAAATACATTGCACATATCGATACCTCCATTTATACCATGAATGCTAAGTGCATAAAGGTAGTATAGGAGAGGCGATCATCGATTGAAGTTTTTTTTTGAATTTGTGTGGAATCTCCGTAGAAACATGCTATGTCGACTTAGCGCGTTTTAGAATGGATCTATCCATATCTATACCTCCATTTCAAAGTATGCTATGTCGAAACAGTTAGTTTTTCAGGAGAGGCAAAGAAAGTTTTGTAAAATATTTAAATTTGTATAAAATTTCTCTATAATGCAAATCGAATGACCTTTATTGTTTTGAGCTTAGCTTTTTTGATTGGGTTGACAGAAAAAAAGAAAACAAATTTTTCGTGAATAGAATTTGAAATATTTAGAATTTCAAAATGCAATATCCCTAAAAACTTGCTAATGTGACTAAGCATACTTTGGAATGAAAATATCGATATGTCTGCCAACTTAATTATACGCAATGAAAAAAATACTTTCCATATGAACGAAATTTTGCACAACTATACACGCTGAAAAAAATCGCCTCTGTTGTATATTGTCCCAAACATATTCTGCTGGAAACATACATATGTTTAGGGTACAGTCCAAATATATAACATTTGACACATACAAATATTATATGTTTGGGAGGATGTTGTTCTAGACAAAACTATGTTTACATCCTAATATTTTTTTTTTGCATATGTTATTTCCCAAACAAAGATCTATTTGCGTGAATATATATATCTATTCTTTAATTGTTTTAAGTTTTCAGCAATTGAAAGGTAATTTTTAGAAGTTTTTAATGTTAGTAAAATTTCTTTATAATTGAAAATAAGGACTGGGAATAGTTAGAAAATATAAATAAGTGGTTTCATATAGAAGTTAATGCTAAGTATGCCATTTTTAATAGGAAAGCATAATTCGAAAACATGGAAAAAATTAAAACTAAAGTTCGAAAAATTGAGCAAAGTTTTGAAAATCTTTTTTTTTTAAATAAAATATATTTGGAAATATTCATAAACAATAATTTTACACATATTTTATTTGAGAAAATTAGTTCGCAAATATATTTTATTCTAATATATTAACATATGCGTTCTAAATACATTTTATTGATTTTCAAATAAAATTTATTTGCTCGAAAATATATAATAATTAATAATTTGTGTTCCAAGTATATTTTCTTTCGATTCAAACAAATCAAAAAATGCGATTTTGCCCAGTGTACCATGCATTTCCGCTTAATATCATTTGTTGGAAATAATTTCTTTTTTAATCATTTTTAGTATCTAAACTTAAATTGTATTTGTCTAAATTGTGGAGTGTATTTGTCTAAAATTTCTTTCACAAGGAAATATTTGTTCTTTGCGTTTAGTATTCAGGATTAAATAGACATTATTGCAGGATAAATTTCAAACATAAAATGTAGTTGATTGTACAAAAAATATATTTGCTTTAGGGATTCGAAGTGAAGCGGGTGCGGATTGGGGCGATTTTAATATGTCTGGTGTTGAGCGGAAAAATAACAGAACACATATCTGGCCGATGTAGAATGGATTTTTGTGCGAAGTTAGACGTGGAGAGAACATAATTTGCCAGAATGGTGTTGGAAGAATTGACATGATTCGGAGCGAAAATAGACTCCCCAATTCATTAATACAAAAACGTGATATTCTTCCATAAAATCACTATACACTCAACTACGCCCTGATAAAAACTTTTTTCGAAACCCTCTTAGATCACCACTCGTCCAAATATGACTATTAAGATCTGCACCCCGCTACACTCTGTCTAGCATATTCTTGGTTTGCATATTTATTAATGTATACTTTGTTTGAGAATACAAATTATTTACACATATATATAGTCATTTGAAACGAAAAAAGGCCAATAAACCAAAAAATCCAAAATGTAATTAATGATAGGTAATTTCCATTGCTTCAAAGTACACATCCTGACAAGTTTTTAGCTCCCAAATTTCAAAAAATGACGAATTTATTAACGGAACTAAAAAGGGCCTAAAAACAAATTTTTTCTTTTTTTATAGTTAAAAATGAATATTTTACACAATTTGCAAAAATAAGTTATAATTCATGTTTTGTGTGAATTTATATATGCATTATTATGTTTGGGTATTAGCTTCAAAACCCCCCTCTTCTAAAAGCAAATTTTTTCATATTATTTAGTTTTTTGCAAATTTTTCAAAAATGATGATTGGCCTGTTTTCATTTCTTATGACGATATATGTTTGTAATTTAATTTCAAATTTATACTATCTTAAAATTTTTACTTTCAAATTACATTTAATATTCAATTATAAAATATGTTTCAAAAAAATTTTCTATATGCAAATCTAAAAGTTTTTATTATAATGTACTTTTTATTAAAATATTTTTTTTAATTTCATACATTAAATTAGATAATTTGAAATTGTAATAGATGAAAATACAAACTAACATTATTATTATTTGGTCAAAGTAATTTTCACATTCTAATGATTCAAATTCTTTTAAATTGTAATCAAATTAAGAAACTCTGTAAAAAAAATGTTATTGTTTTCTATAAAGTGTTTTATGTTTTGTAGTTCTTCAAATAGTCTAAAACTGTTTTAAAATAAAACCCAAACACTTTACTTATTAATTCAAATTTTATATCCAAATTTTGTAATTTTATTGTAGATTGTAATCAAATCGAAAAGCTTTGTAAAACTAAACTAAAACTTTTTAATAATAACTTCAATTCAATAAATTTTTTCTGTTATGAGCAATAAAATTTCCTCAAGCATTAATAATGACGATTTCGTTTCTGGAAAAAAGTGAAGCATGTTCTCTACACGTTTCCGGAAATCAACAACTTTCTAACATATTTTAGGAATTTAAAAAATTGGATTTAAATTAAATTCGAGGACTCCTTTACTTAAAAAGGTTAAATATTTTCTAGCATTTCACGTTGACAGGGCGACATTTTCTCCAGAAACGAAATCACCATTAAATGTTCTTTAATTTCTTATTAAATATAAGTATGGAAGCATATTTAAAACAGGTAAGAAAATTTCAATTGTGTAAACCGACTAAGGTATACCCTCACTTTGTGAGTAATGGAGTATGGTATCTTATGTGGAAGCCAGGGAGGTGGAATAATTTTACTAAGTCAAGGTACCTTATGTGGGAGCCAGGGAGGTGGAATAATTTTACTAAGTCAAGGTGCCTTATGTGGGAGCCAGGGAGGTGGAATAATTTTACTAAGTCAATAGTCATTGTAAATGTCTATAGCAAACTAAATGTGAAATCATTTAGTTGTTTGATGCCGAGGTTATGGGTAAGTTGTGGTCGAATAAAGTTGTCAACTTGTGGGAGGGGTTAAACAAATTGATTGTAAATACGCCTATTTTGAGTTGAACAGTGGATACTTCAACGATATTGCACAGTACCGAATTGTAAGTGCTTATGTGCACTGGTCTTAAAGTTATAAGATATTCAATTCTGGTATGATTGGATCATTTTGTGTTGGAGTTACCAAAAGGGGCGCGGCCACTTCGCAAGGTGATAGAGACAGGCAAACCATTACTATGTGTGGAATTACAGAAGATTTGGGTGAGTAGTAAACAATTTATTATAGAGAATCTATATTTCACTATTTGTTAACCCTTAAATTTAGAGTCATTATGCTACTTCTTTCGAGAGTTATCGTGCGCACCACCCAAACAGGCCGATATAAGTACACGCTGAAAAAATTCGCTTCCGTAGTATATTGTCCCAAACATATTCGGCTTGAAACATGTATTTCTTAAGCGTACACTCTAAACGTATAATATTTGGTACACACAAAAACTATATGTTTGGGAAGATGTTGTTCTAAACAAATCATTGTTTACATTCCAATATGTGTTTATTTTGGACTATTTTTTCCGAAACAAATATTTATTTGCATTTAAGTATTCAGAAAGTACCTAAATTGTGTTAAATTTTTCAGTAATTCAAATTTAATCTTTTAGAAAATTTTCATGTCGTAAATATAATAAATAATTATTCAGTCCGAATTTATTTTGGTTCGAGACCATATGTTTCAGTTACTTTCTGTCTATTGCAAAAAAGTAATAGAATCAAATACAAAAGTTGGTAGAGGGTTTTAATTGCTTGGTAGAATTGACTGCAGTTTTGATAGACACCACTCTATCGTCTTCAGAATTCAATAGCAATAGTATATGTCCTTAAATTGAAATTTAACAAGAACTGCTAACCAATCCCCTATTTTGCCGAACTAAGTCAATATACTAAAACTCTCATACCAATACATTTTTATACCATCCACTATAGGATGGTCATTTTGTCACTCCTTTGTAACACCTCTAAATATTGATCAGAGACCCCACAAAGTGTATATATTCTTAATCGTCTTAAAATTCTAAGACGATTTAGCCATGTTCGTCTGTCCGTCCGTCCGGCTGTCCGTCCATCTGTTGTAATCACGCTACAATCTATAATACTTGAGGTAGGTGGCTGAAATTTGGTATAGATACTTCTTATAGCTGCAGGTAACTTTTTGTGGTGGTAGTGGTGTCTATCGAAACTGCAGTCAATTCTACCAAGCAATTAAAACTCTCCCAATTTTTGTAATTGTTTCTATTAGTTTTTGCAATAGACAGAATGTAACTGAAACATATGGTATCAAACCAAAATAAATTCTGACTGAATAACAAAAGCACAGACCAACAATAAATAACAACAACACATAATAAATAATAATAATTGAAATCATATAATCTTGGTTCGAAATATATTACTTGGAGAATTCACAACTAATGATGGCTTGGAATACTCAGAAATTTTAAATGATGGATTTAAAACATAAGTTAATGCTGCATTTGGTATCATAACAGGGAGGTTCAATACGAAACCAAAAAAAAAAAAAAATAAAACTGAAATTCGAAAAATTCAACAAAAGTTTCGAAAATCTTTTTAATAAAATAAAATATGGAGAAATTCTTAAACAATAATGTTATTTGTATTCAAATACATTTTTTTTGAGAAATTTAGTTTGCAAATATTATATGTTGTAACATGTTAATATACGAGTTCCAAATATATTTTATTGATTTTCAAATAAAATTTATTTGCTCAGAAATATATAATATTTAAATATTTGTGTTCCAAATATATTTTCTTTCGATTCAAAAATATCAAAAAAGGCAATTTTGCCCTGTGTACAGACAGACACACAGATGGACGAACATTGCTCGAATAGCTTAAAATGTCCTAATAAGGATTTCCGCCGAACATAATACTGTGCAACAGTGAAAACAATACACGGACTTGACAGTATAGGTTCGATTCTACACGGGGAAAATCGTCCTTTTACATATGTTTGAATTGAAAGAAAATATATGTAATTGGAACCAACATTTTTAAATATTATATACATATATGTGAACAAATAAGTTTTATTTGAAAACCAAGAAACTTTGTTTGGAATGCATATATTAATACATTAGCACAAAATAACTAATTTTCACAAAAATATAATATGTGTTTACCCACAAACAAAGTTATTGTTTAAGGAGTTTTCCAACTATATTTTATTTAAAAAAGATTTTTTCAACTTTGTTGACTGTTATAGTTAAGAATGTCATAAGCAGAATTAGATTTGGATTTGCAGTACTAATTTTTAATTTATAAATAATCGAATTCATCACTTTTTGTCAATCTTAAATTCCATTTATAGTTACGAAAGATTAAACGATTTAAATTTTTATCTAATTTTACAAAAAAAAAACAAGTAAAAGCGTTAAGTTCGGCCATGTCGAATCTTATATTCCCTCCACCATGGATTGCATTCAATTTTATTACTGGAAAAATCTTTGGATATGTAGCAAATCATGAAACGATTCTTTTTGTTTAAGTAAATTATTAAAAAAAACGAACGCTACGGCCGCAAATTCTTTAGCCAAACTCTTCGCCTGAAAAAATGTGGTATTTATGGCTTAAAATATTTTTTTGAGAGCTACATCTACACGGGGACTAAAACAAAATAAAATTTTATTTGTATAAATTTTATTGAGATGAATTCTTGCCAAAATAGAATACAAACTGCAAAGTTTCAGCTAAATTTCTTAGAAAATGTGTTGTTTATGGCTTAAATAAGCCTTTTTGGGAGCGACGTCTTTAGGTGGACTATAACAAAATGTGAACTAATTTAAAGAATTTTTACTGCGATGATTTCTTATCTTAAATATATACAAACTACAAAGATTCAGTTAAAATGCTTAGAAAATATGGTATCTATGGCCTAAATACGTATATTTTGGAGCGACCTCTACAGGGTGACTAACAAAATATGAACCGATTTGTAAAATTTTTGTCAAAATATAATACAAACTGCAATGTTTCTGCTAAATTGCTTAAAAATTTGGTATCTATGGCTCAAAACCCGTATTTTGGAGCGACCTCTATATGGGTATTAATAAATAAAAAGGTCGAATACTAAAACAAAAATTGTATCAAATATTTTTTCCATTTTCAAAAATAAGTACGTTTTTAGTTTATCGCATAAAATGTTAACAACTTTTCTTCAGCATATTCGTAGCTACATTATTGCCAAATTTAGTTAAGTGGTATCACCAAGTCTGTATTAGTTGTTGGACAAAAGCTGATGACACCTTTTTCGAGGGGCCCATTGATTTTCCGAAACTTTGGAGGTCCATAAAAAAATTGCTCACCAATCTGCCAAACCGAGTATAAACCTTTGGAAGTAGAATCGAACCTATACTGTCAAGTCATTCATTGACAGCCAAGCAGCTATAAAGGCGTTACAGGCGACGGATATAAGGTTAAAGGTGGTTAGCCGCTGTCGTAGAGAATTGAAGATTCTCACTGAGCAGCATAATACTCGTATTACCCGGTGCTGAGTGCCAGGCCAAAAGGATATCCCGGCCAATTAAGAAGCAGACGTACTGGCTAAGTATGTTTATGTATGTTCATGTTTTACTATTGTTATCTTATTATTTTCATTTAATTAGAGAGAGGAATAAAGAGAAGTGGCTCAGACGTTGGATTACATCCACAGGCTGTGAGCAGTCCAAACTACTGTGGGCCGAAAAGTCAAAGCGCAATTTAGACTTTATGTTGAATATGAACAGGGCAAATGTGAAGGCAACTATTGGCGTGATAACTGGACATAATACCCTTGGTAAACACATGGTAAGAATCGGTATTAGAGATGATGACATATGTAGATGGTGTGGCGCGACAGAACACTCGGAAGCTACTTATCACTTCCTCTGTCAATGCCCTGCCTTAAGCCTAAGAAGAAATAATATACACGGGTTTTTTTTCTTTTCAGACTCTGATGGAAATTCGAGGAGGAATCGAACCACATAAAATGTTGGCCCTCGTTAAGGCATCGAGATGGCACCCATAAAGCTACACGAAGTTTGTAGGCGGAAAGAGGAGTCTAAAAACTGGACTACACCTTTTCACGGAAATACCTTTGGCAAACAATAGACGAAGAAGACGAGAAGAAGAAAGAAACTAAAAATGAGGAATAACAATGGATCAATAATGTTTTGACGCCGGACGGGCTCCGGAGTCATCCTCCAATAACCTAACCTACTGTCAAGTCCGTGTATTTTTCAAAAAGTGTTCATTTGTTGCATAGTGTAATGTTACACATAAAATTTAAAATATATATAACATAACAGGTAAGTTAGTTAGTGTGAAACTATTTAATGTTCATGATTAATATACAAATTTTGAAAACACCATTAATATATCGATAATTGAAGATTATTCCCAACAATTATTCGAAATTATTAAACCTAATGACAAATGAATTGAGTTGGGTTTTCTACAATAAAAAGCTAAAAAAATTAGGGAAAGACCCTCCTCCATTATTTGCTAAGCAATAAACGGTGAATTTATGTAGGGGCCATGTCAAACAACTATTACTAGGAATTGTCAATGATTAAATAGGGGTGAGACGTTTTTAAATTTCAGGCACATCGTTTAAAAAGGTTGCATCTACGCCGCACATTGTACTATTATCAACGCAAAAACTTCCAATTTGCATGAGCTTAAATCTTTCTAGTTTTGCTTCTATTCTCCGAAGAACATTTCAATTAACCACATTCTAAAAGGTTTTTGGCAAAATGCATAAATGTTAAAATACCTGGAAAGCTTATCATTTAAGAGAGTATTTGTAAGCCCATAGCTCCGAAACTATGAAAAGCATTAGAACTTCGTTGAATTCATGGAATAAAGAATATTTTGAGGTGCTTTTTTCCTTTAAAAAAAGCACTTTTATTGTCCTTTTCAAGCCGCGGTTTATCTGTATGTTGGCAAAAAAAAACTAAAGGGTGGTCCAAAATTAACACTTTAACGATTTTAATTGTAAATAAAAAAACAAAAAGTTTTCAGAGAATTATCTTAATGTTTTTTTTTGATTATTCAGACAGCATTTATTTTGGTTTAAGACCATGTGTTTCATTTACATTCTGTCTAATGAAAAATTGTAATAGAAACAAATACAAAAATGGTAGCGAGTTTTAGACATTGCTGTGTATAATTGACTGCGCAGTTTTCGATAGACACCACTCTATCATCGTCAGAATTACAACACTCTCCCTAACAAATTGTGCAAGATATCTAAATTTCAAAATTTGACTTATAAGGGCCGGATATCTCAATGTGCAAGATATCTCAATTCTAAAATTTGTCTTATGTGGGCTGGGCCACGCCCACTTGATATATCGAAAATTCAAGTACCCTATTTTCACCACGAACCACACATGTACATTCTGTGAAAATTTTAAGAAGATCGGTCCAACCGTTTAGACGTCTATACGGTACACACAAACCAACCAACAAACACACATTCTTCTTTATATATATAGAAGATAATTCGGAGATTTGTTGTGTTTTTTCTTGAAACTTTTTAATCGCGGAAGGGCTATCGCGAACAATTTTATATCAATCTTTTCGTCAGAAATCATAGAATTCGATATATGTAAATCTAAAAACTCTAGCCATAATATTTTTTAAAAACTTGGCGGTGTTAAGCATTTTTATAGATTACAAAAAATTCGCAATATGGAAATATTGCAAACATTGCGTAAACTGTAAAACGACATACAATTACTCGTATTTATTGGAAATTGTGTTACAATTCAAAATTTCCGCGATTTTTTCTATAGTTCATTGTAACTATCTTCGTTTTTTTATTGTTTTCGCGATATCTCGGGAAGCTAAGCAGATCCAATTTTGATCTCTTTACAGTTGAGTAGAGGGGATGATCTTGAACAAAAGCTCATTAAGGAGCACACAACAGGCCGAACCACTGGTTTAAGTGTATGTCCATGGACATGAGACGTTTAAACGTCTCCTCTATTCAACCTAATCTAACCTAACATTTTTGGCGTCAAACTAGCCAAACATTTTAACCCTTGAGGTACGCTGTGTTAGAGTTAGTTAGAGTTATTAGAGAATTTAAATTTAAATTTGAGCCCTCTACAACATAAGGAGCGGAGTTACATGGCTCGGGTTTACAAAATATGTGTGTCCAATCTACTAACTGAGGTCATCAAGAAACCTTTTACTCCTCATAGTGTTCTCATGTAGTTTACAATATACTCGTATATGCATTCGAAAATGTATTTTTCGTATGTTTTTTTTTCGACGCTGCACAGCGGTCTGAAACAAAAGATTCTAACATAAAAAAATAATAATAAGTTGTTTTTGCAAGCGTTTGATTGTATTATTAACCACGAAGGAAGGTCTAAAGTCGGGCGGAGCCCGAAGAAATATTTTCAAGTTTTATTAATGTTGTTTGTCTGATAATAATGATATGTTGAAACAATTTATTTTAAAGCGCTAAGATTCGAAATCAAAATTTGGCTATGCTTGCTCCCGGTTCAAGAAATAGTTATCTGCTAAATTTTCAACGGATATGTTTAGAAATGCTGTTGTCACATGAAACTTTTATCTGCTAGTATGTATAGTGATGTGCTGAGAAATGTTGATATAGTGGTTAGATGCAATATCGGTATGTATTAGGGCGGGTCGATTTAAAAATCGCCCATTGCTCAGTGAAAATCGTATTCTAGGGATCAAAATAAGAAACTTTGCCGAAGGAACCATACCTCTAAAACGAATTCTGATGTCCCGGAAAAAATCCCACTTTGACCCATTTAGAGTGCTCAATCGAGTCCAAATGTATGGAACCCAGGGGGTGTGCCACTGGCATGGGTGGGTCGGGCCTCCACAGTTAGTGGGGGTCGGTCATACATTTGGACTCGATTGGAGCACTCTAAATGGGTCAAAGTGGGATTTTTTCCGGGACATCAGAATTCGTTTTAGAGGTATGGTTCCTTCGGCAAAGTTTCTTATTTTGATCCCTAGACTTTTTTTGCCTCCCCACAAATCGACCCGGCCTAGTATGTATGGTATATATAACGGGTTTTTCTAATAGGGATGATATGATTTTGAAGTGACATTTCAGCCATTTGTAATATGTCATGATCTGTTTTTCGTTGTATTCAGTAGTGTTTACAATTTCATCATGGAGAGATATACGCAACAACAACGTTTACAAATTATTCAGTTTTATTATCAAAATAATCGTTCTCCAATTGCAACTTTTCGTGCGCTAAGTCCATTTTTTTTAAATAAAAAAAACACTTTCCAGTGGACCTGCCACCTTGACACCAAGATAGCTCTCGTTAAGATATATCTTTTTGCCATTGACCGATTCCCGATCCGACGTACCGTTAAGGAGCTAGAGTAAAAAAAACTTTCCGTTCACATTTGAAAATTATGCTAAGTCCATTTTTATAAAATCCAAAAAAAAACACTTTCCAGTCGACCTACGACCTCGACACCCATGAGCAATATTTTAGCTCTCATTAAGAGCTATTTGTTTGCCATTGACCGACTGTGGCTACGTGCCACACAGCAAATGAAACAATTGAATTGTTGCTAGAAAAGTTTGGAGATTCGATTATTTCAAGAAATTGTGATAAAGAAGTTATGATTTAACACCATTAGACTATTTCTTGTGGGGTTATTTGAAGTCATTGGTCTTTCGAAATAAACCAGACTCTCTTCAAGCTTTACAAGTCAATATTAAACGTGCCATTCATGACATACGACTTGATTTAGTGGAAAAAGTGCTCGAAAATTGGGTTCTTCCGTTCCTGCAGAAGAAGTCGTGGAGGCCATTTGAATGACGTTTTAGAACTTAATTGTATCGATTGTACTTCACATTAAATAAAAAACTTTTGAATTTCCTTAACAATAAGTGTGTTTTTTTCAAAGAAATCATATCACTCTTATTGGAAAACCCTGTATATAGGGGCCAAATGAAAATCTGTATCAATTTTCTGATTTCAAATTTCCATGCGGTGAACAATGTGGCGGATAATTTGGAGGCGAGTACTTTCATATTCCTCGCAGTGAAGATGTTCAGCTGTGTAATTATTCAGCTTCTCGAAAATGCCAGCAAAGTGTGGGCCCGACGCCAGAATCATGCAATCATCGGATTACCTTACGATTTCAACGCCATCAATTGGGGTGGCATTGCAGAAAGTTAGAGGTTAAACAGTTCGGAGATATGACCCACCTTGGAGTACTCCCTATTTAACTCCGCGGGGCTTTGACTTCTTGTTTTTGTATTTCACGTACAACTGGCGTCACCACATACAATTTATGATCCAGCGCTTCAAACTAGACTGGAGGGACGTGTTGACAATGTCCTCGAATAATATGACAAGGTTGACCGTATGGAATGCCGTCGAAAGATTAAGTGCCACGAGGACGGCCCTGTCACAAGGCTTCTTCTGGGTGAGACCAAGAATTGTAATCCCAGGCTTCGTCGTAAATATTTTTATTGTTTTTATTTTTTAATATTTTTACATTGTACTGCTTAATAATGACCTTCCACATCGTTTGTTTGAATAACAGATCAAATCTAAGTATAATTTTGCGCTGGATGATATTGTGGCTGTGTGTATAAATTCCTAAGGAATCTTCCCTCCGCGTGACGGGTATCATGGAGGCCAGCAACAGGATTGGACACATGCCGTGGGCTTAGGTGTAAGCGAAAAAAGTATTTATACACAGACTAAACACTCGCTAAAGCAGGAGCCACTTCCTCGAGCAAAGTCGAGGTAGATCTTTTTATACCCTCCACCATAGGATGGGGGGTATATTAATTTTGTGACTCCGTTAGTAACACTTCTGAACATACAGGGTTTTCCAACAAGAGGTGTTATTTTGAATCACCCGGTATTTCGGTAGCGGTCACTTTTGAAGCTTTTATTCTTTGACATTTGACAAGTAGAAAGTACGCCATTACTAAAATTGGAACGATACACGATCATCGAACGATACAAAACGACCGAACAAAAAAACGATACAAACGATACAAAATCATCTTGACTGATGAGGCCCATTTCCACCGCGGTGGCTAGGTCAACAAGCAAAATTGCCGCATCTGGCGCTCGGAAAATGCAAGAGTTAGTTAGTTAGTTTGGGTCGGTTTATGGTCCGGCGGGGTCATTAGACCTTACTTTTCCGAAAATGAGATTGCATCAATAGTTACGGTGAATGGATTGCGCTATCGAGAGATGATTAATGATTTGTTATGGTCGGAGTTGGATGGTATTGATCTGGACAACGTTTACTTTCAACAAGACGGCGCTACGTGCCACACAACAAACGAAACCATAGCTCTGTTACGGGAAAAGTTTCCAGACCGTGTTATCTCTCGAAGAGGTGAACACAATTGGCCACCGAGATCTTGTGATTTATCACTTTGCGACTTCTTCCTTTGGGAGGTAGATAAATTGCACCTACGATTGATTGTGGGCGTTATTACTGGACACAACAGTCTCTGTAAGCATATGTATAAAATTGGCTAAGAAATGACCACTTGTGCCGCAGTTGTCATAACCCTGACGTACAGAAGCAACAAGATACTTGTTTTTTTATTTTATACTAGCTGGACCTGGTCCACTTCGTTGTTCCACTATTTGCAAATTTTTTTTTCCAAAACCATCCCAGACCAAATAGCGTCCAAACAAAAGAAAAAATTTTAAAATCGGTCCAGTGGTTTAAGCTTCTATAAAACACATACATACATACATACAAACATTTTTCCATTTTTATATATATAGATAGATAGATATATTTTTCTAAATAATCGGCCATTTGTTTAATATTATATTGGATAACTGTCAATAAATATACAAATACAACACGTGCCTTTTATTTTTCTTTCAGGAGTTAGCTGAACTTAACAGATTGGAGCCTCTCAGATTTCTACAATTCATTTAGATCGGAACTACTGATTTAACTGATGTTGCAGAAGAAGCAGCGTTTTTTCATTTGACAGCGCTTTTTTCATCTCTCTTGCATGGTATTTCCTTTTTATTATAAGGCACATACCACAGAGCCGACCCAAAAAATAATATTTTTCACACAAAGCACGACAAAAAATGCAAATAAATAACAGCATAGGTCGACATGGAAATATTCGGTTGCTGATAAGGACCTACAGATGATACGTATAATAATCTGTGATCGTCTCTACATATATAACTTTTCTTTTCGTACTTTTAGGCCGGGTGAGGAAAATACCCAAACCCATAAAATGCCGACAAGACACCATGGACTTTCCGGTGGCCATAGTATCATTGTGGCTAGTGCGCCAGTCATGGACTCCGAATGTGTTGGATCTGATTCCTTGCCGGGTAGCTGGTAAACTCCAAAAACGACATCTGATTGCCAAAGCCAAGAGGGATGCCAAAAACTGCCACATCACCACAACGATAACAAACTTTAAGTGTATTAAGTGGCGGTAGAATCCTTGTACCGATATTCGCAACAAAGATATCGTAAAATCGAACGCTCCAGACCAAAAATCGTACGGTTTTGTGCACACGCATTATACAATCACGGAATTACGATTCCAGCTGGTGCGATAATCGGTATGATGATTCTACTGTGTATTTGCTACTTAAAAGTAATGGTAAAACTGAAATAACATCGATATCCTAAGATTAACAGACACATTTTAATTAACAGTTGGACAATATGTGACATTGCAGAACATAAGGCTCTCTCGACAACCCGACACATGCCAGAATAAAGTCCGTAATATGGAGTATACACAAGGAACATCACTACATCTTTCCCACGCTTCTTCAACAACAATAACTTATGGACGTTTCATCTTCCAGCATTACATAATGTATTTAAACACAGGACAAGTCATAAAATTCCAGTCGCCTAAAGTGACCAAGGTATGTACAGCTGCATTAAAACTAACAGCACCACAATATAGAAAGACATCAAATCGCATATACTTCAAAACTTTTTGAAGTACGAATAATAGCACCACGATATAGAAACATATTAAATCTGATATACTTCAAAAACTATTGCATTACTGACATTAGTTCCTTTGATTAAAATAAACACTATACTATACAAAAATTATAAGTAATGCAGATATTTCGGTATTTTAAATTATTAAATGAAAAACATAATTTCTGATATTGTTGACCTTTATGGTGTTTTAAATTTTGGTTTTTATTTTTCTGCTTTAGGTCATTGATTAAAAAAAACAGCTTTTTCCTTAAAATTTCAAAATTTAATCACGATATTTCGACTAGCTTCTCTAGTCATCTTCTGATGATCTATTGCAAAAATACTTTAATTATTAAAACATATATATAAACACAAAAAAATATGAACTTTACAATATAATGATGTTTGTTTGATTGTCGTCTGTGCTTTTTAAATTGTCGCTGTATTCGGATGTTTATGTCGTCCGTGTCTCTTAACAGTATGTCGATACATTTGAGAGCACCTGTCAGTGTCAGATTTGTAATTTAGTCTCTTCTCTGTAGGAACGTAACCCAGCAAAAAATAAAAGAAGTACTTCCAAAAAAATAACATTATAAGTACTTCCAATTCATAAGTATGAACATTTTTTCGGCATTTAATGAAGTTCTTCTAAATAACTAACCAAAATGTTATTTCGGAATATAAATTATTAACCCAAGAATGCATAATTTTAAAACGATTGGATGTAAAATGAATCTTGTGAAGTGATAAAAGTCCAGATCGGAAGGAACATATGTATGAGGGCTAAAATATATATGCAAAATACTGCGTCTATAGTGCTAAAGGGAAGAAATATTTATTTATATGGCGGCTATATCAGAATTAGTGAATGGTTCTGGAAGCTAGTCGACTTTTTCATCAATTGAATTTCGTTTCAGTAGACTAGGTCGATAAATCGGACCTACAAGTCGACTTTTTCATAGCCGATTAAAATAACATAAAGTCATTTCAAAGTATGCTGATTTTCTTCGAAATATGTTAAATTTTGGATTTGTAGTACATTGGATTGCGATAAAAACTGAATTTATTATATTAAATTTACTTTATACTTTCCAAAAATGTTAATATAGCGTCACCAGAAATGCCCAAGAGCGTAACCCTCAAAAAATGAAAATTCTTTTTTCGTCAAAAAATCACGATTTTATTCAAGAAAAAAAGACGTAACATCAAGTGCTCGTTTTTGATAAAGAACAAAAGGCGTAACTCACATTGTATTAGACAGAACGTACTGTATTCATCTATTTAACCTTTGTAGTTGTTCTCTTGTTGCTGTTTTCATTTTTGTAAATCGTGTTTGACACCTATTTTAGATGCAAAATTCTATATGGGTCTGTATTTAAATTTGGCCTTTATCTGAAGGGTATCCATTTTTTATCAAATTTCGCAGTTTCTATAAACTAATTTCGCAGATTCTATAAACTAATCTCTGCCAAATTTAATAATGCTCTGATGTAAAACATGAAAACAACTTTTTCCAACCTTGCTAGTGACCGTTTATTCTCGGATTAAAATATACTTTGTGCAAAATATAGTACATTTGACTAAAATATGACTTCTATGGAGCTTAGATGCTAAATCGGAAGGTACACATCCATGCGAGTATGTGAGTATGCTATATGTAAATTTTAACCGATATTGTTCACACAGATATTAACTGTTAAAATAAGACACTCTTTACCAAATTTCATGAACATCGAAAGGAAATTATATCTTCTATAGAGGGTATAAGCTAAATCGAAGGTACATTCATATATATTACGATATCTGGTTCTAAACTGACATTCAAATAGTTAAGAGATTTTTGATCGTTCGCCGTAGACGAAAGAAATACGGATTGTCTTTCAATTTCAATACGAATTGTCTTGTCCCAAAATAAAGATATGTACAAAATTTCTTTGAGGTCGGACTATATTTGTGACCTGCACATAGATTACAATAATGCATGCACAAACTGACATAGCTAAATCGGTTCAGAAAGCGATTCTAAGTCGATCGGTATAATAAACGATGGTTCTATATATCTCTTCTCATTTTTGGTGTTAGAAACAGATGCATAAAATCATAATAAATTGTGCCACAGTGTGGTGTAGGTTATAATTAAATAATTTTAAAAGAAATTATGGTAATTAAATATACCATACCATACATACTGTACCACACTGTGGTACATTACTACTCTCTGAACCGGGGCTACGGAAAACTTTTTATACCCTACACCACACTGTGGTCCAGGGTATTATGACTTTGTTTATTTGTTTTAAGAAATAGAACCATAGTTGATTATACCGATCGTCATAGAAACAATTTTTGAGTCGATTTAGCCATGTTCGTCTGTCCGTCTGTCTGTCCATGTATTCTTGTAATCAAAGTACAGGTCGCAATTATAGTCCGATCTCGACGAACCTTTACACATATCTTTTTTTTTTGCCGAAAGACGATCCCTATTGAATTTGGTTAGAATCGGTTCAGATTTAGATATAGCCCCCATATATATGTTAGCCCCGATTTGACATGTAAGCGCTGTAAAAACTTTATTTTATAACCGATTAGTATGAAATTCGGCAGAAATAGGTTTCTTATAATACGAATGAACACTGTTAAATTTGGAAGAAATCGGTTCAGATTTAGATATAGCCCCCATATATAAGCTACCGCCGATTTGACATGTAAGCGCTGTAAAAATGTTATTTTATATCCAGTGCGAAATTCGGCAAAAAGAGTTCTCTTATTACATGAAGGAATACTGCTAAATTCGGAGAAAATCGGTTCAGATTTAGATATAGCCCCCATATGTATGTTAGCCCCGATTTGACATGTAAGCGCTGTAAAAACTTTATTTTATATCCGATCAGCGCGAATTTAGGCAAAAAGAGGTTTCTTATTACATGAAGGAATACTGCCAAATTCGGAGAAAATCGGTTCAGATTTCGATATAGCCCCCATATATATGTTACCCCCGATTTGACATGTAAGCGCTGTAAAAACTGTATTTTATATCCGATCAGCATGAAATTCGGCAGAAAGAGGTTTCCTATTATATGAATGAACACTTTTAAATTTGGAAGAAATAAGTCAAGATTTAGATATAGCCCCCACATATACGTTATCCCCGATTTGACATATAAACATTGTAAAAATGTTATTTTATGTCCGATCAGAAGTAGATAATATGTTTCAACCCTAATCGCATTGTTAGGGAGGTGTAGGGTATTATATAGTCGGCCCCGCCCGACGTTCTGCCTTTCCTTACTGGTTTTTTTGTGAGAATGTTAATTACACTATGGGGTCACACTTTTCAAGAGCCATCTACACCATACAGATTACAGACATCTTCAAATGTCCTAAACATACATACATATATATGATCGTTGATCTCTTTGTCCAATAGTATATTATTTATACGTTCCCTTCCCTATGTCAACATTTGTATTCCTTTAAAATATGAAATCTCTGGACCCAAAGATGTTAATAAGAACGACATTCATTCACCAAATAAATACAACACCAAAAAAGCAAATCTTACAGAGCTTTAAAAGAGTTGTGCAAAAGTGGTGACAAAGAAGTACTTCCCCGGCGCGACAACCTCTTGTTAAATTCATTGGTGAAAATCCAAATTAGAACAACTTCCGGATCATAAGTTGGGGATTTTTATTGCTTCTTTGGATGCTCTTTTTTTGGTGGGAAATTATGTGTAGCATCTCTAAAGTGTATCGTCTGTGGTAGTTACTCTCTTCTGCTAGTATCTCCACATTGTCAAAATTAGGTTTATGTCCAGTCAGCGCACAGTAAGCCGCTTGCGTTCTGTTTTCTATTGGTTTGTCAAAAGCTTTTAATTAGGATTTTTGCGATGACAGTCTAGTTTTTAATTTTGTCTTGGTTGTACCGACATATCCTTTTTTGCATATTTCGGAACCTTCGGCTTTGCGTTGAATTTTGTAGATCAAATTTGATTTTTTTACCTTTATCACTTTTTTTTTGCTGAATAGAAGATTTGTTGTGTTCTGTGTTTTGTGTGCAATTTTTACTAAATTTTTGTCATATATGTTAGAATTTTTGGCCTCTCAGAAAAGGTTTTCTATATCGTTGGTGTCGTTCAATCTATGAATCTATGTTCTTCTTTATGCTGGTGCGTCGTAGCAAATCCTCTATAGTCCTCTTGGGATAGTCATTCATTGTTAATATTTTCCTTATTTTATCTCTGTTGGTTTTATGGAATTCCTTGTCACTTATTGTGAGCACTCGTAGCCGTGTTGATAATAGTCCTTCTGGCGTGTTTTGGGTGGAAGTGTATTAATCTTCCTGAAGATATGCTTTTTTGGTACCAATCCGTTCTCAGTAAGTTACGATCCTCCATTGTGAATTTAATTTGTCTGTTGTATGAATTTAATATTTGTAGAGTGTTCATCATATTTATTGAAACGTCGAGTAATTCTATCATTACTATATCTGCTAAGACCGGGGAGGCGGGCGATATCCCTTATCTTGTCTATATATCCTATCCTCGTACTTAAAACAGCGGGTTTCTTTAGTAAAAAAAGTCAGCGTCTTCATAAATGTTTTGATTTAAAGTCTGATATTGTATCGGGAATCCTTTGTTGAGTTCTTTAATATATCCACCCTAGATAGTCCATGACCCGGGGAATTAGTCGATGAACAAATCGGTCTTAATGGAACTTCATCTTTGTGGATCTTGGGAAGTCCATAAATGCGAGGAGGAAATACTGCATTATTTGTCAATTTTCTCTTTTCTGTCAAGTTAATTAGGTTCATGCTGAATAACGTTTTCACTATTGCTTTATTTTTGCTTTGTAGGTCAGATCTTGGATCCCTTGTTGATCGTGTGTATGTGCACATATATGTGGACGACTTATTTGGAATTATCAAGAAAAAGGATGTGGAAAACACTCTGCAAATATTAAATTCATACAACAGTCAAATTAAATTCACAATGGAGGATGAAAAGGACAACAAACTCGCATATCTGGACGCATTAATAACACTATGCAACAAAAACAACACTTTTTGAAAAATACACGGACATGACAGTGTATGTAGGTTCGATTCTACTATCAAAGGGTAGTATAACCCTATACATGGTTTGGCGAAATTGGTGACTAATTTTTTTTATGGGCTCCCAAAGTTTCTGAAAATCAGTGGGCCCCTCCAAAAAGGTGTCATCAGCTTTTGTCCAACAACTTATTCAGACTTGGTGATACCGCTTAACTATGTTTGGCAATAATGTAGCCAAGAATATGCTGAACAAAGTTTCTTAAAATTTTTTGCGAACAATTTTTTTTCCCGTAGTTTATTTTTGAATAAGTGAATGAAAAAAATATTTTTTTCACTTTTTGCAGCATAACTTCCAGTGATTCGTAATTGTTCACTAACAATGCTTGGCAAAATTGTAGCTAACGTAAATCGGAACAACTTTTGTAAATATATCAATACAATCTGAACGGGTCTAGGCACCCTAAATAGCTCAAAAAACCACATTGTATCACAAAATGTAAGTATTTCACAGTTATGTAACAAAAATATTAGTAACAAGCAATATTAGTGAAAAATTACGAGTCCCTGGAAGTTATGCTGAAAAAAGTGAAAAAAAATATTTTTTCCTTCACATTTTCAAAAAAAAAAAAGGGAACAATTTTTTTTCGCGAACAATTTTAAGAAACTTTCTTCGGCATATCCTTAGCTACATTATTGCCAAATATAGTTAGCGGTATCACGAAGTCTGAATTAGTTGTTGGACAAAAGCTGATGACACTTTTTTAGAGAGACTCACTGATTTTCAGAAACTGTGGGGGCCCATAAAGGAAATGGGTCACCAATTTCGCCAAAACGAGTATAGGGTTGTACTACCCTCTGATAGTAGAGTCGAACCTATACTGTCATGTCCGTGTATTTTTTTCACTGTTGCACAGTGTAATTAGACATGGTAACATACTGAGAACGGATTGGTACCAAAGAAGCATATCTTCAGGAAGATTAATAAACTTCCACTCAAAACACGCCAGAAGGACTATTATCAACACGGCTACCAACCTTATAGAAAGAGTGCTCACAATAAGTGACAAGGAATTCCATAAAACCAACAGAGATAAATTCATACAACAGTCAAATTAATGAAAAGGACAACAAACTCGCATATCTGGACGCAATAATAATTAGACATGGTAACTGACTGAGAACGGATTGGTGCCAAAATAGCATATCTTCAGGAAGATTAATAAAGGATCTGATCAGTACGAAATTCGACAGAAGGAGGTCTTATTACATGAGTAAGCATTCAGGGAAATCGGTTCAGATTTATATTAAAGCTCCATATATATGTTCCTCCTGATTTGGTATCAAACCGCTATAGAAGTTGTATTTTACTTCCGATCATTAAAATTTTCCAGAAAGATGTTTCTCAATTTAGAAACGAATATTGCTTAACTTAGCGATTACCGTTTCAGAATTAGATAATATGTTTCTACCCATTTACCAATTATTCCAAATTATTATGGCAATGACCCTTATCGCATTGTTAGGGAGGTGTAGGGTATTATATAGTCGGCCCCGCCCGACTTTCTGCCTTTCCTTACTGGTTTAGTGTTGTATTTATTTGATAAATGTATGTCGTTCTTAATAACATTTTTGGGTGCAGTGATAATTGTCATCTTCTAAATTGAATACAAATGTTAAGCCTTAAATGTAATTATACCCTACACCACACTGTGGTACAGGGTATTATAAGTTTGTTTCACGGCAGATGTTTGTAACACCTGAAAATAACACAGCTAGACCCACCTTAAAGTATACCGATCGACTCAGAATCACTAGCTGAGTCGATTTAACGATGTCCGTCCGTCCGTCCGTCCGTCCGTCTGTCCATGTAAAGTTGTTCGTCGACTACAGGTCGCAATTTCACTCCGATCGTTCTGAAATTTTGCAGTTTAGAGTATTTCGCGGCTGTTAAGATCGCTATTGAATTTGGTTGAAATCGGTTCAACCAAATCGGACGAAACATATATATGGGAGCTATAGCTAAATCTTAACCGATTTTCCTCAAATTCGGTAGTGTTGGTTCATGGATCAAGAAACTCTACCATTCTAAATTTCAAAATGATTGGATGTAAAATACAGCTTCTTCAGGACTAAAGAGCAAAATCGGACGAAACATATATATGGGAGCTATAGCTAAATCTTAACCGATTTTCTTCAAATTCGGCAATGTTGGTTCATGGATCAAGAAACTCTACCATTCTAAATTTCAAAACGATTGGATGTAAAATACAGCTTTTATAGGACTAAATGGCCAAATCGGACGAAACATATATATGGGAGCTATAGCTAAATCTTAACAGATTTTCTTCAAATTCGGTAGTGTTGGTTCATGGATCAAGAAACTCTACCATTCTAACTTTCAAAATGATTGGATGTAAAATACAGCTTCTACAGGACTAAAGAGCAAAATCGGACGAAAAATATATATGGGAGCTATAGCTAAATCTTAACCGATTTTCCTCAAATTCGGTAGTGTTGGTTCATGGATCAAGAAACTCTACCATTCTAAATTTCAAAATGAGTGGATGTAAAATACAGCTTCTTCAGGACTAAAGAGCAAAATCGGACGAAATATATATATGGGAGCTATAGCTAAATCTTAACCGATTTTCTTCGAATTTGGCAGTATTCTTTCGTGTAATAAGAAACCTCTTTCTGCAGAATTTCGCACTGATCGGATATAAAATACAGTTTTTACAGCGCTTACATGTGAAATCGGGGGTAACATATATATGGGGGCTATATCTAAATCCGAACCGATTTTCTCCGAATTTGTCAGTATTCCTTCATGTAATAAGAAACCTCTTTCTGCCGAATTTCGCACTGATCGGATATAAAATACAGTTTTTACAGCGCTTACATGTCAAATCGGGGGTAACATATATATGGGGGCTATATCTAAATTTGAAACGATTTTCTCCGAATTTAGCACTATTCCTTCATGTAATAAGAAACCTCTCTTTGCCGAATTTCGCGCTCATCGGACATGAAATAACATTTTTACAGCGCTTACATGTCAAATCGGGGGTAACGTATATATGGGGGCTATATCTAAATCTGAACCGATTTCTTCCAAATTTAACAGTGTTCATTCATATAATAAGAAACTTCTTTCTGCCGAATTTCATACTGATCGGATATAAAATAAAGTTTTTACAGCGCTTACATGTCAAATCGGGGCTAACATATATATGGGGGCTATATCTAAATCTGAACCGATTTTAACCAAATACAATAGGGATCGTCCTTAGGCCAAAAAAAAGATATGTGTAAAGTTTCGTCGAGATCGGACCATAATTGCGACCTGTACTTTGATTACAAGAATACATGCACAGACGGACAGACGGACAGACAGACGGACAGACAGACAGACGGACATCGCTAAATCAACTCAGAAAGTGATTCTAAGTCGATCGGTATAATAAACGATGGGTCTATTTCGTTTCCTTTTTGGTGTTACAAACAAATGCACAAAGTTATAATACCCTGTACCACAGTGTGGTGTAGGGTATAAAAACCAGTAAGGAATGGCTAAAGTCTGGCGGAGTTTATTGTACTATGAACGGATGGGCATAGTCAAATAGATCCAGCACTTCTTCTTGTGGGTGTCCGTAGAAATTCGATTCTAACGTAATTAACTTTCGAAAAATCGAATATCCATAGTTTAGTAGAGCCAAGTTATAATTCACAAAAAGTAGCCTCACTGTTTTTTCACTATTCAATCTTTCACTTTCTTAGAGATTCATAAATAAGTCAGGCTCGGCTAAATAACTGTTAGCTGGGGACAGGGATGCCAACTTAGTGCTTTTCGCACCAGATTTAGCGCTTTTCAGACCCCCCAATACGCGAAAAGTGTTCACTTAGTGCCAAACGAAAAAAAGCACTAGGTGTACGCTTTTCATGTTTTTTGTTGGTGCTTTTGACGCTTTTCGTACATTTGTCAGATCAAAGCTGGCAACATAATGAAATTATACTCTTTTTGCTACTCCGTGTTCTGAACATATTTATATGCACTTACATTTGACTCTCTGATTTGCATATTGCTGTTATCACTTCTGCAGTTTAAATTTGATTGAAATGTAGACTTACAAAAAGTAAAAGAAATAGCTGTTTTATACCATACAAAATTATTGGCGAAAGGGTTTTTGCCGAAAAATTATGGTTTTATAAGTACACAATTCTGCGGTACAGTGTATAATACTTTTGTTTTCGACCAGATATTTGTAAGGCCCTAAAATATTGGGTGGCAATTCATAACGTCCAGGGACATAATGTCCATGGATCTTATGACACTTTGGTCCGCGTTACCGGCTTTGGAAAAAATTTTGAATCCCGGTCCGCGTAGCCATCTTTAAGCATACATCAGAAGGGAAAATCTTTAACCCCGGCCAAAACCGGTCACGCAGACACAGTTTGGTCCGCGTAGCCCGCTTTGGAGATATCAATAACTGGAAAATCCTCTTCAAAGATAACTTACAGACTAAATGGTCTATTGAATCAGAATCGAATCTGCTAGTGATTCCTTATTGCTCAGCAAGTCTTTATGCAATTTAGCAGAGAAAACAGGTATGAATCTAAGCTCCAAAAAAAAAACCAAAAAGTTTGGAAGTATCATTTTAATTAGGGAAACAACTATGATTAAAATTTGATCATTATTTTTATTTTAAAATTTTTAATGTAAAATTAATCTTTTTTATTGCAAATGAAAGAAAAATACATTATTGCGTTTTTACGCTTTTGGTCTAGAAGTTTACGCTTTCTAAATTTTTCATTACGCTTTTGCTCCGCAAATAGTTGGCATCACTGCCTGGGGACACTTCCCGGCGGTGTAGATTAAAACTGGCGTACAAAATCTATTTTTTTGTTTAAACATGTATTTGATTGCCTATTTTTTGATTGAGGAGGCGAATACAAAAATATATATATACGAATGCGAAGGCGTATATTCCAAATTTGGTTTTTGCGAATGCGAAAGCGAATGTTCAAAATGAAGCGAATAATTGGCATTCGCATATGGGGATGCGAATATTTGTTACGTCCCAGGTATAGATGCTCCTTATAGCTGCAGGTAACTTGGGAATAAAAATGGGCAATATCGGTCCTCTTCTCGATATAGCCCCCATATATAGCATCTGCCCGATTTGACTTCTTAACGTCAGAGAGACCACAAATGTCAACTGATCAGGCTGAAAATTGGCAACTGGAGATTATATATACCCGGAATCCTTCACACGAACAACGGTAGTAGCAGGTCCATGTTTTGATATAGCTCCCATACAAAGGTCCCTCTAGATTTGTCTTCGTAACGCCACAAAAATCTCAAATTTAAACGAATTGGCCTGAAATTTGGTATAATGAGTTTATTAGTACCCGTAATCATTCACGTGCGATCCATGGTGGAGGGTATATAGTATTCGGCATGGCCGATCATTCATTAAAATATAATAATTTTTAAAAATTTTATGGCGTTATTACAATTCTTGGTTATAAACTTTGAAATAGCACATTTTGTTGTCTATCCAGAAAACATATTGAGAAAGGAATCGGTATATATCAAACTATAATACATACTGATTCGTAGGAAAGGATCGGGAAAAAATAAAAACAAAACATTTTCAGAAGAAGACAGAAATTTATTAAATTCATAAAATATTTAAAAATTTCTATATTTTAATTATGTTTTTATCCCCTCACCTTAGAGGGGAGGGTATATATCATTTGCTACAAGCCAAAAGTGTAAAACATCGAAGGGGTGACATAAGACCCTAAGTATGTTCGGCGGAAATCCGTTTTGGGTCATTTTAAGTCATTTGAGCAATGTCCGTCTGTCTGCTGGCTGGTGCGCATGATAACTCTCGAAAGAAGTAACCGATGCGGTTTGGTATGCGGTCCACTACCTCTAGTATCTCCCCCACAAAGGGTTAACAATTAGTGAAAAATTGATTATTTAATATCTTCTATCCTACTTATTCCAATCTTCTAAAATTCCACACCTAGTATTATTTTATCAGCAGTCATGACCTCGAGAAAAATGAGTAAGGTTGCCACGCCCATTTTGGTACCTCCCACACAAATGGACAATTTTGCACCAAAAGTTAACAGCTTATACATTTAATACCAGTGCATACAAATACATGAAATTTTGGACAGTGTAATGGTTTTGTAGTACCTACAGTCCTGTTAAAAATTGACGTTATTACAATGCCCTTTTTGGTACGCCCCACACAAAGGTACCATTTTGTACCAAAAGTTAACAGCTTATAATTATAATAATAGTGCGTACAAATACTTGAAATTATGGACAGTGTAAAGCTTTTATAGCGCCTAGAGTCCAGAGAAAAATGGCCGTTATTGACACGCCCCTTTTGGTGCGTGGGTTGTCTGCAGGACTCAGTCGCTGCAGTCCTTATGGCTTCGCTTATGCTCAGGCTGGCAGTTCTCGGAACCTTCGATAGTAGGTTGGTGATGGTTAGTTTGTCAGTTGCCGTCCACCATACGACCACAATGCCGTATAACAGTATTCGCCGAACTACTGCTATATATAGCCAATGGATGATTTTAGTAGAGAGGCCCCACCGCGACACCCTACAGTGTTTATGCAGGAATATAAAGCGACGTTGGCCTTCCATACACGTTCTAATACGTTAAGTCTAAATAAGAGTTTCCTTTCTAGAATTATTACTACAAATTTTGCACTTTCAGAAAAGACTATATCTGTTCCATTTATCCGAGGAGGTGGATCCACATGTGGGACATTATTCATCATAGTAAAGAGAACCAATTCTGTCTTGTTTGGGTTAACGCCCAAACCGCTGCTAGGACGTTTTCGAAACTAGTGAATAAGAAAAATTAAATATTATTAAAACCATCTATCGACAGAAATTTCATGAATTTCTCCAGATGAGGTGGAAAAACAACCAACGAAACGCTGAGAGCAAAGAATTGAACTGATTAGTTTTATTTAACAACAAACTCTGTAGTCCACAGTAGTCCATACAAACATAAATTAAATAAATCCAGTTGGTCATAAATAAATACACACAGTTATCAGTAGTATTTTGGAGATATGGACACCGTTACTAAAAACAAAATGTAAGATAGATGTGATAAGTTTTGGGCTTTGGTGTGTTCTGACATATACATATGTGGTAGAGCAAGAGGTTTAATAGGTTAGGTTGAAGAGAGGAGACGTTTAAACGTCTCATGTCCATGGACATACACTTAAGCCAGCGGTTCGGCCTGTTGTGCGCTCCTTATTTATGATCTTTTTATACCTCACGAGTTACAGAAAATCGGTACTAGACACGAATTTTCTCAGTATCTTCCAGTCATATTCTCTGAGATGAGTCAAGTCTGGTAATATGTCGGACCCGAAATGTTGGGATCTTCCATGTGTGAAAGCCGGGCAGTGACACAGGAAATGTTCTATCGTTTCGATGTTTTCCCTGCATGCCCTGCTTTCGTCGTTTCCTGCTAATCCTATGCGATGAAGATGTGCTTGTAAGCTTGAGTGTCCCGTTAGAACTCTCATCATCTTACTAATATCGATCTTGTTAAGTTTCAGAAGACTTCTTGTTTTCTTTTCATTTCGGTCGCCCCATAGTATCTTTGTAGTTGCTCCTACTGTTGCGCTATTCCACACAGTTTTGAGAGCCATCACTGCCCAGTGCTTCAACTCATTTTTCGTGGCTTCGAAAGGTTTCCAATTTTCCAAGTTTATTACTCGAAGTTCTCTTCCCTTTGAAGCCAAGCTGTTTGCCCCTTCATTTCCAATCACTACGTTGTGTCCCGGTACCCAGCAAATACGCAATTGACCATGGGCTGAGCAATCATTTATCGTTCTTTTACAGTCCAACACAGTTCTGGATTTGACCCTTTCCGATGTTATTGCTTTAATTGCCATTTGATGTCCACCACACTACACAGGCGTAGGTGATTATTGGTCTAACCACGCTCATGTAAAGCCAGTGAGTCATATTTGGACATTTGCTGCACAACGACCAACATCTGTGGGCCTTTGTAACTCTTTCTTCAAGATGATCTTTCCAGTACAGTTTCTGATCCAAGATTACTCCCAAATATTTTACCTTTTTAGTTATAGCAATTGTCTTATTCAGGAATCGAGGCGGGGTAAAACGTGGGATCTTCGTTTTCCTTGTAAATAGACATATTTCTGATTTGTCTGGTTAAAATTTAATCCCCTTGGTTGTGCCCAGTTATATGCTATGTTAAGTGCCTCTTCATCTCTTCTGGATGAAAGCCTCTTAGAAGTATTACAACGTCGTCTGCATAACAGACTGGTTTAAGTCCTTCATTGGTGAGGGCTTTTAGGAGACTGTGTATCGTCGTAACCCATAGAAGAGGCGATAAAATGCCCCCTGAGGCAGGGACGTATCTAGGGGGGAGGGCCCGGGGGCCCAGGCCCCCCCGAAATGTTTTAAACATAGGCATAAACTATTTAAAATTTTCAAAATCACTCAAAAAAGAAATGAAAACACGAAAAACATTTGGAAAGCAGTTAAAAAAAACAATATAATAGCGTTAAAAATTTTAAAAGTAATAACTAAAAATAAGAAAAGTGCATGTTTCATGATTTTTTGATTGGTTCTAGCCAGACAATTTGGCGTTTTAGGAGTCCGAAAAACAGCAAAGTTAATGCCAAAAGCACTTACATGGTAGCACTGGCCTACGTTCTGTTGCTTAGTAAAATTTATTTTACTCTGGCTCTCTCTTGTCGTCACTGTTTTGATGATTCACTGGACTGACCAAACAGCCACACATTTCTGCTGAGAGTGAAAAAATTTAAATATTTCTTTCAAAAATTCGAAGATTACATTTTTAACTCTTACGCATTTTTTTATAAAAAGTTTTAACGATCACGTACTAAAGTACATATTTATATTTAGGAATAAAATTCGAATAAAAAACTGAGGAACTTAACATCCCTTACCTACACAATAAACGCAACGTTTAAATTGTTTATCTTTGTTATGAAAAAAAAAATCGCTTCTGTAGTATATTGTCCCAAACATATTCGGCTTGAAATATACATAGGTTTAGGGTACACTCCAAATATATAATATTTAACACACACAAATATTATATGTTTATGAGGATATTGTTTTAAACAAAAATATGTTCCCATTCTAACATTTTTTTATTTGGAACTAGTATTTCCGAAACAAAGATTAATTTGTATTTATGTATTTTGGCAATGCTTCAATGCCTTAATTTAAAGACAAGTTTTCTGGTTTTCAAATGCTCAAAGAGTACATTTTTTTAATAAATGTTATATGTTAGTAAAATTTAACTAAAACTTAAATGGTAGATCTTTGTAAATATAAATTGCATTGATGGGTTGACAGAAAGTGATGAATTGGAAAAAACTAACTAAAATTCGAATAAGTCAGCAAAGTTTTAAAAATCTTTTTTAAAAAAATATATTTGGAAAACTTCTCATACAATAACTTTGTTTGTGTGTAAACACATATTTTATTTGTGAGAGTCAGTTTTCAAATAAATTATATTCTACTATATTAATATATGCGCTTCAAACAAAATTTCTTGATTTTCAAATAAAATTTATTTGTTAACAAATATATAATATTTAAAAAATCGTTTCCAAGTATATTTTCTTTCAATTCAAACATATCAAAAATGACGATTTTCCCCCGTGTAAGGACTGGATAAGTGTATCGGTTTGTACATTGTTAAATGCGCCCTCAATGTCTATGCAAACAGCAAGTGTAGACATTTCTTTACTGAAGGACTCTTCTATGTGGTGCACTACCTCATGCAGAGCTGTTTCCACTGATCTTCCTTTGACATAGGCGTGGTGTTTGAATTTTAGCCTGTCATCCGCCATTTTACTTTTGGCCATGTTATAAATTATTCGCTCCATTGTTTTTAACAGGAAAGAAGTTAGGCTAATGGGTCGATAAGCCTTTGGGGTCGTATAACTCGCCTTGCCTGGCTTTATAGAGGTTTAATATGTCCCACAAGAATATTGGCCTTAATATTTTCTACAAAGTTGGTAAACATACCATACACCAAAAAAAATGTATTTCTTTAGAGTTACAAAGAAGTAATATTTTTGAAGTACAATGTTGTCTTTGTGAGCTTTTTAAGGTGCCTCGACACGTTCATATTGCATTGATACGAGTATGTTCACAAAAGTTGTTCAGATTTACCATGGCTACAATTTTGCGGTTAGTGAAAAAGTAGAAGACCCTGTAAGTTATGCTGAAAAAAGAGAAAAAATATTTTTTCCTTCACTTTTTCAGAAAAAAGTATAGTTTTGGCATAAAATGTTAACAAACTTTGCTCAGCATATTTTTAGCTATATTATTGTTAAATGGGCAAAAACTGATGCCACCTTTTTCGAGGAGCCCACTGAATTTCAGGATCATTTAAGGCCCATAAAAAAATTGGTCACCAAAATCGTCAAACCGAGTATAGGGTTATACCACCCTTTGGTAGGAGAATCAAACCTATGCTGTCAAGTCGTGTATTTTTCAGAAAGTGTTCATTTGTTGCACAGTGTATTAACAAAGTGGTAGGTTTAGGGCCAGCAAAAAAAAAATTAAATGCAGACAGAAATGTAATAACGCCTTAAACTATTAAAAATTAATATTTTTCTATGAAATATCAGAAATCTGAAAGTAATTCGCAATCATTATATTTGCAGAAATCAATCGCACAATTTCCAAATCCCCAAAAATGGTATTTCTTAGATTTTCGCATTTATCTACTATACAAAGGGCCTTGCGTTCCAAATTCATTTTGTAGTTCAACGAGCAACGCCTTACCACAAATAAAAATAGTAAAAGTTTTAAAAATTTAACTCTGCGATTAGAGAATATGTGGCTTACTTTTGAAATTTGTGTAAAAAATGTTATAATTTGGGGACGCTTGGCAACAATACCAGTGAACATTTTTGACTTGTTTCTTCTTAGAAATCATTGTCCTGGAAGTTTTCCTTAAGATGTACTGAACTACTGTTTTGAAGAAATGGCAATTCTTGACCAGTTCTTTCTTCGAGTGCATTCTATCGAAAGTTTCCTTTAAGATGAAAATAAATATGAGATACTTATTTTAAATAACTTTTTTTATAACTTCATACGATAAGAAAATACGATAAATACTTTTTCCCAAAAAAAATCACCTGGTCTCAGGGACGTATCCACGATTTTGGTTCGGGGGGGCCAACCTTATTTTCCATAACAAAGATAAACAATTAAAAAATTGCGTTTATTGCGTAGGTAATGGAAGTTAAGTTCCTTAGTTTTTTATTCGAATTTTATTCCTAAATATAAATGTGTACTTTAGTACGAGATCAGTAAAACTTTTTATAACAAAATACGTAAGAGTTAAAAAAGTAATCTTCGATTTTTTGAAAGAAATATATCAATTATTTAATCGATTTTGACTTCATCTTTGTATATAGACATCAAAGCCAGATAAGATAGCCTCTCTCCTTCCATTCTGTTCCGGAGATAAGTTTTTATTCTTCTTAACGTTTTATTCACAATAACGTCAGGTGTTGTGGCCAGTATCGGCAAAAGGGTAAAAACGCTTGGGAACATGTCCTCATCACAAACTGAAATAACATCTAATGCATTTGATGGCTTATCATTCTTCTGCTTCCAATAATCAATCCATATACTTATTTCAGCTAAAACAGATTTTGCTGAATTTTTTAAATCGTTTTTGTAAAAAAGTGTGACTTCTTCGAAATCTTCCTTTATTAGATTTATAACTCGTATCGGAACGATACTAAACAGACTTGTAATTATAGCTTCATATTCGGAAAATCTATTATTTAAATGTGATATTACTTCGTCCAGATATGGTATGAACAATGCTGTCCTAAAATGCCCATTGGCATCTGCACCAGGAATATTAGCCCTATACTTTTGAGTGCCTACTCTTCTAGGTAGTGCAGCTTCTATTCCAAAACTTCTTGCAAGTTGTGTGGATTCTTTAAACAGTTTATCAAACTCAGCATCTGAATTTCTACGCATGTCACTTAATTTAGTCGTTGTTAATTTTATGATTTCGTAAGCCTTTATTATATCTAGGTTAATCGTTTGCAAATACCGTGATAAGTTCTGTGTAATGGCCAAAACCGTACTACTTATTACCACACCCAATATAAAGTCAAATTTACCTACACGGTTGTGCAAACTCATTCCATGTTAAAAAGGTAGATAGATAAGAAATCATAAACGTAATTTTAACTTAATTTTCGCCATATCTGGTTATCATAAACTTAAAGCCAACCAATAATTACACCGGTCGACAAAACAACAATTTTTCTTGGGTTTCTGTTTTAATGCATAGATTCTGATTCTAGACGTCAAAAAACGTCAAAATCTCCAATCTTAGCTTTTAAAGTTTGTTTTTGTAAATTTTACATTGATAAGAAAGTTTTAAAGTTAAAACCTTATTAAATTAGCTATATCTTTTTAAATTATGCATCGATTTTCTTCGGAATGGGTTCGTTTAATTCAGGACCGAACAGGCTTTACAATAAAATCATAAAAATATAACATTTGTTCATTTTTATATTGTTTTATGGGAGTTTTATTTAAAAAATATTAAAATTTATTTATTGAATGTTTTCACATTCGAATTGTTCAGCTTTTCGATCAACTCTTCCTTTCGAAAGAGAGGTTTTTTGTGGTGTATTGGAAACAGCGTTACCAGATGATAAGTTTAAACTTATTTTTCAAGTTTTTTCTAGTGAAAAATAGTACTTTTAAGTTTTTTCTTCCAAAAATAAGTTTTTTAAATTCTGTAAATATTTAATATTATATTATTATCTTAGAAAAACATAAAACATTTCCAAGGTCAAAATGCACCATGAAGTTGCAGGAAAATTTTCTGATTTGGATCATCCCTTTATTTCATTTAAATTTCTTGTACTATTTATCTAAGTACCATTTAAAACCTAATCTATGTATATTAAGGGTTTCAAAAAAAGAAGCCTTCCAATTTAATTTAAGATTGAATTGCTACTATTTTTCAATTTTTTTAATAAAAAAGATATAATAAGTTTATTTGTTGCAAAATAAGTTTTTTCTTTAAAAATTTCAAGTTTTTTTCAAAAAATATCTGGCAACGCTGATTGGAAAAGATAAGACACTGCGCTCGGAAAGCCATGTAAACACATACCCTTATACGTATTTCAATCCTGTGCGCGGACATCATCAGAGGGTCTTATACATGACGCAGTGTGAGCTTGTAGTTGTGGCGATAATCACTTGTATATATACTAATCTACAAAGAAATTTGCATATGGGAATTATATACCTACGAAGAAAGCGTACAAGTCACACAGCCAAAGCTTTAAGCGAGACTTAAATTCACCATTTTCACCACCCATGTGACTGGTAAGTTTTGCCAGTTCGACACAGTTGTCTCTACACCAATCGACAGGTAGATGGCGTGGATTCTGAGATTAGTTGGACGATTAGAAAGACTTTACTACATTTCAGTAAGCATAGTATTTTTTGTTGAATATCAAATATTTTATGTTATTATTTAGAATTCATTAACACTACGTGTTGAAGATGAGCAGCTTCTTTCTAATTGTATTTAGGCGGGCTGATCCTTATTATTTAAATGTTTTTTAGAAGTTTTTTGTTAATGATCGATTTAATTTTTAATTAGATTTATTTTATTGAATGTTTTCACATTCGAATTGTTCAGCTTTTCGATCAACTCTTCCTTTCGAAAGAGAGGTTTTTGTGGTGTATTGGAAAAATTTTGAGACTGAAGGTGATGGAATTTTTAAGTCGGTTTACCCGACTGGACTTTCTTACCTGTTAACTCTTAAATTGATTCGATATTGTTGTTGATACAACTAACCCATAACGCGTTCTAACCCATAACGCGCATTTATTCATTTTAGCCAAATGTAATATAAATTTGGTAATACTGGTACATGAAACAAGTCGAAAAAGTCGACTTCATTAAGTTTTACTTAAATACGGTATTTAATAAAATTTTTTAGACCTGATGGTTTTTGTTCGAGAAGCATACACGCTCCTCTAATTCGGCATCTGTGAAGCAGTACTATCATAACCTAAAATTTGCCCATTGTCTTTGTGATTCCAATAGCGTTTCAAATAACCTGTGCCCCTTCACTTGCTGTAGAGTCGTCCAATTTCGAAACAGCGATCAGTTTTTCTTTGTTATCATAAGCAATAACTATCGGTAGACTTTCTTCTTTACATTTGCGTGAATCTAAAGCCGGTGATAGTTTGTCACTCGAGTGGATAGGTTCGATATCTTGTAACTTGTAGGGGTTTATAATATGATGTCGAAGGAGTAATGGTTGAAAAGTATATCGCACGCCGCTTTTGCTCCTCAATGTTTTTGTCTACACCATCTAAGTGACCTAGCCTTGCTGGCTCTCTCTGCTGTTGCAATAACATCCTATCTTCATTTACCCGCATTAATTTAAGGGCATCAGCATGTGCAATTTTAGCGCTACGTAACTCCACTGGCATGTTTACTGAACGAAATTTTGCGTATACTAAAATTTGAACAAGCATATCAATGTGTCAGCTTCCTCACGGCTTATTATGCAAGCTCTGACAAATTTCGATGGAAGTCGGCACAGGTTGCCGTTGTTCAAATTTTATTTTTGGAACAAAACTAAAGGGTATGTATGCGTTAAAAAAAAATAACTTTTATTTTTTTGGGACACTCTAATGTACATATACAATAAAGACCACAAATGTAAAATCCGATGTTAGGTTAGGTTAGGTTAGGGTGGCAGCCGTATTTTTTATACAAGCTCACATAGACCAGTTTAGGTCCCTAGTGTTACCACGGGCTGAAATGCCCCTCATCGAAACCAACCTGTTTGATATACAAATTTGTCGATATTACGAATATCGGTACTGGAAAGATCTGTTAGGCTGCCTAGAAAAGCCGACCCCAGTATGTCCAGTCGTCGTTTACTCAGAGCGGGACAGTCGCAGAGCAAGTGCTCAATGCTCTCCACTTCTTCCTCATCTCCACAGCTTCTGCAGAAGTCATTAGAGTCAATACCCAATCTTTTGGCGTGTTCGCCGATCAAGCAGTGTCCCGTCAGAACTGATACTAACGTAGACAATCTTTGCCTCTCTAGTGCGAGGAGATATTTTGATCTTCTCAGGTCATACCTTGGCCAGATTTATCTAGCTACTCTGCAGGTGCCGATTTCTGTCAATCTTTCGTTGGACTGCCTGATTGCCTCTTGCCTAAGCCAAAGCTTGCACGTGGATAGTGGCGCACCAATATATGCAAATTCTTCGAGAATTTGTAATGTCGTCCCTTTCCTAGCAAGTTCATCGGCTTTGCAGTTCCCCGGGATATCCCTATGCCCAGGCACCCATATGAGGTGTATGTTAAACTGCTCAGCCATCTCGTTAAGAGATCTGCGGCAGTCGAGGGCTGTTTGTGAATTTAGGGATGTTGCCTCCAGAGAATTGATGGCAGCCTGGCTGTCCGAGTAAATGACAACGCCAGTGTTGGTTACTATGTTGCGACTCAGCCACTTGGCTACTTCCCATATTGCCATTAGTTCGGCTTGATAGACACTGCAGGTATCTGGTAGTCTGTGAGCTATATCCAATCTAAGCTCTGCACAGTGTACTCCGAAGCCAACCTTTTCATCAAGCTTCGAACCATCCGTGTAAAAGTGGAGATGGTTTCTATTACCTGGTTTTCTTCCAACCCATTCATCTCTCGCGGGAATCATAGTGATGTAATTTCTCTCGAAGGTGTACACCGTTGGTATATAGTCCACTCGGTCGGTTACCATAGCACTACACTTTGATATTCTCATGTGACCGTAGTTTTTGTACCTCCACATTGATAGGCAGTTTAATCTTATTGCCGCTTTGGTTGCAACTTCTCTCGCCACAATATTAATCGGCAGTATATGGAGTAGGGCTTGTAGAGACTCGGTCGCTGTAGTCCTTAAGGCTCCGCTTATGCTCAGGCAGGCAGTTCTCTGAACCTTTGTTAGTAGGTTGGTGATGGTTAGTTTGTCAGTTGCCGTCCACCATACCACAATGCCGTATAGCAGTATAGGACGAACTACTGCTATATATATCCAGTGGACGATTTTAGGAGAGAGGCCCCACCGCGACCCTACAGCCTTTTTGCAGGAATATAAGGCGACGTTAGCCTTCCTTACACGTTCCAATACATAAGAATAATGGAATGCCCGAAGAAGAACAAAAAGGGTTAATCAAGACTTTTGAAGAACTCGACGATGAGATATCTCAAAACAAACCCATTGTCATTCAAAGACGCCTAGATGGATCTGTGAATTTCGCCCGCACTTGGCAGGAATATCAAATGGGTTTTGGGAACAGTTCGAGCGAGTTCTTCATAGGACTCGAAACCATACACAAATTAACCCACAATCGTCCATATACTCTCAGGATTGAGATGGAGGACTGGGAACACGAACGCCGATATGCCGAGTACAATCATTTTGTAATTGACAGCGAAAGCTCAAAATACGAATTATCAAGTTTGGGCCAATATTCGGGTAATGCAGGTGATGCATTGTCATCTAATTTAGGTGTACCGTTCGCAACGAAGGATCAGGATAAAATTACCTTTAATGATAGAAAATGTTCTTCAGATTTTGGCGGAGGTGGAGGATGGTGGTACGGCGAATATTGCGGCTACAGGTAATTTTCAAATGCAACTATTCAAATTGAAGACAAAACGTTCTTCTAAGGAAAAATTATCTTAGTTGACTCAATATCGATTTAAATTTCGTACAGAAGCTCTTCTCTATGATTTCAATTCCAATTTTAAGAGCATTTCACATAGAGAGATTTGAGCTGCGAAATTGTATAATTTGCGTATAATTAAAATCACTTTATTCTCAACTATTTGGAAATATTTGAAAATCAAAACAAGTGAAAAAATTCAAATGAATAAAAAAACACTATTTGAACAAAAATGCGGTAGACAAAATCAGATAACAAAAAAAAACAAGGAAATTATATAAAATATTATGATAAAGAAGAATTTTTGTATGATACCTATATCAAAGTGTTCACATATGATGAACAAATGACCAAATTTTAGGCCCATCAATTTAAATTTGTGGTGTCTGTGGAATATGTTAATATATATACAAATTGGGCCGATATTGACGCTATTCAATCCCAAGTGATGTTTCAGCTATAGGATGCATTTGTACCAAATTTCCGTCACCTTGATCTATTATTTTAAATTGCAGCGTAATTGAGACATACTGACCGACAGACGGAAATTGCTCTTAGAATTTTGCAACGAAAGAATATATTCACTTTATGGGGTCCTTTATTAATATTTCACGGTGTTACAATACTATACGGTGTCCCCATACTATTTTCAAATAGTATAGCAAAGTTAATATAACCCCATTCTATGGAGGAGGTCATAAAAATGTTAACTTTTTTAGAAAAAATATGTGTTTAGTCATAAATAATATAAGCAACTGTTTCCCAACTATCGCAACAAGAACGGAAGTTATATGAGATTGTTAAAAGTAAATAATAAAGACATTATTCGTAGAACTGATTACCAACGTTGCGAGGTTTGGTCAAACACTATGGTGAACATTTATTTGTTCATAATATCAATTGTGCATCTCAGATATAAAACACTTGTCCCAACGCTTGTTCCAATCTTCGGAGCACTTATGATGAGCAATTTTTGCTATAGCCTTGCGTTCTTTCAGCGATGCAATCTTTATATCTTGAATCGTTGAAAATCTCCGTCCTTCCATGTGTCATTGGTCATCTCAGTTTTGGGTACAGGAAAAAAGTCACCGGGAGCAAGTCCGTGAGACATGATTACGGTGTTCTGTGAATTCAAATATCGTTTGCTACGAGCCAAAAGTGTAACACATTGTAGGAGTGACCTAAGACCCCAAGCATGTTCGGCGGAAATCCGTTTTAGGACAATTTAAGTCATTTGTCTGTCCGTCTGACCATTTGCCTGTCTGGCTGGAGCGCACGATAACTCTCGAAAGGAGTAACGGATTGACTTCAAATTTGGTATGTAATAATAGTTCGAAGATGGCCCATATTGGTCCACTCTTTCTAGTACCTCCCTCACAAAAGGTTACCATTTAGTGAAATATTGATTCTCTCATAACTTCTTTACTACTTATCCGAATCTTCTGTAATTCTACACATAGTAATAGTTTATCTGTCACTATCAGCTTGAGAAAATTTGCCGAAGTGGCCCAGCCCCTTTTGGTACCTCACACACAAGGGGACCATTTTGCATTATTAAAATAATAATAAATAAATTAAATTTTTTTGAATGTTTTTTAGAAGTTTTTTGTTAATGATCGATTTAATTTTTAATTAGATTTATTTTATTGAATGTTTTCACATTCGAATTGTTCAGCTTTTCGATCAACTCTTCCTTTCGAAAGAGAGGTTTTTGTGGTGTATTGGAAAAGATAAGACACTGCGCTCTGAAAGCCATGTAAACACATACCCTTATACGTATTTCAATCCTGTGCGGGGATATCATCAGAGGGTCTTATACATGACACAGTGTGAGCTTGTAGTTGTGGCGATCATCACTTGTATATATACCAATCTACAAAGAAATTTGCATATGGGAATTATATATACCTACGAAGAAAGCATACAAGTCACACAGCCAAAGCTTTAAGCGAGACTTAAATTCACCATTTTCACCACCCATGTGACTGGTAAGGGTTGCCAGTTCGACACAGTTGTCTCTACACCAATCGCCAGGTAGATGGCGTGGATTCTGAGATTAGTTGGACGATTAGAAAGACTTTACTACATTTCAGTAAGCATAGTATTTTTTTTGTTGAATATCAAATATTTTTATGTTATTATTTAGAATTCATTAACACCAAAGAGATTCAATATAAGAAGAGATACCATTTCATTCACCTCAACGAAAGGTGAATTCCGACTCGTGAGCAAAGATGAGTTCATGAAAAAATTTATTGAAAAATCGTGTATTTTGTGTGCTTTTCTTTCACTTTTTCACATGCACGTCAATAAACACACAAAATAAAATTATTATACGTTAGTTGAAACAAAGAAAACGGAGAACATATCTTTTTTTAATCAATTTAAAATTCCTTTATGTCCACCACTTCGATAGAAAAACTCACCTCTGTACATGAATTTTCGCCGCGGTTACTCTTTATATAAAATCTCTTTGATTAACACTACGTGTTGAAGATGAGCAGCTTAATTTTTATTTAGATTTATTTATTGAATGTTTTCACATTATCAAAAAATCCCATTTTTTTGCAATATTTTTAATACTCGTATATCGTCGAAACCGCTGAACGGATGGAAAATGGTATTATATGAAGTTGAAGGCTACTTAATATTTAATTCTTTAAAACTTTCCTCAACCAAATCGGATAAATGGTTCCCGACTTATGCCACTATATGTGGTTCAACCACTAATTTCTTTCCATATCACAGCTTATCGCGAGAATTTAAAGAGACAACCCTTTAGGCTAAGAAAAAAGAGAGGTTGAACCACTTATTATGGCATAACTAGAGAACCATTCATCCGAATTGGTTCAGGTAAGATTTAAAAACTTCAGAATTAAGTAGCCTTCAACTTCGCACAATACAATTTTCCATCCGTTCAGCGGATTCGACGATATCTTACAAAGTGTTGCAAAAAATCATATTTTTTGAGAAAATTTTAATAATTTTTAAATAAAAGCCCTATAAAAACATCTAGAAACGCATAATTGTAATATTTCTGTGATTTTATCGTAAAATCTGGAAGGTTATGGTGCCCGGGAACTTTCTTACTTGTTCTTGGAACACATGTGTACAGAAAATAAATATATTTACATTACATTTCTAATAAAATACGAATCTATTTTAGATTCGGTAGTTCATCCAAAGATATAGTGCCTTATTCATAAAAATTTAAAGAACACTGCTAAAGCGTTCCTCAAGCCTTTATTAAATTTTTATGAATAAGGGCCATAAATACTAAGATACAACGGTATCCATTCACAACTAGTTTGCAGATGGCGTAAATAACCAATAGGGCAGCCATTTACACATTAATTCAAATATTTGGTGTTGCCGATTATCAAATTTGAACATTTTACAGGAAAAAATTAAATGTGCAAATGAAATGTGTAAAATGCGTTGCGTTGCGCGGGTTGGATTTCAATACCGTAATGCAAACATCTGATGAATGAAAAACTCCGATTAAAACAAAACAATGCACTTTTAAAAGCCAGGGCGCATACGATTTTGGAGTTATCTTGATGAACGTTACATCAAATTGATAGCCAACATAGTCTTAAATATATCTTTAAATAATTCCAAACAATCGCAAAAACGTAAATCTCAAAATAGAATCTACAATTTAAAAAATATTCTAAGAATCTCACTCACTCCTTGGGTAGCATGGGGCCTATACAAACATCTTCCATCATTCCATCATTTGCTGTTGCTTTTATTTCGTTCCAAATTTTAACAGTTTTTTCGATTTCCTTCTTCCAGGCTTCTCTTCCAAGAGTTTTTTTGCCGTCCTTTAAGTCTGCTTTCTTGGACATATTAGATTTTTAGTTACGTTGAAATATCTGAAATAGATAATTTTATTAAAACAATCGAAAATACTCTCTTCACTAAAATATAAATAAGAAATTATAAGATTCAGAAAATCATTTAAATGCAGAGGGAGGGCTCTTTTGAAAAATAAACAAGTAAAAGTGTTAAGTTCGGCCATGCCGAATCTTATATACCCTCCACCATGGATAGCATGTGACCCCACAAAATAACTCAAACCTAAAGAAAACAACACCGAAAACACAAAAAATATAGTAGATGAGAACAGTAGGAATCACACCAAGTTAGATGCTATATATGGGAGCTATATCTAAATATGGACCGATATGGCCCATTTGCAATCCCATACAAGCTGCAACTATAAGAAGTATTTGTACCAAGTTTGATCAACCTAGCTCTATTATTGCGAACTGTAGCGTGATTACCACAGACGGACGGACGGACGGACAGACGGACATGGCTAAATCGTCTTAGAATTTTACGACGATTAAGAATATATATACTTTATGGGGTCTCAGATCAATATTTAGAGGTGTTACAAACGGAGTGACAAAATGAATATACCCCCCATCCTATGGTGGAGGGTATAAAAACATAAAATGTTCCAATTAATTTGGGCACTTTCTGAGATAATTTTGGGCGTGCAATCAAAGACAAAAATACTAAAGATGCGGCAGATAGTTTGCACGCAATATACCTAAGATGGCGCTGTTTCATTGAGGCCCAATCTTTTACTCGAGAAACAGATGTCGTTAGTGCATAAGGGTCTAATATTTTTTCAAAGAACGGCTGAACTTTCGAATCTCCCACCTAATTATTTCTCCGGGACTTGGTATTATTAAGAAATTAAAAGGAGAAATATCGTTAAAACTGCTGAAAACAAGTAAGAAAGTTTCAGTCGGGTAAACCGACTAAGGTATACCATCACTTTGTGAGTAATGTAATATTGAATATTATTCTGTCAATTTGTGTGGGAGGTACCAGAAGGGGTTTATCAAATACACCTTTTTTTCGCTGAACATTAGATACTTTAAATTCATTGCACTGTTCCTGACTTATAAGCATTTATGTGCACTGGTATAAACGTTATGAGACATTAAATTGTGGTATGATTTTGGCATTTTGTGTGGGAGGTACAAAAAGGGGCGTGGCAATAACGCCCATTTTTCACAGCGCTATAAAAGCATTACACTGTACAAAATTTCAAGTATTTTTATACACTGGTTTTAATGTTATAAGCTGTTAACTTTTGGTGCAAAAAGGTACCTTTGTGTGGGAGGTACCAAAAGGGGTGTGGCAACAACACCAATTTTTCCCTGGACTGTAGGCAATATAAAAGCATAATACTGTAAAAAATTTTAAGTAATTTTATACACTGTTATTAATGTTATAAGCTGTTAACTTTTGGTGCAAAATGGTGGATTTGTGTGGGAGGTACCAAAAGGGGCGTGGCGACTTCGCCCATTTTTCTCGAGTTGATAGCGACTAATAAGCTAATACTATGCGTGGAATTTCAAAAGATTCGAATAAGTAGTATAGCAGTTATTAAAGAATGAATATTTCACAACATTTTAACCCTTTGTGGGGGAGGTACTAGAAGGAGTGGACCAATATGGCCCATCTTCGAACTTAGCCGGAGATAGAAAAAAATATTACCACATACCAAATTTGAGGTCAATCGGTTACTCCTTTCGAGAGTTATCGTGCGCACCAGCCAGCAGACAGACAGACGGACGGACATTGCTCATTCGACCTAAAATGGCCCAAAACGGATTTCCTCCGAACATACTTGGGGTCTTAGGTCACTCCTTCGACGTGTTACACTTTTTTCCGTATACCCTCACACTAAAGTGAGGGTATAGTTAATTCGTATTTTATTAGAAATGAACACTGTATATCTATGTACTGTACACATGTGTTCCAAGAAAAACCAAGCTCCATCTATGCGGTAAAAATTATTCCTATCTGGTAATTTGATTTGCCTCATCTTTAGAATTTTTGTCTTTGGTACTTATATTTTTGGTTCAGCCGTTCTTTGAAAACAAGATTAGACCCTTAATCACTATAGACATCTGTTTCTTGAGTAAAAGATTGGGCCCCAATACAAAGACAAAAATACTAAAGATGAGGCAAATCAAATTACCCGATAAGGATAATTTTAACCGCATAGATGGAGCTTGGTTTTTCTTGGAACACAAGTGTACAGTACAGTATTCATTTCTAATAAACTACGAATTAATTTTCACCAGTTTTACCGATATTTCTACTTTTACTTCAATTTCTTAATAATACCAAGTCCTGGAGAAATAATTAAGTGGGAAATTCCTTAGTCCAGCCGTTCTTTAAAAAAAGATTAGACCTTTATGCACTAACGACATCTGTTTCTCGAGTAAAAGATTGGGCCCCAATGAAACAACGCCATCTTCGGTATATTGTGTGCAAACCATCTGCCGTATCTTTAGTATTTTTGTCTTTGCCCAATATACCAGCCATCTTAGGTATATTGTGTGCAAACCATCTGACGCATCTTGTAAAGATCCGGCAAATCAAATCACGAGATAGGGATAATTTTAACTGCGTAGATGGAGCTTAGTTTTCTTGGAACACATGTGTAAAGTGCATAAAAATGCAGTGTTATTTTCTGGTAAAAAATGATTTATTTTTCATTAGTTTAAATGATAACACAGGTCCGCAAAAAGGAAATAATTTTTTGAGGCCTTGAGTTTTGCAGCTGATTTTATTTGTATGTACTTTTAACGCGGATTTCAAAACTGAATACCATTTTTCCCTAGCAGCTCTAGTTTTTGAGTTACAGAAATATCTAATTTACCCTACTATGTACAGTATAACCTCTCTAATCCGGACACTCGATAGTCCGAACTATCCAGTAATCCGGACAGCTCAATGATTCGGACAATTTCGAAATTTTACCTCTGTAGTCCGGACATCAATATGTTTTTGTGTTTGTTTTTAAGTTTTTTATCGTTATTATAGCTTTAGCCAAAAACAATAATTATGTACTCGTAGTGGTTCTGGGAAATGATAATTTTTTTCAAAATATCCGGTGGTTGCTAAAATTCAAAATTTGTAATGAAATTAAACTTGCAAAATTTGTAATGAATTAAAAAGCCCTATCTTTGAGGGCTCTTTCAACAACTTTTTTAATTCAGCTCCAGGCAGAAAAATGTCAGCAGATAGATTGTCCTTCATGGTAACGAGCCTGGATCTCATACGTTGCCTTTCCTTTTAATAGGTAAGCCTGAAAATCCATGAGCGTTTAAACAATTTCAACTTTCTTTTGTATATAAGTCTACCAAAAAAGGCTGGATATCGACTTCCGTTTTTGAAGATTGAAGAAATTTCTGATAAATGCTAAGAAGCCGCTGATAGCACTTCAGTTATTGGGTAAGGCTCCATGACAAGAAAATGAAATGAATACGGAGGATTACACAGAAAGAAAATGGGACCATACAAATCTTTCATTTCTTGTTCACCACTGATGATGTTATAGTTCCGTCAGTTATGTCAAACGAAAATATTGAAAAGGATATAAACTCCATTGTAGTCTTGAAGAAATTCACTATTTTTTGTAGACAAATAAGAAGGCAGCCGAACCCTTTCAAGTGCTATTTTATAGGCTTAGAAAGTAATAATATTTCTAAAAGAATTTAGAAACAGACTTAAAAAAACTGCAAAAAGTTAAGTGTAAAAGAGTCGATTGTATTCATTATTTATGTTTTTTTAAGAAACGCGATTCTTAATAAGATATGAAAATATGACCCACTTTCGAGTTTTGTACTGTAGTCCGGACAATTCAGTAATCCGGACAAAGGTCGAAACTATATCTGTCCGGATTAAAGAGGTTATACTGTATTTAAAAAGTGCATATGCTTTTCGGATATTCACGTAACAAACGTGTGTTAACATAATGTTCTTCTCTGTTATAGGTAGTGTTCATTTTCTTATCTTATTTTATATTTGTGATAACGAATTACAGTAAAATAATCTCATCTTCTTACTACTAATACTGTAAGTGATTGAGAGCTAATTTTCAAAAATGTCGTTTAGCCACAGAATCTGTGTAAATCATCCCGAGTAATTTTGTTATATATGTGGTGAATACACGACAAAAAGTACACATAAAAAATGTTTTACTTTCTTCTTTTCAGAATTATTTTGGATATTTCTAAGAGGTGTCAAGTTTACACCACTCTACATGATAACGGGAGCTGCTAGGCAAAAACCGACTGCAGATTCGTAGTCAGGAGGTCGAATTTACTAAAGAACTGCTCAAAAAGTATCGGCACCAAAATGTGTGTATACCGGCGTAATCATCAATTTCAGAATAAAAAAATACGAAATAATTTTCACCATTTTTAACGATATTTCTTCCTTTACTTCAATTTCTTAATAATGCCAAGTCCCGGAGATATAATTAAGTGGGAGATTGGGTCGTCCAGCCGTTCGTTAGTGCATAAGGGTCCCAACCCTTATGCACTAACGACATCTGTTTCTCGAGTAAAAGATTGGGCCCCAATGAAACAGCGCCATCTTAGGTATATTGTGTGCAAACCATCTGCAGCATCATTAGTATTTGTCTTTGGTTGCTGTCTTTAATAACAACGAAAGCAAAGACGCACACCCTACAAATGTCGCTATGTCACAAATTACACTGTTTCCGTCAAAAACGTATTCTTTTTGTCGAGCTTTCTTGCATTTAAACTATACATACTTATAGTTATTCTAGGTTTGTCGTCATATTCCTTCTGAGTCTGATTAAGTTGCACTGTGTTGTTACAATTAATATTGTGCATAAATAGCACTCACATGCAAAATATATAAACAATTCATACCGACAGCAGTCCAACTACTGTTAGATGTCCGAATGGAAAAGGGGTAAAAAGTATTCACATCGATGTTTTTAAAGAAAATTGCATACATACATTTACGATATAATAGACATACATATTTCGAATAACATTTTCAAAGAAAAGCTGAACCAGAGCATTGCCAAACTGAAGCTAAGCGGTAGTTACACTTTATCAACAAAATGTATTGACCAACCACTAAGATTATACACAAACAGAGATTTAGATGAGATGATCGTATTCCCCTGAGACCCTGTCAGCTGCCAGATATACATAAATTCCATTATAATGTTTATTTGGAAAAATGTGACGACAATGCATTTATTTCGAATTAAAAGAAATTATTGTTGCTGTGTGACTACTTAGGTCCGGCTCTGTATGTATGTATGTGCGAGTACACGTCTTCCAGCAGAATTGAACTTTTGAACTCTTCGATAGCGATATACTCTACGTACGTATATACATACATACGTATATACACACATACGAGCGTCTATAGAGAAGAAGAATCTCGATGCATATTAAATTATTGTCTACTGATAAGACCAGAAGAAATCCAACAATTATTTTGCCCAATAAATGAAAATGAATATTCATTCTAAGTGACAGTCTAAGTGTTTCAGTGAATTGTTAAAGAACATTATAAGAACAAAAAAAAAGAATGAAACAAAAATCGAAAAAATTGGAAGTAATAATACTTATTTCAATTATCACACTAATAGCACCGATTGAATCATCCGATTTGGTAAATGTTAAATACAAAAGATAATTTAAATAATTTAAAGAATATGAAAATCATTCAAAATATTACAGTGAATATTATTTTAAAGCTTTAAACTACAAAACAAATTGAAGTGCAAGAAAAAATATAAATAATCGGTTAACAATTAACTGAAAGTGAAAAATATTTATTCAAAATAAATACGTCCTAACTTCTCTACAAGAAAATTATGAAACCGGAATATAAAGACACACATAAACCGAACACAAATTAAAAACAGTATGGAAAGGCTAAAGGCGGGCGGAGCCCACTATGTATACTCGTATAATACTCTACCTCACCTTATTAGAGTAGAGTATAGATTCTCTGTGTCTGAAACGATTACATTTAAACTCGCAGCGCACAGTGGTTAGAAATATTGTTTAACAGTTGTGATGCATTTTTTTACAGAGTTGTGATGAATTTTTGAGCATCATTGTTTGCGCTTAGAAAGTGAGTAGATATGCACCTATCAATACAACCATACAACGGCGCACTATGGACGGAAATTGAAAAATGCGGCCAAAATTCAAATTTTATGGCAAATGTAATATTGAAGAAATTTGGTATACGAATCTGTTGAGCAGATATTCAGTATGTTGCATCAAAAATATAAACAATATATCTTAATATTTAGGTGATCTTACACCTGTTCAAAGTGAGGCATATATTTGATCCTATAGAACATTTTAATGCAATTTTAAATGTTGTGAAGAGAGAAAAGAGAAAGTAATTGGTCCAATGTAGGCATGAATTTAAGGCACGCTTTATGTAGAATAAAATAATATATAAGCGTTTGAGTTTTTCTTTTATTTCGTTGTTAATACAAAATTGATTTGAGAGTCTTCGATGAGGTATTCTGTAAAAATTGCATCTGCACCTAAGGTACACTTTAAAAATATAGTGATTGTTCATTTCTCGATGTTTTTATGACGTGTTTCATAAACAGCTAAAAAATTTGGGTAATTTTTTAGCTGTTTACCTTTATTTGGATAGATAAACAAGTCTCATCCCACTGAGAGACCACAAAGCTCTTAAAGGAAATGACCTAAGCTTTTGTTTGAGCATAAAATAAGAAAAATATATAGTTTTTGACAAAAATGTCAAAACAAGTTTTAATAAAAAAAATTGCAAACATTTTTTTAAATAAAAATACAATTAAACATAATAGGTAATTAGTTGTAGAGATGAGGGATAAAGGATCATTGCTGCTGAAGTTACCAGCGACATTCAAGAGACAAGCACTTTCTTTTGCGAACGAACTTATAACCGAACAACATCTCAAATCCTCCCGTGACGTGATAAAAGCGAAAAGAAACAAAGAGTTGAACTTACCCTAAAATTATGTTAAACTTGAAGTTAAATTTAAAACTTATAAAGTGAATAACTAAAACTAAACTGAATTAATAACTAAAACTAAACTATTTGTTAAACAATTAAAATCTAAAAATTTAACTACTAAACATAAAATATATTTAAACCGTAAATATCATTACAAACTAAAATAAATAAACAGTGAACTAAAGTTTAGAACTGAAATTAGAGCAGCTGAAAAACAGTCTACTTTTGTTTCTTAAATCTAAAAAAGTGCCCAGAAACGAAGAAATTGTGCTAAATAAATATTAAAACAACAAAGACAGCTTGTGAGTTTTGGGACAAAAGCGAGATCAATTATAAAAAACGGTACGGCCGGGCAACAGAACCAGACCAAAACAAAAAGAGAGGATTCAGTCGACGAATGGATCGGCACAGGTTTGACACACACGTTACGAATATATAGGCGTACATATATATATCTATATACATTCAAAGTGAGTACCTACATATCTAATTTTCTGTGTCAAATTAGACGACAGCGAAGAATACTGGGTGCAGCATTTTATTATCTTGGCGCTTGAACCTATATACTTCACTCTGTCCAAAGAAGTCTGACTCGTTCAATTTTAAAATATACATATTCACGTTACTGTACATTCAAACAGATGAGACTCCTTATTGAAGGATCCGTTATGTACATAATTGCACCAAATTCGCGAAATCAACGACTTATTTATACAGCATTATCTTTTTCCTCGAAACACATTTAGCTTTGGAGAAGAAAGAGAAACGAAAATTTTAATTTTTTCATTGAAAAATTCTATTGCTAGAACTTTTAACCGACCCCTCGCATCGGCCTTGAATACAGAGAAAAAAGCACAGAATTCGTATTTACAAACCATATTGTAAACTTCCATAAGTATTTCAGCTGATTTAAGTTAAAGACATACGAGTACATTACTGCTATTGAATTCTGAATATGATAGAGTGGTGTCTATGGAAACTGCAGTCAATTCTACCAGCAAGTAAAACTCTCTACCAATTTTTGAATTTGTTTCTATTACATTTTTGCAATAAACATAAAGTAACTGAAACATATGGTCTTAAACCGAATAAATTCTGATTGACTAGGGAAAGAAAAATTGAATTTTTTCAAAAGAAAAAAGCTTTTTGCTAAAACTTTTGCTTAGTACAACTGGAGCAACAATACGTCGCTGTGAGAGGAGCTGCCGATTTTTTATCCTTCTATTTGGGCTGGGTCAAAATATTTAAAATCGACCTATGAAGTTAATTTGTGGCTAAAAAGTGTGTAAACAGTTGCTTAATGGTAAAGTAATATCTCGCTATAATTTTTTCGATTTTGAAAAAAGAGTTTTTGAATTTTACAAAATTTGTAATTGCTTTCGAACGTCTGAAACTATATTTTGCAAAGTTTACATTGGTTTAAAAAGGACATAACGTGATATTTTTTGTAATTTTACGAATACTCGTCTCACAAATCCAAAACACTAATTCTATTTTGTGAGCCTCAATATTTGTAAAAGTTACGGACGAAATACTAAGAATGGTTTGGCAGCTCTTTCCATTTTTCGTCTGTTTCTGCAAAACCCGGCGTGTAAAATACATATTATACAAAAAGAGATTTTAAGAATCATATGTCAAGGAACAGAAGAGAAATGCTCAAAATTGCCAGAGCAATCTTAGTATTTCGGCCATAATTTTTAAAAATATTAATATACAATTACTGTTTAGGGTTTATGAGAACGCGACAAGTACTCTGTATAAGTTTGAAGATAATCCCCCTTCGATTTTCTTAATATGTATGCAGAAAGCAATTTTTTCCAAAATTAGTTTTTCCTATAATTACAAAAAAACCCGGTATGTCCTAAAACAATGTAAACTTTGCAGCCGCAATCGGTTCAGCCGTTTGAGAGCAAATAAAAATATCGTAAAACCCAGAAACTGATTTTTTAAAAATTTAAAAACCCTATAAAATTTATGAACAAAAATTTAAAAATGAATTATAGCGTAAACTTTTTTTACCATTTGGCAACTGTTAAAAAACTTTTTAGGCAAAAATTAACTTCATAGTTCGATATTAAATATTCTGACCCTGCTTCGATTTGCGACAGACAGAAGGTCAATTTTCTGCATTTTTTTGGGGGAAAAAGATGAGAAGTAGAATTAATTAACAAAAAGGTTTTGCGATAACCAAAAAAAATAATTACCTACATAAATGAAAAAATATCAGTCTGTTGGAAATACGAAAAGAAACTAAGTCGATATTTTTCAACAATTTTTGAAATCCAGCAAAATGTCCTAAGAAAAATTTCAAATTTTTGGAAAAACGAAAAGAAATGAACTACGGCTATATTTTTCAAAACTCTTAAAATTTACACCGATCTACATTTTATTTTTGTCAAAACATAAATTGTTTATTTTTGTCAAAACATAAATTGTTTATTTTTGGAATTTACATCTGCCTACAAATTTTATATTTTATCAAACGTTTGGAAATGACCGCTGCCTACAAAAATTAAATGTGTGATAATTTTTGGAATTGCTTCTGCCCCTAATTTTTTTCTAGAAAAAATATTACTACAATTTAGTTCCTCGAAATATTTTTCATCGTTACACCAGCATACAAAAATTAAGTTTTTGAAATTTGCTGCTATTTGTATACGAATTTGAAGTGATTCGTAAAATTTATTCTTAGAAATATTTATTTTCGTGTTCGGGCTCTTGGCAATTTCAGAGAAATGTTTTATATTTTTCTTCTGCAAGTTGAGCTAAGACCCAACCTCGTTCGACATTTTGTGAAATTTGTTTCTCTTTTATATAAATTTGACCAACTTTCGTCAAATTTGTTATCGCATATATATATTTATGTGTTTCAGTATCTTGTATGTTGGAATGTCAGAGAAAAATTGTATTTTTTTCTTCTGCAAATAGAACTAAGACCCAACCCAAAAAAGTTTTGAATTTGTTGGTTTTATACAAATTTGACGAGATTCGGTGAATTTGTTCTTGAAATTATTTACCTTCGTATTCGGTCTCTTGGATAAAAACAAAAAATTTAAAATTTGGCAATTTGAGAGAAAAATATATTATTTTTCGTCTTAAAATTAGCATAGGCACCCTCGTTCAGATTTTTTATCCCCTCACCTTAGAGAGTATACCCTACTATATGTATATTACTTATATATCCTACTATATCCTACTTACATATATATCACTTGCTACGAGCCAAATGTGTAACACATCAAAGAAGTGATCCAAGTCCCTAAGTATATTCGGTGGAAATCCGTTTTGGGTTACTTTAAGTCATTTGTGCAATGTTCGTCCGTCCGTCCGTCTGTCTGTCTGTCTGGCTGTGTGTTTGGCTGTGTGTCTGTCTGCTGGCTGGTGCGCACGATAATTCTCGAAAGGAGTAACCGATTGACTTCAAATTTGGTATGCGGTAATATTTTTTTCTATCTCCGGCTAAGTTCGAAGATGGGCCATATTGGTCCACTCCTTCTAGTACCTCCCCCACAAAGGGTTAACTTTTAGTGAAATATTGATTCTTTAATAACTTTTAAAGTACTTACTCGAATCTTCTGAAATTTCACACATAGTATTAGTTTGTTTGGACAAGATTAAATGCGACAATTCTGTAAACCAACTCACAGATTCCAAGAACTTATAATCTGTAGAAAGCAGCGAGAACAACATACATTCACTGGAGATCTCGCGAGTGGAACTTGGCTCGCTCTGGGGTCAAGTAAATAGAGCCTATTTGGAATGTCGAGATCTTGTATGAACAGGTGAAGGAATGCCTATTGATGAAACCACACCGCGAACACACTATAAGGATGTCCATATGTAGAAGCTACAAACGAGTTTTGAGTTCGAGATTACCACAATGAAACACGGATGGGGGACATGCATACCAAATTCAAAGCGGAGTAATTTGGAAAAACTTTTTAATTTGATCCAGAGGACAAGAGCAATGTTCATTTAACAAATTATGGGTTCGAGTTGGCTTGGGACGAATCTGGTCGATCGATACGAGAATAAACGGATGCAAGTCTATGATCAGCTGAAGAAACTTGTCAATTTGCCGAATGTGACCTTTGACTTGAGTTCATCAATGCAAGAATTACAACGTACAGTAAACAGCTGCATCAAAATTCTGGAAACTCTAAAACTCGCAAAGGATTGGTACCCGATCTTCATATATTTAAGTTCAGCAAAACTGCCTCGATCATTTCTTGAAGGCTTCGAAAACTCTCGAGGATTGCACAAAGCTTCCCACGTGGGCGGAGTTTGATAAATTTTTGACTCATAAATTCAAGACACTAGAATCCGTTGGAAATATTCGACCATTCACTTCAAAATAGAATTATAATAAATACGATTTAAATAAAAAAGAAAAACATCTCATACAAATATTTTTCAAAAGGCACAACATACCGGAAATAAAAATAAATTTAGCACTAACCTCCTGTTTTTGTAAAACGTTTTCGTTCGTTTACGACGAAACGTCAAATTTCAATTAACTATAGCTCGAAATCTATAAAACACAGGCATGAAATATTTTCGGTACGAACTATTACATGACGAATAGAGTCCTGTGGCTTATATATTTCGCGTATCAATTGTCTTATTTTGGATGATTCGTCGTAGACGAATGAAAACGTTTTACAAAAACAGGAGGTTAGACAAACTCTGGATAAGTCGCAAACAGGGAATCCAAACTGATCAATGTTGTCTACTTTGCAAATTGAATCATTTTATTCGCAATTACAAACAATTCTTTGAAAAATGCGTGAATGATTGAATTCAAATCGTAAAATTTTCGAATTTCTGTTATAATTGTCTCTCATACAATCAAAGATTGCAAAGTATATTTAGTTGCAGGAAGTGTAATTTACGACATTATTCCCTGTTCCGCAAGGGTAATGAGACCCAGACATCTAGTCAAGACCCTGCGAGAGATGAGGCACGCCCTGGTATTAGTACCGCAAATCTAACGACACTCATACATTCCACACAAACCATAGAACCAACAAACATTACCGACTGTCCAAGAAAGTCAACCTAGTATATAGCTGGTGTCAACTACCAATTTGTAATATCGGGGAGATGCTATATATGGGGGCTACATCAACAAATGGACCGATATTGCCCATTTTTTCCAACATACATGCAGATATGAGAAATAAATGTACCAAATTTAAGACACCAACATCAGACGGACATGGCTAAATCGTCGTAGAATTTTACGACGATCTATAATATATGGGGAAAACACGTCAAAAGGCCCACTTTTTTATACCCTACACCACACTGTGGTACAGGGTATTATAACTTTGTGCATTTTTTTGTAACACCCAAAAGGAGAAGAAATAGACCCATCGTTTATTATACCGATCGACTTAGAATCGCTTTCTGAGTTGATTTAGCTATGTCCGTCTGTCTGTCCGTCTTTCCGTCTGTCTGTCCGTCTTTCCGTCTGTCTGTCCGTCTTTCCGTCTGTCTGTCCGTCTGTGCATGTATTCTTGTAATCAAAGTACAGGTCGCAATTATGGTCCGATCTCGACGAAACTTTACACATTACACAAACTTTACGGTTCAGATTTATATATAGCCCCCATATATATGTTATCCCGATTTGACATGTAAGCGCTGTAAAAACTGTATTTTATATCCGATCAGTATGAAATTCGGCAGAAAGAGGTTTCTTATTATATGAATGAACACTGTTAAATTTGGAAGAATCGGTTCAGATTTAGATATAGCCCCTATATATACGTTACCCCCGATTTGACATGCAAGCTCTGTAAAAATGTTATTTTATATCCGATCAGTGCGAAATTCGGCAAAGAGAGGTTTCTTCTCACATAAAAGAATACTGCTAAATTCGGAGAGAATCGGCTCAGATTTAGATATAGCTCTCATATATGTTACTCCCGATTTGATATGTAAGCGCTGTAAAAACTGTATTTTATATCCGATCAGTGTGAAATTCGTCAGAAAGAGGTTTCCTAATATATGAATGAACATTTTTAAATTTGGAAGAAATCGGTTCAGATTTAGATATAGCGCCCATATATACGTTACCCCCGATTTGACATGTGAGCGCTGTAAAAATGTTATTTTATATCCGATCAGTGCAAAATTCGGCAGAAAGAGGTTTCTTATTACTCGAAAGAATACTGCCAAATTCGGAAAAAATCGGTTCAGATTTAGATATAACTCCCATATATATGTTACCCCCGATTTGACATGTAAGCGCTGTAGAAATTTTATTTTATATCCGATCAGTGCAAAATTCGGCAGAAAGAGGTTTCTTATTACTCGAAAGAATACTGCCAAATTCGGAAAAAATCGGTTCAGATTTAGATATAACTCCCATATATATGTTACCCCCGATTTGACATGTAAGCGCTGTAGAGACTGCATTTTATATCCGATCGTTACGAAATTCGACAGAAGGAGGTCTTTTTACATGAATTAGTATTCATGGAAGATCGGTTCAGATTTATATTAAAGCTCCATATATATGTTCCTCCTGATTTGGTATCAAACCGCTATAGAAGTTGTATTTTACTTCCGATCATTAAAATTTTCCAGAAAGATGTTTCTCAATTTAGGAACGAATATTGCTTAATTTAGCGATTATCGTTTCAGAATTAGATAATATGTTTCTACCCATTTACCAATTATTCCAAATTATTATGGCAATGACCCTTATCGCATTGTTAGGGAGGTGTAGGGTATTATATAGTCGGCCCCGCCCGACTTTCTGCCTTTCCTTACTGGTTTATTATTTGCAAAGACCTTATGAATTCCTTTCCATATGAAGGCCTTGTGTAAGGTCTTAACGCTCAAGGCGGACGAGAATGAATACACGATTTTTTGTAAGGCGAAAATAGGGATTACAGAAGGCGTTGTCAAGGAAGGCCAGCAAGTATGTGTATTGCCTTTTTTATAATGCCTTCTTGAAGGCCTCTTCCAAGTAGGCTTCCGTATTTACGCCGCTGGGCTACACCACACTGTGGTACAGGGTATTATGACTTTGTGCATTTGTTTGTAACGCCCAAAAAGAGAAGAAATAGAACCATAGTTTATTATACCGATCGTCATAGAATCAATTTTTGAGTCGATTTAGCCATGTCCGTCTGTCTATCCATGTATTCTTGTAATCAAAGTGCAGGTCGTATTTATGGTCCGATTGTGATGAAATTTAGCACAGTGCTCTTTTTTTGCTCAAGGACGATCCCTATTGAAATTGGTCAAAATTGGTTCAGATTTAGATATAGCCCCCATATATATGTTACCCCCGATTTTACATGTAAGCGCTGTAGAAACTGTATTTTACATCAGATCAGTACGAAATTTGGCAGAGAGAGTTCCCTTATTACATGAATGAGTACAGCTAAATTCTGGGAAAATCGGTTCAGATTTAGATATAGTCCCCATATATAGGTTTCACCCGATTTGACATGTTAGCGCTATAGAAACCGTATTTTATATCCGATCTGTACGAAATTCGGCAGAGAGAGTTTTCTTGTTACGTGAATGAACACTACCAAATTCGGAGAAAATCCGTTCAGATTTAGATATAGCCCCCATACATATGTTACCCCCGATTTGACATGTAAGCGCTGTAGAAACTGTATTTTATATCCGATCACAGCGAAATTCGGCAGGAAAAGGTTTCTTATTACATGCCAAATTCGGAGAAAGTCGGTTCAGATTTATATATAGCCCCCATATATATGTTAGCCCCTATTTAACATCTAAGCGCTGTAGAGACTGTATTTTATATCCGATCAGTACGAAATTCAACAGAAATACATGAAATACATTTTACATGAATGTGTATTCAGGGAAAATCGATTAAGATTTATATATAACCTCCATATATGTATATGTTCGTCCTAATTTGGTTACAAAGCGCTATAGAAGTTGTACTTTACTTCCGAACATTACAAAATTCTCCAGAACGATGTTTCTCAATTTAGGAACGAATATTGCTTAATCTAGCGATTAGTATCGGTTCAGAATTAGATATATCAACATATATATGTTCTTCTCGCATTGTAAGGGAGGTGTAGGGTATTATATAGTCGGCCCCGCCCGACTTTCTGCCTTTCCTTACTGGTTCTATTTAATTCCGATTGCGTCGAAACTTGGTGGGGTTGCAGAAGTACTATGAGTATGACATGTGCCAAAAATACAGCTTCCTAGCGTGATAGGTTAGGAAGATACAGGGTGTCAAAATTTAACCATTGTATCTCCTGACTACATGGACCGATTTGAAAGAAACGTGGCTTATATGACAGCTATTTAGAAACGCACAAATGTACATTGATAATTGTTTGCAAATATTAAATTTTCATACTTTGTTTTCCTCGCGATTTTAATTGTGTTCCGCGAATGCGATTCTATATCTTTAAACTATAAAAATGAAGGCCATTCTGTTTACTTTATCACTACGAAATGTTGCAATGGGTTGAAAACCCAAACAAAAGCTGTCGAAATTTTAAATGTTAAACCTATTGTTATCCCTGAACAAGTTCGAGGGGGGTTTGCGATGATTTTCCGCTCGAAACCAGTATAGAGAGGAATTGTTGTAGATTCCCACGAAAGCTGAGATTGGAGGAGTGGACTGTATTAGCAGGTGTTGTTGGCGAATTATTCCTCACGTGATGAGGAATGATTCGCATAAGAGAAGAGAAAATAAAAACGAAATAAAAGGAAATCAGTAGGATTTCAGAAACGTTATTAATATTATTGAGAGTAAATGTTAGGATGTTGAGAAGAGAGAATGAGATGCCCACCCGTGCCGGTTGGCTGCCAGAAGTAAGTGAACGAGCAAAAGGAATTTTGCTCGGCAAGAAACCTATCTTAACGAAACTTAAGCTAAGTTACAAATACATTGATACAATTCAGCTAACTTAATCTATTACAATGCATTGTTTGACATTTCTTATTATTCCAATACACTTAAAAAATAAATAGATATAATTCATAAATATAAAATTCAGTTTAATATAATATACAATCTAAATTCAAGATAAAATTGGTACAAATTATTTCAAATTTGTCCATGGCGCCGGACTTGCACTTGTGCAACCGTTGATATGCACAGGACCGCCGCCAAGGTTTTGATTGCCTTTGACAGGATCAGCGGGTTCGGCCCCACTGGCCGATGGCTGGTGCCGTGCTTCGGCTGGCGTGTTGTTTGGCGTCAAGTAGATTGAGGGCGGCCTGGCTCAGAATGATGAGCTGGTTGAGCCTGACGAGATGACGTTGGGCGACGAGATGACGGTGGGCGGCGAGCTGGCTGTGTGTGGCGAGATGGCTGCGTGTGACGAGCTGGTGAATTGGGACCCGCTGGAGGGGGTAGCTCTGGCCAGTCTTCGGATGCCGATAGGCTGCGGCGAGGAGGTGGACGTATAGGAGAGTCCCACCTTATGGGGTTTCGGCTCAGTGGTTGACGGGGACCCGGAACTGCCCAACGTCTTGGTCGTTGATGCTGCTGCTGATGTGGTCTGACCCCCAGTCGGGCCTGAATGCTGCTTCGCTCTGGTATGGACGGTGAGGTAGTGTGGGTAGAGGCTGAGCTATCACCCAAAGGCTCGGGGTGCAGCATTGTGTGGTGCCTTAATCCACATTTCCGGCACGTCAGTATGGAGTGACACCTTTCCACGGTGTGGCTTTTGGCCAAGCAGTTCCGGCAGTAGAGGTGAGTCCGGATGACCGATCGTCGGCTGGACACCCTCATCATCACGAATTCGGGGCAGTACCGTAAGGAGTGGCTCTGGTCGCAGAGTACGCATTTGTAAATACGGCGTACCATATTTGGAGGAGTTCCCTGGGCTCTGAAATGGAAAATGTGTTAGTATCTGAACATAAATGAGATGGGAATGATGAAATGAGTATATGTTGAGAGAAGTGATAAAAAATTAGCGGGTAAAATGTATGAATTATGAAAGTTTGGAAACTATGAGCATAATGCGGCTGGACCTGGTTGGTCTAATAGCGGTAAAAAACATAATTTCGCAATTGGCCTCGTGATTATTCCAGAAGCCGTACGAACGGATGCAACTCGGACGTTATTATCGGAACCGTAGTGCGTATCAATAATTCTTCCTAATCTCCATTCGCAGGGAGGTAATAAGTCGTCCATGACCGCTACTAAATTGCCGATTTGTAAGTTTGGAGAGGTATTCTTCCACTTTGTTCGTTTATGTAGGGCTTTCAAATAGTCTTCTTTCCATCGAATTGTGAATTGATGACGTAGTGCCTTTAGTTTCAACCATCTACTTATCAGAGATATGTTCTGAGATGGTGCTTTTGGGAATGAGAGAATTGGTGAGCCCTTGAGAAAGTGCCCTGGAGTAAGAGCCGTTAAGTCGGATGGATCTCCAGATACTGCCGATATAGGTCTTGAATTTAGAACTCCTTCGATTCGAGCGAGTAATGTTCAAACGTAAAGCGATGCGATCCTGGTACTCGCTTGAAGTGATATTTGAAACTTTTCACGGCTGACTCCCAGAGACCGCCCATATGAGGCGCGTGTGGGGGTATGAATTGCCATTCGAATCCATGAGCTGAGTATTTGTTAGAAACATCTGCGGATGCAGTATTGACAAAATTTATATATTCTTTAAGAAGTTTTCTACTTGCGCCAAGGAAGTTTCTCCCATTATCTGAAACTACCCGATGTGGTAGTCCTCGCCTCCCAACGAACCGAGCGAATGTGGCTTCAAAGGCAGCTGATGACAGCTCTGAACAAGGTTCCAAATGTATAGCCTTTGTGGCGAAACATATAAAAAGGCAAACGTATCCTTTAATGACAGAAGCTTTCCGCAACATAGAATCTTTGAGTTCGAACGGACCGGAAAAGTCAATACCTGTCACGTGAAATGCCGGTGTAATTGTGCACCTTTCTGGAGGCAAAGGCGCCATTATTTGTACACACGGTTTTTGCTTGTAAAGTATGCATGTTTTGCCGAGAAAGATGAAACTCGGTTTGTACCATTCTACTCATCTGCGTACATTCAGCGTGGGCTAAGAATTTATGTAAATTTTCCAGATATAAGAGACAGAGACGGGAATTTCCTGGAAGAATTACAGGATAACGTTCGTTGTACGATAAAAGCGCATCTGCCAATCTTCCATTGACACGCAGTACACGGTTTGAATCCAGGAACGGATTTAAGTTCTTCAATGCGCTTTTTCCCGAAATATCTTTAGAATTGTTTAAAGCAGCGTATTCATCCTAATAATATCTTTTTTGCGCTAGCGAAATTAAACGATTCTTCGTAAATTTTAATTCCGATTGAGAGAGTGACATGGACGACAATTTTGTTATACCTCTAGCTTGGTTGTGAAAACGGAAGACATAAGAGATTACTCTTAATGCTCGTGCATAGGAGGAAAAGTTGATTAAGACGTCTGAATCATCAATATTTTCGTGCATGGTATGTACTTTTGAGCGTTTTCCAATTTCTGGCGCAACCAAAGGGTTTCTTTTAGGCCATTCTGTGGGAGGTTTGGTCAGCCAGCTTGGACCGTTAAACCATAAAGGATTGTTTATGAGATCTTGTGGCCTGCAGCCACGAGTGCCGAGGTCGGCCGGGTAATCATGAGAAGGCACATGTCTCCAAGTACCATTAGGTACAAGATCATGTATTTTAACTGTGCGATTGGCAACGTAGGTTTCCCATGTCCAAGGCGGTTTTGACAGCCAACCGAGGACGATTGAGGAATCTGTCCATAATGTTATATCGCTTATTTGGAAATCGCAGGTTGTTCTAACATAGTTAACCAAGATGGCAAGGAGATGCGCTCCACTGAGCTCTAACCGTGGTAAACATACTGGTTTAAGAGGAGCAACATTGCGTTTAGCAATTAATAAATTCGAGAAGACTACTTACTGATTTTTCGGTCTTACATCGCAAATAGAGGCATGCGCAGTATGCTGCCTGTGATGCATCGGAAAACCCATGCATTTCGATACTATCCGTGGGACAGTATTGAACCCATCTAGGTATTGAAATTGATCCTATGTGTGCCAGATCTGACACTAGTGTGCTCCACTTTTGTTGAGAATCAGGACTGAGGTTCTCATCCCATCCCAGTCCTTCTAGCCAAAGTTGTTGCATTAAACTTTTTGATCTTATAACAACTGGTGTGATCCACCCAGCTGGATCAAACAATTGTGCCACCATTGATAGAACCTGTCTTTTGGTTGTATTCTGATCTTTTTGTATGGGTCCGATAGAGTAGGTGAATGTATCAGTCAACGCGTTCCACTTAATTCCAAGCATTTTTGTTGAACTGGCTTCATGTAAACGAAGAAACTCCGAATCGTAAAGATCTTCAGACGGTACATTAGCGAGAAGTTTCGGGTCATTTGCAGTAATTTTCTTAAGAGGGAATCCTGCACTTTTGAGCACCGTTATGAGGTCATTCTGAGCTTTTATGGTATCTTCGATGGAATATCCTCCGGACAAACTATCATCGACATATGTTTCGTTTCTAAGTATTTTTGAGACAAGCGGGTATTGGTTTTCAGAATCTGACGCTAATTGCAGCAGTGTGCGTATTGCAAGAAAAGGAGCGCAGTTGATTCCGAAAGTTACCGTCTTTAATTGATAGTCTTTTACTTGCCCTTCCGAATTTGGACGAAACAAAATTCTTTGGTAAGGTCTATCATGTGGATGTACTAGGATTTGGCGGTACATATTTTGGATGTCTCCGCTAAAAACGTAGCGATATTTTCTCCAATTGAGTATTGTAGAGGTAAGATCCGACTGCAAGGTCGGCCCTGTGTGGAGCACGTCATTTAGATAACTGACAGATTTTGTTTTCCGTGACGCGCTAAAAACGATTCTTACTTTTGTTGTCTTATGCTCCGGGCGCACTACAGCGTGATGGGGCAGATAAAATGAATTGAACTTTCCTTCGAAACTTATTTCACGAGACGATGTTTCTTCTGCGTGATCAAGCGATAAATATTCGTTTAGTACGTTGTTATAGTGGATCTCTAACTCACTGTCTTTAGAAAGAATTTTCTCCATACGAGAATATTGTGCTAAAGCGATAGATCGAGACGAGCCGAGGTATAGGGTTTCAGAAAACTCTTCTTTGAAAGGTAATCTTACGATGTAGCGACCGTCCGCCGACCGAGAAGTGGTTAGCTTGTAAAAATCTTCACAAAACTTGTCGGTTGCTGAGACACACGGTGGCACAGGAACTTCTTCCTGCTCCTAAAATGTTCGCAATAGTGTAAAAAGTGAAGAAACCTCCGATTCTACCACATTCGTTGAAAAAGAGTTTATAGTTTCGGTTCTCATTGGACCGCTAAGAACCCAGCCAAATATAGTGTTGTATGCTGAGGTTTCGCCACATATATTTTTCTTAATCCCGTCTATATTTATGAATCGTTCTGAGTCATTTCCTAGGATTAAGTCTATTTGGGACGATTTGTTGAAGTGTGGGTCGGCCAAATCTAGATTATCCAAATCCGATGGATTCGAGACATCGAAGGAGACTGTTGGGATTTTCTTTGTGACTTTAGGCAGAACTATAGCCGATATAGTGAAGCGAATATTATGTTTTCTAGAAACAATTTCCAATTGGCACTCATTATTACACGTCTGGGCTTTATTTGAGGGAATTTGCAATAAACTTCTAATTCTTTCGGAAATGAAGGTTCTTTGAGACCCTGGGTCAATCAAAGCCCTTATTGTGAAAAGCTCTCCTTGATGATCAATCTGAACCAAGGCAGTTCGAAGAAGGATCATGTCATTATTTGAAGAGAAGTTGGCCTGAATTTGTGAGGGCCTGTTTTGTTGTGAAGTAGAGGGAGCTTCAACCTGAGAAGAGCGGGTGTTTGTTTATTATCAAAGGACTTATTTGTGGTTTGAACTGTTCCAGAATCCTGATTCATTGGTATTTTCTGTTCATTGGTATTTTCGGTATCTTGGCTTCCTAAATGCAGAAGACTGTGATGCAGCTTGTGGCATATTATGCATTTTTTAATGCTTTGGCAGTTATTTTTCAGATGCAACGATGATAAGAAATTACTGCAAATTTTGTTTTTGTATACGAAATTTGTGCGCTGTTTGGCTGTAAGTTTACGAAACTCGGGACAGAACCGAAGAAAATGTCTGGAATCACAGAGTGGGCAAGAGCCATTGAGGTTTTCTTGCGAATGATGCGTCTGAATTTTGCGAGTATTTTCTGATTGTATAGAATTCTGAGACTGGCGAATCTTTTGCGCCGGGCGATTATTTTGAGACGGGCGTTTATTTAGAGACGGGTAATTATTTTGAGACGGGAAATTATTTTGAGACGGAAAATTATTTTGATATGAAAACGTATTTCGCTCTTTCGTTGATTTTATCGTTCCACGATTTCAAATCTATTTATCAGAAATTCGTCTAATTGGCTCCAAGTAGGCAAATCGCGATGTGACTTCAGCGATTGCTCCCATAGAGATAGAGTCTCATCTGGTAGTTTTGTTGAAATTAGGTATATTAATATGGGGTCCCAGGCACTGGTTTCCACATCGAGAGTTTTTAGTGTACATAGACAATCATTCACCGTAGATTGAATTTTCTGAATGGATTCGCTACTTTCCACTTCAGCCACAGGAATATTAACAGTATTTTCAATTGATTGTCAACTAATACTCGCTTATTTTCATAGCGTGCTTTAAGCGCATTCCATGCGAAGTCAAATTTTCGTCACAGAGTGTGTACCGTTTTACTATGGCTCCTGCTCCACATTTTGTCTTATTTCTTAGGTGATACAGTTTTTGAGCTGGAGTTAATTTTGGATGGTTTACGTAAACCGCCGTGAACATGTCACGGAAAGACGGTCATTCTTCGTAACCTCCTTTAAAAATCTCGGTATCACACGGAGGAACTTTTATGCAACTGACTGAATTATTTATCGTCGAGATTTGATTGATGGATTGACCTTGAGGAAAAGAAGTAGGCGCAAGACTTTGCCTCGTACTTACTCTTGAACTGCCAGCTATTCTCAGAATGTCCAAAATTTGAGATCTCGCTGTATAATATGCCTCCGAACTGGCATTAAAGTTTATTTTGGCATTCTCTCTGAAATCTTTGGCGTTAGAAGAGCTAGGTAACAGCATTAGACATTCATATGTGGCCTGTAATTTTGACCATCTATGCTCTAAATCCTCAAGCTTTACTTCCAGGACCGTGTCGGTCTGGTCAGAAATTCCACACTGCTCAAATTGAGTGCAGAACGTGACTAAATGGCCACAATCGAACAAGAATCTATCATGTTCTTTGCAAATGTGCAATGAACTATTGTTTACTTGTCCCCCTGGAGGAGCCTGTTGAAGATTTTATACAAGTGCCTGCGGCGCTGGTATTTGCCTTCGAGGTTGCTGAGGGGGATCTCCGCCCATCGTGAGGAATCAATTATTTCTTTTTTATGGGACTATTCTTTTTGAAATTCGTCTAATCGAGACGATAATTTTGGAGAACAGATAGTAGCTATTCCAAGCGATATTGGTATTCCAAAAGTGATCTTAATTTTAACGTAAAAGTGTTTTCATTTGATATTTGACGCATAAATCTCAATGAGAATTAATTTTGATATTAATTTGCAGAGAATTGACGTCGCATTGACTATGTTGATAACTAAATGTTCAATTTTTATTAAAACTGATAATAGTCGACAAATTGAATTCGCGGGGCAAATTTTAATTAAACTTTAGCTTTCTTTTCGATTTAGGTGTAAAATTTATTTGAGACGAGAAATTGACGGGCAATAGCAACTATTACTCAAATTTATATTTATTTCATCAGAGTTTTTTCCCAAATATATCAAGCAATTCAGAAATTCCAATAAGTTGAAGAAATATGACATATTCCAATATATAGTTTGAGACAAGAGTTCATTTATATTATGTTTTCTATGTAGTTTATTTAAATTTTAATGAACAAATTGAGAAACAGGCAACTTAAATTCCATATCATTTGAATATGTTAATACTTTTCTATTTCAACACGCATTCTAAATTCAATATCCTTTGAATATATTATTTTTTCTCTGTTGTTCCAATTTTAATGAACAAATTGAGAAACACGCGTCGTAAATTCAATATCCTTTGAATATATTAATTTTTTTTCTATTGTTTCAATTTTAATGAACAAATTGAGAAACACGCATCGTAATTTCAATATCCTTTGAATATATTAATTTTTTTTCTATTGTTTCAATTTTAATGAACAAATTGAGAAACACGCATCGTAAATTTGAATATACAGAATTTATTTACTTTTTTTGAAAGGAATTGTTGAAATCAAATTCTCATCAAATTTCAACTTAGTTTTGATTTAACAATTTTATAAAGCAGTTTAAATTCAATCTTTAATTGAATTTGTATTAATTTTGATTAGAGATTGAGAAGGCAATGGTTAAAGTTCAATATTAATTAAAATTAAATTTTGTTTTGATGTAAATTTTTTAGAATTCGGCGGTTTGAGTTCTCTTCTTACTTGAATTTTAAATAAATCATGATTTAAGATAGAGAAGCGATATATCGATCCATTAGTTCAATAAACAGCAGATAAAGGTCAATATTTTCTTGATTTTCCGATAAACTTTGTTTTAAATTTGATGAACGAGAATATTCAGTTTGATATTTATTGAAGTCGAAACGCTCATAGATGATTCCCGACTAAATTTGATTCAAAATTGCGAGCCCAATATTAATTAAATTTGTACTAATTTTATGTTTTTTTTTTTTATTCCCGCAATGTAATTTGATTTTAATTAAATTTTAATATTCAAATTCAGAAATGATTGATTAACTTTTGAACTTGATTACAAGCTAATTTTTTTTTTGTTGAAATTTCCGAAAAATTAGATGAAATTCAATACTCTTTGAATCTAAAATCAGTTTGGATCCAAAAATTTTATAAACAAGTAAGAAAGTTTCAGTCGGGTAAACCGACTAAGGTATACCCTCACTTTGTGAGTAATGTAATATTGAATATTACTCGAATTATTCTGTCAATTTGTGTGCGAGGTACCAGAAGGGGTTTATCAAATACACCTTTTTTTCGCTGAACATTAGATACTTTAAATTCATTGCACTGTGCCGACTTATAAGCATTTATGTGCACTGGTATAAACGTTATGAGAAATTAAATTGTGGTATGATTTGGGCATTTTGTGTGGGAGGTACAAAAAGGGGCGTGGCAATAACGCCCATTTTTCACAGGGCTATAGACACTATAAAAACATTACACTGTACAAAATTTCAAGTATTTTTATACACTGGTTATACCCTCACTTTAGTGTGACGAGGCTATATATCATTTGCTACGGAAAAAAGTGTAACACATCGAAGGAGTGATCTAAGACCCTAAGTATGTTCAGGGGAAATCCGTTTTGGGTCATTTTAAGTCGAATGAGCAATGTCCGTCCGTCTGTCTGTCTGTCTGCTGGCTGGTGCGCACGATAACTCTCGAAAGGAGTAACCGATTGACTTCAAATTTGGTATGTGGTAATATTTTTTTCTATCTCCGGCTAAGTTCAAAGATGGGCCGTATTGGTCCACTCCTTTTAGTACCTCCCACACAAAGGGTTAAAATGTTGTGAAATATTGATTCTTTAATAACTACTATACTACTTATTCGAATCTTCTGAAATTCCACACATAGTATTAGTTTATTAGTCGCTATCAACTCGAGAAAAATGGGCGATGTTGCCACGCCCCTTTTGGTACCTCCCACACAAAGGTACCATTTTGCACCAAAAGTTAACAGCTTAACTGCAGCTAACTTGGAGATTGAGAAGGAAGCGAATTAAATTTGATATCAGTCGAACTTTAAATGCTGTTCTGATGGAAAGTTCGATAACCGGCAGATTGAATTCAATTTGCTATTAAATTTCTGAAGAAACTTAGTATAATTGTGAAGCAGTGAATTCAATATTTATCGACTTTAAAATTTATTTCGACATAAAATTTGAGAAAACGACCGATTGGATTCAAATTGATTGAATCTCAATTTAATTTCGATTTTAAATCGATAAGGTATTATATTAACTTCCGGTTTTAGTTTAACTTGAAATTACTTTTGATCGTATGTTGATCCGAAGACGAAAAACACGAGGTAAAATTCAATAATTAATTAAATTTCCCATTAATCTTGTTTTAAGACTGAGCACGCAGTTGACTAAGTCGCTATTTGTCGAATTCTAATTTTATTCCACTGCCGAATTTGAGAAATTCAGTATATTAAATCAAATTTTAACTACATTTGCTTAAGCACCGTGTATTAAATTCAATTCTAAATTGTATTTACAAAAAAATATTTTAAAAAATTGTCGTTTGACACAGTTTAAATTGTTTAATTTCCAAAATTTCTTAACAACTTTTAGAAAATGTTCGAAAATGCTGGAAAAAATTTTATATTCAAATAATTTTATATAAAAATAATGTAATATTTAATAATATGTAATAATTCATGCGAGTTAGTTGAATTTATCTTTGTTTTTTGCATATAATTTTGTTTAATCACTGTTCCATTCGACTGAGCAGTATTTTTTTCCATTCGCTTGTTCTTTGTTATGATTGCGTTATTTAAGAGTACTTATTCTCTTTATGCATAAAAGTGAAAAAAATTTTGAGCTTAAAAAAAATTTTTTTTTTGAGTTTATTATTATCAATAATAATTAATAAATTTTTGAAACCATGAAAAATTAATTTAAAAAACTTTTTTAACTAAAAAAAAATGTTGTCCTGAGTGGGATTTGAACCGAGGTCTCCCGGCTACAAAGTGGATATTCTAGCTCTGCGCCACTGTAGGCAGTGACGGCGCGCCGGTTAAAAGGTAGTATGAGACTTATTAGCTTTTTATTGCGTATTTCTTATGATTTTCTTGATGTTCTCTTCTTGTTTTGGGAGCAGCGTTACCAGATGATAAGTTTAAACTTATTTTTCAAGTTTTTTCAAGTAAAAAATATAACTTTTAAGTTTTTTCTTCCACAAATAAGTTTTTTTTAAATTCTTTAATTTTAAATTAATATTAAATTTTGAAAATATAATAAATCATTTAGGTGAACAAAGAAAATAAAAGGGCTTAATAACAAACACAAAATTTAAGAATTTTCAGAAATCACATTTTCCAATTTAGGGTTTTCAAACTTGCAATTTAGCTGGGTAAAGGGCGGAATGCACCATGGAGTTACAGGAAAAATTTCTATTTTGGATCATCTCTTTATTTTGAAAATTATACAATAATTGTTTTGTATATTTATACCATTGACGACTACATTTTATCCTGATTTGAGAAATATGGCCCAACGCCAATTATTTAATTTATAACGGGTTTTCCAATAGGGATGATATGATTTTTAAGTGACGTTTCGGCCATTTGTAATATGTCATGATCTGTCATTTGTTTTTCATTGTATTCAGTAGTGTTTACAATTTCATCATGGAGAGATATACGCAAGAACAACGTTTACAAATTATTCAGTTTTATTATCAAAATAATCGTTCTCCAATTGCAACTTTTCGTGCGCTAATTCCATTTTTTTAAAATAAAAAAAAAAAATTCCAGTCGACCTACGACCTTGACACATAATCATTTTGTCATTGACCGATTTCCGATCCGACGTACCTTTAAGGAGTTAGAGCAAAAATAAACTTTGCGGTCACATTTGAAAATGATGCTAAGTCCATTTTTTAAATAAAAAAAAAACACTTTCCTGTCTACCTTAGACCTTGACATCCATGAGCAATACTTTAGCTCTCGTTTAGAGCTATCTTTTTGCCATTGACCGATTGTGGCTACGTGCCACACAACAAGTGAAACAATTGAATTGTTGCGAGAGAAGTTTAGAGATTCGATTATTTCAAGAAATTGTGATATTGAATGGCCTCCAAGAAGTTGTGATTTAACACCATTAGACTATTTCTTGTGGGGTTATTTGAAGTCATTGATCTTTCGAAATAAACCAGACTCTCTTCAAACTTTACAAGTCAATATTGAACGTGTCATTCATGACATACGACTTGATTTAGTGGAAAAAGGGCTCGAAAATTGGGTACATCGAATTCGTTCCTGCAGAAGAAGTCGTGGAGGCCATTTGAAAGACATTTTATTTAGAACTTAATTGTATCGATTGTACTTCACATTAAATAAAAAACTTTTGAATTTCCTTAACAATAAGTGTGTTAAGAAATCATATCACTCTTATTGGAAACCTCTGTATTTCTTGTACTATTTGAATTGCAACTATTTTCCAATTTTTTTTTTTTTCATAAAATAGATATAAGTTTTTTTGTTTCAAAATAAGTTTTTTCTTTGAAAATTTTAAGTTTTTTTTCAAAAAATACCTGGCAACGCTGTTTGGGAGACGCTTTGATGAGTGTGCGCTGATATGAGTGAGTGTGTGGCCGCTTTCTTGCCGAAGCGCCGCTCTTGCTTTGGTCGTTTTGTTTATATTCGTTTGGTTGTTTCGTTTATTTGTTTAGCTTCAAGAACCTTTTGTACACTCAACAAATTATTGAGTTACAAATTTTTTGTATAAGTATTAAATATTTTTTGTAATATTCTTTCACGTTGTGAGTGCGATGTGAGTGAATTATTGACAATAATTTAACCAATTAAAAGTGAAAAAAAAAACTATATTTTAAAATTTATTTTTATGTCTAGTGCTGTGCAATCAATTTCGCATTTTCTTTTTGTTTGAACTTTTCTTTTCTCTATTTTCCACTTATGTACATATATATGTAGTGAGATGTGAATTTTTCTTGTTGTATTTTTTCACTTCGCCAATTCGCTTTATGTAAATGAGCTTTACATATATGTACATATGTATGTATTATACATATATATGTATTTTCACTATATATGTATTTTTTAAGTAAATAGACGGACGGATCCGTTATTTTTGAAAAAAAAATAGGACACGTTTTCTTGATACTTCTTGCGTTAACGAGATTTTTTACTGGTTTTTCGCATTTAAACCTTTTTTTTGCGGACGGACGGACTGATTCCGTTGATTTTCTCTGGTTTTTATGAAATTTTTGCGATTTTTTGGCACAAACGCTAACACTTTCACTTTCAAATTTTGGTCTTTTTGCACTCACTTTTATCTTTTTGCGTAGTTTTGTTGGTTTTCGCTGTTAGTTTCTACAACAATTGCAACCACAAATTTAATAATTTTGAACTTTACTAATTTTTTTGGTGTATCATTTTCTTAAGCGCTTTTATTTGCATTTTCTATGCATTTTTCATATAACTTTTCGCTCTATTTTTTAATCTTATTCACTTGGGCTTTTCGTTTTGCAACTTTTTTTCTTTATTTGCCACCTTTTTCACACTTTTCTACGTGTTTTTTTAATATTTTTAAATGTATTTTGTGTTTGCAATTGTTATGTTGTTCAAAGAGTAATTGAAACAGCACTTACCGGAGTGATGAGAGACTTATCAGAGCAGAGAGATAGAGATATATTGACGTTACCTCATGATTCGTGTCTGTCCGACTGTGTGTTGTTCTCTTTCGCTTTTTCCTTAACGGCTGCGCAGGACCATAAACAAGTTCGAGGGGGGTTTGCGACGATTTTCCGCTCGAAACCAGTATAGAGAGGAATTGTTGTAGATTCCCACGAAAGCTGAGATTGGAGGAGTGGACTGTATTAGCAGGTGTTGTTGGCGAATTATTCCTCACGTGATGAGGAATGATAAGTATGAGAAGAGAAAATAAAAACGAAATAAAAAGAAATCAGTAGGATTTCAGAAACGTTATAAATTTTATTGAGAGTAAATGTTAGGATGTTGAGAAGAGAGAATGAGATGCTCACCCGTGCCGGTTGGCTGCCAGAAGTAAGTGCCATGTATTAGGGGCGGTTGTAATGGTTGGATACCATTATTAGAGAGGAGGGTATATATCATTTGCTACGAGCCAAAAGTGTAACACATCGATGGAGTGACCTAAGACCCTAAGTATGTTCGGCGGATATCCGTTTTGGGTCTTGTAAGTCGAATGAGCAATGTCCGTCCGTCTGTCTGTCTGCTGGCTGGTGCGCACGATAACTCTCGAAAGGAGTAACCGAATGACTTCAAATTTGGTATGTGGTAATAGTTTCTTCTATCTCCGGTAAAGTTAACATTTAGTGAAATATTGATTACCTAATAACTTCTATACTATTTATTTGAATCTTCTGAAATTCTATACATAGTACCTATTAGTTCATTAGTCAATATTACCTCGAAAAAAATGGGCGAAGTAGCCAAGCCCCTTTTGGTACCTCCCACACAAATGGCCAATTTTGAACCAAAAGTTAAAAGCTTATAACTTTATTACCAGTTTAAATTAAATTATTATCAATTTAAATTGCATTTAATAACTTTATAGTATGTACTGGTATTAAAGTTAAAAACTGTTTACTTTTGCTTCAAAATGGTCCATTTGTGTGGGAGGTACCAAAAGGGACGCAGCAATTTGTCCCATTTTTCTCGAGTTAATACCGACTAATAAACTAATGCTATGTGTGGAATTTCAGAAGATTTGGATAAGTAGTATAGCAGTTTTTAAAGATTCAAGATTTCACAACATTTTAACACTTTGTGGGGGAGGTACTAGAAGGAGTGGACCAATATGGCCCATCTTCGAACTTAGCCGGAGATAGAAAAAAATATTACCGCGTACCAAATTTGAAGTCAATCGGTTACTCCTTTCGAGAGTTATCGTGCGCACCAGCCAGCAGACAGACAGACACACAGACAGACATACAGACAGATAGACAGACAGACAGACGGACGGACATTGCTCATGATTTTACGCTTTTTGGAATACAGATGGCGACAGACCAACTTTTAACAAAACAACATTCAGGTTTCGCATAAGCCGCGAGAAAAAAGTATGAAAATTAAATATTTGCAAACAATTACACCCAGGAAAATAATTAGTCGGAATTCGATAGTAACAATAACAAAATTGTACTAGCAACAAAAAGTCTATTGCATACACCGGGTGTTGGTTGTATTTATATATAAATAGTTAAAACAACAATAATAACATGGATACGATCAAATGAAAATTCTTGCAACTAAATCGAAGGTTGTATCAATCGATTTAAGATAGTGTTTATCATTGACACTCGGTTAGTTGTGGTAATTATTTTTAAATTTTCATTATAGTGTAACGACGAGTTTCCTCCGGTTGTTGGGGTAAAGCTCGCGGGGGAAGGGTTCGCCACAGAAATTTATATTCGCAATGGCAGAGAGCTAAGAGAGAACACGTTTGATATTTTTTTCAAGAAAGATTAGGAATTTATTGTGGGTAGTAATTCAAAGATGTTGATTTCAAGGATGGTTAAAAACTAATGATGTGAACGTTGTTGTCCTAGTCCCGGACTGGGAATGGTCCTTATTCGGGTAGGCGGGATGTCGGAGCCCCGAGGAGGTACTTCCTTGTTATTCCGGTGTTGGGTAGTGTGATATAGACCGAGCTGAGGCTGCCCGGTCTGACTGGGCTGGATTCGGAGACCCGGCTAAGTGCTCCCAGGTTCTGGCTAGGCTGGACCTCGGCGCTACGGAGACCTGGATAAGTGCTCCTCGGTTCGGTTATGCTGACCTCGGCGTTGTGGAGACCTGTTGAAGTGCTCCCTGGTTCTGGCTAGGCTGGACTTTGCACTTTGGAGACCTGGCTAAGTGCTCCCTGGTTCTGGCTAGGCTGGACTCTGCACTATGGAGACCTGGCTAAGTGCTCCCGGGTTCTGGCTAGGCTGGACTCGGCGCTACGGAGACCTGGCTAAGTGCTCCCGGGTTCTGGCTAGGCTGGACTCGGCGCTACGGAGACCTGGCTAAGTGCTCCCTGGTTGTCAGAGTCAATTCGACTCTTGGCGCTGGCGAGGTGACTTCTCCGCAGGTAGACGAGCTCGGGGAAACAGGATTTGGGATAGGGAAGTGGGAAATCCAGGGGACCTCACTATTCTCGCTCAAAATGGGCACGGAAACACGAGTCACGAGATCTAAGTGTAGATGTCAGTGGGGACATGTCACGGATATGCGTCTCTAGCGACCTATGTAAGTGCGCTAGCGAGGACACGAGGGACTAGCGACCTTGTTAAGTACGCTTGCAAGGACACGCGAGCCTAGCGACCTGGATAAGTGCGCTAGCAAGGACACGCGGGACTAGCGACCTGGTTAAGTGCGCTAGCAAGGACACGTGAAGGACACGCGGGACTAGCGACCTGGTTAAGTACACCAGCAAGGACACGTCAAGAATACCGGGAACTAGCGACCTGGTTAAGTGCGCTAGAAAGGACACGAGGAACTGGCGAGGACACGCCAAGGATAGCAGGAACTAGTGACCTGGTTAAGTGCACTAGCAAGGACACGCGGGACTAGCGACCTGGTTAAGTGCACTAGCAAGGACACGTCAAGGATACCGGGAACTAGCGACCTGGTTAAGTGCACTAGCAAGGACACGAGGAACTGGCGACCTGGTTAAGTGCGCTAGCAAGGACACGCGGGACTAGCGACCTGGTTAAGTGCACTAGCAAGGATACGTCAAGGATACGCAAGGACACTTCAAGGATATTCGAAGGATACTCGAAGGACACATCAAGGATACTCGCAGGACTCGAAGGACACGTCAAGGATACTTGAAGGACACGTCAAGGATCTGCGAAGGACACGTCCAGGATACGCAAGGACACTTCAAGGATGTCCGCTCGTTGATTTGTTTGCGAACTAATTTTCCCGTCGGTGGTGGGGGTAGAGTGCACGTGTCGTTTTGGTGGTGTGAGTGCATGTGTGCGCCTGGCCTAACGGATCGGTGTGTCTGCTGTCGCTTTATTTTCGAGCTAATTGTTCATACATGTCTGCCTGTCGCTGTTGTTTGCGAACTAATTTTATGTCGGTGGTGGGGGTAGTGGCGTGCTCGTTGCTGTTGTTGGCGAACTAATTTTTCCGTGACAACAATGAGGAGTGATTGGACAGGTGGGGTAACGGACGGACAATTGACAGTAATTAATTAACAGGTAATTTGTATTTATTAATTCATTATTATATGTTCCAATACTTTACTGGCCTATTTTATGTTTGTGTGAGCGAAAACGAGGCCCCGACTTTCGTCATCACATTACCTCCTCTTCCCGGGTTAGCGAGTGGTCTATCGAGGCATGACCGCGATGTGGCCGCGTCGTCCGATCAGGATTCGGAACTTCCTCCCGGCGGCCTCTACGACTCGCTTGTACTGTTTAGTTGGTCTGTGCTTAGCAAGTCCTGCTCGTAAGTGGGGTTGCAGTTCCCGGCGAACCGCCGTAGATAAGTCCTCCCGGCACTCAAAATTTATCAGTGCTTCAGTGTAGGGGGAATCATCACCGCACTGTGAACGCTGCGGTTCTCCACAAAGATGGGGTCTTCGTCCCGAGTTGCGTCAAGTCGAGCATTGTTACGAGGAGCCGACGGGGTGGACTCTGCCGAGGACGAGGCATACCATGGTGATGTGGCTAGGACGAGGTTCCGACCAGGCGTTATGGGTAATCCGTCCATTGACTCCTCCGACATCGCCAAACCTAACACAGTCGGCGACGGGGTTACGGGATTGGACTGTGGCGGTGCCACCTTCCGCGGTGGGGTGGTCGGCTCTTCCTCATCCGATGATATGACGATGGTGACTACATCGGGTAATGGGACCTTTGGACGGCGTGCGGTTTTGTTGGCCGCTAGGCCTCGTGCCTTTGTTCGTCGGACGATTGTCACCGTGCACTGATGGGCCATTCCTGCCAATAGTTTGGCTGGGGGTGTCAACCGTTTGCGAGAACCGGCGTCCTTAGATGGTGTGGTAGGTGTGTTCGGCATGGTTAGGCAAAGATCTGTGGAAGAGAGCAGTAGAGAGCATAGATTAGTACTTATGGTTGAGGCAGGTGTGTAGCATTGTGTGAGTAAGGTTTAAGTTCACTAAGGTGGGCAGTACGGGATTCCGCCCCCGTCTTCCCGTGTAACCGCGCGATTACAGGTGAGGGAAAGTCTACCACCTCGTATGGTCCGTCGAACTTTGCCGCGAAATTTTCTGCTGCCTTGGATAGGTGGTGTTGCCTTACTAGTACGAGATCACCAACTTTCGGCTTCCATGGTCGCCGACGGAGGTTGTAGTGCCGGCGTTGGTCCTCGGCTGCTAATCCGATATTATTTCGTACAATGCGGAAAATGTCTTGTAAATTGGTAGCCTTGGCTTCTGGGGTTCGTTGGGGGGTTCCGGTGCCTGGCACCACCTCATCGAAGAGGGCTTTTGGAAGTCGAGGTTCCCGCCCTTGCACTAGGAAGGCCGGGCTATATCCAGTGGATTCCGCCTTGGCTGTGTTAATCGCGAGCGTGATCTCTGGGAGCTGGTCGTCCCATCTAGTGTGGTGCGTCTGGCAGAGCTGGGCTATCATGGTCTTCACCGTTCGGTTGGATCGCTCGGTGGGATTCTCCTGTGGACAATATGGTGCGGTGAATTGGTGGTTGACTCCTATTTCCTGCAAATATCTGGCTAACACTTTGCCCGAGAATTGACTACCGTTATCCGTGATCAGAACCGTGGGTGTTCCAAACCAGGCAAGGATCCTTTCTCGAAAGGCTTTCACCACTCCCTCCGCGGTTGCTTTCCTTAACGGTACCAACTCGACCCATTTAGAAAAACGGTCCACGAACACCAAAAGCATCGAATTCCCGTGTTTGCTACGTGCTACGGTGCCTGTTGGCTGGGCTTATACTGTTGGCAGGACATGCAGTTCCGTACGAATCGGGCAGCGTCCCGGAACATCCCTGGCCAGTAGTACCGACTGCACAACCGGCTCACTGTTTTCCGGATACCTAAATGTCCGGCCGCCGGTTGGTCATGGTTCTCCTGTAAGACGCGCTCTCGGTGGTTGGTCGGAACGCAGAGCTTCCATGGTGTACAATCCTCGTCGCTGGGGTGTCGGAGAATATGCCGGAATAGCTGTCCATTCACAACTGCGTAATCAGAGAATTTCTCCGGGTCATCCCGTACTTCCTTAATTCGTTTCCGAGTCCACGGGCATTCCTTGGCGTCGACGATGGCCCTCCGGAGGGTCTCTAGGGGTTGTCGTGATAGTGCATCGGCCACCACGTTGCAACTCCCTTTCCGGTATTGGACGGTGAACGTGTACTGTTGTAGTTCCAATGCCCAACGGGCTAGTCTCCTGGTGGGGTTATCGATGGAGTTCAGCCACTTCAGCGCAAGGTGATCAGTGAGTACGCGAAACTGATAACCTTCCAGGTATGGTCGCATTTTCCGGATTCCCCACACTATCGCCAAACATTCCTTCTCGGTGGCTGAATAGTTCCTTTCCGCGGCGTTAAGGGTCCGGCTCGCATAGGCGATGACACGCTCCCGTCCCTCCAACTCTTGGGTGAGCACCGCTCCGAGCCCGTAGTCACTAGCGTCAGTTTGCAGTGTAAAGGGTTGTGTGAAGTCTGGACACGCAAGGATAGGAGCTTCCGTCAGGCGAGTCTTCAAGATTTCGAACACAGTCTGCTTGTTTTCGGTCCACTTCCAGTGTCTGCCTTTTTTTAAAAGCGACGTGAGGGGTTGGGTAAGTGTTGCAAATTCTGGCACGAAACGCCGATACCATGAAACGACTCCCAGGAATCGTCGTAGTTCCTTGAGGGTGGTTGGATCCGCGTTCTTTAAACGCGGATCCAGGCAGCAACCTTGTCTGGATCCGTATGTATGCCTTGGGCACTAACCACGTGACCCAGGTATTTGATTTCGCGTTTAAAGAACTCGCATTTCTCCGGGTTGATTCTAAGGTTGGCGAGTCGTAATCTCCGGAATACCTCCCGTAGGTTGGCCAAGTGTTCCTCCAAAGTCCTTCCAATCACTATGATATCGTCCAGGTACGCGAAGGCATGGGGTTCCATTTCCGGACCGATGACGCTGTCCAAGGCTCGTTGGAATGTAGCCGGGGCAGAGTGGAGTCCAAATGGCATGACTTTCCACTGGTATAGTCCTCTCCCTGCCACCGCGAACGCCGTGTACTTCCGGCTCGAATCCTCAAGGGGTATCTGCCAGTACCCGTCCTTCAGGTCCAGACTGCTGACGAAATTGGCCTGTCGGAGGCGACCCATAATCGACGAGATTCGGGGTAAGGGGTATGCGTCGGGGTCGGACTTGCTGTTTAGATGGCGGAAGTCCATACACAATCGCCACGTGCCGTTTTTCTTTTGTGCCAATGTTATTGGCGAGCTGTATGGGCTGTGCGAAGGCTCGATACATCCTCTTGATTATAGACGAGAAAATCGTTGATTTTCTCGTCTATAATTGCCTGCATGGCAGGATTACGGGGCGCGTACCGTAGCTTAAACGGTCTTATATCCGTCATCACTATCCGGTGGGAGGCGGCCGATGAGACCCCCTTCAGTTCCTGGAATTTTTGGAGTTCCTCGTGCAGGAAAGAGGTGATGCGGTTCTGGTTCAGTATATCGGGGTCACTTACCGGGTTAGGAGCCAATGGGTCCTCCGTGGCTTCAGGGTGGTCGGCGTCCGGAGTGGGTGCTGGTGAAAGGATTGGGGTTGGGGTTCCCAGGTGGAAGTGACGGTGTGGAAGATTTCGGTTAGGGGTAGTGTTAGTTGTTGCGGGAAGTTCGCAGGTAAGACCGGCGAGAGTGAGACGGGCGTTGCAGCATCGGAGTAAGTCCATCCCAAAAATTACATCCTCGGTGGCGTCTGGCATCACGAGAAACTCTATCTCGAACTGGCGCTCTCCAAAGTGGACTGGAACGAACACTGTGGTGTCTACTTGTCGTCGCGATCCGTCGGCCAAGTTTACGACAAGTTCCTGTCTCTGGTGGGTTATTCCGGAGTGACTGCTGGAAGGCTGGACTGACGAAGCTGCGCGTTGCCCCTGTGTCAACGGTAGCTGTGACCAGGCTTCCACCGATCTGCGCGGTTGCCAATAGTTGGGTGTCTTCAACGAGCAGTTGGGTGTTTAGGGAAGGGAAGTTTCTGGACGGGGACCCGCACCCCCTTGATCTGTGCGGGCCCGGTTCCCGTTTCCCGACTGCCTGCAGCACTCGATGGTCCTTACCTCCCGTCGTCCGCAGTCCCAGCAGAACAGGATCTGGGGGTTCCGGCAGCGGGCCGCAAAGTGACCTTCTTGTCCGCAACGGCGGCAGGTCGTGGCTGGGTTGAAGCGAATCCGTGATGGTTCTTGGCGGGTCTCCTGGTCCACGCGGCGATGCTGTTCCCGCGCAGGGTGGGACAATGTAGGTATACCCTCCAAATCCTCGGCCATTTCCAGTAGATCGGCCAGAGTCAGGAAATCCCGACGTCGAATATACCACAGGTATTCGGGTTGGGCGTTGCGGAATATCCGTTCCAGCTTCTGCTCCTCAGTGTAATTACTTCGTCTCATTAGGTCTTGCATATCCAGCATATAGTCCTTAAAGGGCTCACGCGGTTTCTGGCGGCGGCGTCTTATCTCGTCCTCGAGATTCTCCAGGAAACGTGGTGGCAGGAAAAATTTCAAGACATCCTGTTTGAAGTCTTGCCATTCCTTCCAGGGTCGGCGGTTGTTCCGGTACCACACGAGTGCCCGTCCACTTAGGATCTCGGGCATGACGGTGGTGAGCTGGTTCATCGGGATCGCGGCTCGTTCCTAAGAATTCCCAGGGCTTATGGTCCCCGATGAAGGTTATGCCCCACTTGCGGACTTGGTCTGTGGTTCCCCTGATGTCTTGGACTGCTCGGGTCGTGGCTTGTGGCATGGGTATGCGGATATGCCGCTTCTGGCTGGTCGCTCGGTTGTGGTCCACGGTGGGCGTTCGGATCCTCCATTCCCTTCGAGTCAGTCCCAGGGACAACAAGTAGGGAGCCGGTAGGTGATTTTACGTCCTTCGTTTCCACCTGGGTTTCCGCGTGCTTCTTTGGCGTCGATGGTCGTTCGTGCAACGACTGTAATTCCAAGATCCGAGGGATGAGTTCAGCTTCATGATATCCGTTCAAAAACATTGCGAGCCGCTTCCGTTGCTCCTCAACCGTCCCTTCCACCTCACATCCGAATTCGGCTAGGTATTGGTTTAGTTCCTCCTTCCGGAGTCCATATGCCCAGGTAACTCGTATAGCTGTAGACATCTCGCCGATTGAAATTGCGTTGTATGCGGGCTAGAAATAGAAGCACACGATGATTTTTTTTTTTATTTCCGGTAGAACCTGATCTCTTGCTCTCTGTCCCTGCTCGGGCGCCACTGTAACGACGCGTTTCCTCCGGTTGCTGGGGTAAAGCTCGCGGTGGAAGGGTTCGCCACAGAAATTTATATTCGCAATGGCAGAGAGCTAAGAGAGAACACGTTTGATATTTTTTTCAAGAAAGATTAGGAATTTATTGTGGGTAGTAATTCAAAGATGTTGATTTCAAGGATGGTTAAAAACTAATGATGTGAATGTTGTTGTCCTAGTCCCGGACTGGGAGTGGTCCTTATTCGGGTAGGCGGGATGTCGGAGCCCCGAGGAGGTACTTCCTTGTTATTCCGGTGTTGGGTAGTGTGATATAGACCGAGCTGAGGCTCCCCGGTCTGACTGGGCTGGATTCGGAGACCCGGCTAAGTGCTCCCAGGTTCTGGCTAGGCTGGACCTCGGCGCTACGTAGACCTGGATAAGTGCTCCTCGGTTCGGTTATGCTGACCTCGTTGTGGAGACCTGTTGAAGTGCTCCCTGGTTCTGGCTAGGCTGGACTTTGCACTTTGGAGACCTGGCTAAGTGCTCCCTGGTTCTGGCTAGGCTGGACTCTGCACTATGGAGACCTGGCTAAGTGCTCCCGGGTTCTGGCTAGGCTGGACTCGGCGCTACGGAGACCTGGCTAAGTGCTCCCGGGTTCTGGCTAGGCTGGACTCGGCGCTACGGAGACCTGGCTAAGTGCTCCCTGGTTGTCAGAGTCAATTCGACTCTTGGCGCTGGCGAGGTGACTTCTCCGCAGGTAGACGAGCTCGGGGAAACAGGATTTGGGATAGGGAAGTGGGAAATCCAGGGGACCTCACTATTCTCGCTCAAAATGGGCACGGAAACACGAGTCACGAGATCTAAGTGTAGATGTCACTGGGGACATGTCACGGATATACGTCTCTAGCGACCTATGTAAGTGCGCTAGCGAGGACACGAGGGACTAGCGACCTTGTTAAGTACGCTTGCAAGGACACGCGAGACTAGCGACCTGGATAAGTGCGCTAGCAAGGACACGCGGGACTAGCGACCTGGTTAAGTGCGCTAGCAAGGACACGCGGGACTAGCGACCTGGTTAAGTACACCAGCAAGGACACGTCAAGGATACCGGGAACTAGCGACCTGGTTAAGTGCGCTAGGATACGCGAGGACCCGTCAAGGACACTTGAGGATACACGAGACTAGCGAGTCACCCGGATTTACTTCACTATAAACACTCTACTTACCTCGTCTTCTTGGGTCCTGAACTCTTGTACACTCACTGATCGACTGTCCAGATGAGTCATCGTCTCGCCTTTATATACCCTTGTTAGCGACAGCGTCCGACACCGACGTCTATGAATCTACTTCACACGTGTTGTTTTGGTGGCTCACGTGTTGTTGGTTGCCGTCGGTTTGTCTGCTGCCGCTGTTGTTTTCGAGCTATTCGTTCATACATGTCCGCTCGTTGATTTGTTTGCGAACTAATTTTCCCGTCGGTGGTGGGGGTAGAGTGCACGTGTCGTTTTGGTGGTGTGAGTGCATGTGTGCGCCTGGCCTAACGGATCGGTGTGTCTGCTGTCGCTTTATTTTCGAGCTAATTGTTCATACATGTCTGCCTGTCGCTGTTGTTTGCGAACTAATTTTATGTCGGTGGTGGTGGTAGTGGCGTGCTCGTTGCTGTTGTTGGCGAACTAATTTTTCCGTGACAACAATGTGGAGTGATTGGACAGGTGGGGTAACGGACGGACAATGGACAGTAATTAATTAACAGGTACTTTGTATTTATTAATTCATTATTATATGTTCCAATACTTTACTGGCCTATTTTATGTTTGTGTGAGCGAAAACGAGGCCCCGACTTTCGTCATCACAATAGTACCATATGATCAATATTTGGCAGTGACAACTAATATTTTATTCTTGACAACAAAAATTGTATCAATAGATCAAAGATTATTATTGCAACGAATAATTGGTTACTACAACAGAAAAAATATTAATAAATTATGGTTATCCCAAACATTTCCCAAATTTAGAATAATTAAATGTATTTTGGGAAATACAACCGAAATATTGGTTGCTGTTCTTTTGCTGATACATGACAAACAAAAAATAAAATTACTCGACATAAAAAAATCTTCAAAATTTTGTACAAGAACAGTATAGGTAATCAAAAATAATCTCGTGTGGATAATAATGTGTGGAATGCAGAATGTGTGGTGCAAAATGTTTTACTTAAATAAAAAATAAAAGCAACAATCATGAAATTGAAAGCACAAGGTTAAGCGATATTTTATTTATGCATTGTACTCCTGTGTACTACAATTTGTGTCAAATATTTCCACATTTCATAATAGTAATGAATTTGTAATATGGGATTTTAAATTTTGTTATGATTAGTTTGGTTTTTTGTTCAACAAAAAAAATAAAAGTTAATGAAAACTGTGTTCAATTAATTGTCAAATATGTGTTCTGACAAATTGTCAGAACAACCAATTTTTAAAAACAGTTGGTTCTGGCAACATTCAAAAGATAATTTTAGCTACCATTTTGGTAGTTTGCGCAACCAAATATGATTGTTTTCAACATGGAAACAGAAGTATACCACAACCAAAATGTTGGTTGTCCTGATGGAATCGCATGATAGTAGACAGAAAACCAAACTGTTTTCTGTGTGTATCAATGTACATTTTGTGCGTTTCTAAATAGCTGTCATATAAGCCACGTTTCTTTCAAATCGCTCCACGTAGTCAGGAGATGCAATGGTCAAAATTTCAAACTTTGACACCCTGTATCTTTCTAACCTATCTCGTTAGGAAGCTGTATTTTTGGCACATAGTACTTCTGCAACCCCACTAAGTTTCGACGCGATCGGAATTATATACATAGAAAAAATGGGCCTTTTGACGTGTTTTCCACATACATATATACTTTATGAGGTCTCAGATCAATCTTTAGTGGTGTTACAAACAGAGTGACAAACTGAATATACCCCCATCCTATGGTGTAGGGTAGAATAAAGCTTCTGTAGTACATTGATACAAAATCGGAAGGAACATATATATGGGGGCTATATATGAATCTGAACCGATTTATTTCAAATTTGACAGAGTTGATTCCTAAAAAAATTTACAAATTTTGTAATGTTCAGATGGAAAATACGAGTTCTATAGCGCTTAGATCTCAAATCGGAGGTAAATATATATGGGCGCTATATCTAAATCTGAATCGATCTCGTCCAAATTAAATGCCGTTCGGCATCTGAGCGATAAAGTAATTTGATGATTTAATAGTACCTACAATACAATGAAAAATGGGCATTATTGCCACGCTCCTTTTGGTACCTCCCACACAAATTGACCATTTTGTACCAAAAGTTACCAGCTTATAACTTTAATACCAGTGCATACAAATACTTTTTTTTACAGTGTAATGCTTTTATAGTACATATAGTTCAGAGAAAAATTGACGTTATTGGGACGCCCCTTTTGGAACCTCTCACACAAATGGACCATTTTTAACCAAATTTAAACAGCTTTTAACTTTAGTACCTGCTTACGCCGGCGGGGGCGTAGGGAGCGAGAGACGAGTTTACGTTTACTCCGAGAGGGTAAATAAAAAGAGAGTTAGAGAAATAGAAATAAAACACGATGCTTAGTTTTTTCTAATAATAATAGGCAAGGTGCCTGAGGTTTATTGTTGTTTTTGCTGCTAAGTTTGGTAACGAAGATTTACCTTAAATATATTTGTACAGCAAGATGTACTTAGTCGAGCGGCGGTCCAAGATGGAGAGAGGTGGCGGAGCAAGTGTCAAGAACAAGAAAACGAATCGTTACTCGTTGAAATCTGCAAAGTTAATACTACAAGGATGTAGTAATGAGGAGTAGGCAGATTTTAACGAGTAGGTATGCCCGATAAATTGGCCAATGTATGCACCGAAACAAATCAATGACATAAACGAAATTCAGAGAAACATTCTAACTTAAACATTCCGGCCACCTTGCAACATCAAGGAAATGTTGCAAATATAATTAATTCATTTTTTGTTGATATATTTTAATATATATGTATGTTGTATGTGGGCCGTAAGGGACCCCAATATAAGGACAGGACCATTGAGGAGCCTGTGACGGGTCAATAGAGACCACGAGTGAGGGCTACCAGAACTCCCACAAAGGACAGGACCTCAAGGGATCCTGTGACGTTGATAGTCATACGGACCACAAACGATGGGACGTGAGAGACCTCGCGACAGGACAGAGCCTTTAAAGACTCTGTGACGGAGCCATTATAGACTCCGAGTGAGGGCCACAAGAACTCCCACAAAAGGATAGGACCATTAAGGAGCCTGTGACGGGTCATTAGAGACCACGAGATAGGGCCATTAGGGACTCCCACAAAAGGACAGGACCATTAAGGAGCCTGTGACGGGTCATTAGAGACCACGAGTGAGGGCCATTAGGGACCCCTACGCACGAACGAATATACAACTAGAACTAGTAATTAAATTTATAAAATGTAATATGTACATAAGTAGGTTAGTAAGGAACGCAAATTCAGTTTCCTAGCGAGCGTTTAAATATAAGCGAGTTCTTTTATATAGACTCCGACGAAAAACAAATGCAGACGATATGAGTTTGGTTCATTTGAGTCTGTATAAACCCGATCACGACAATTTCTAATATTAAGTCGAGTTCAAATAAGTGATAAACGATGTAGATTTAAAAAAATTGAAACGATGCGAATTTCAAAGAGGTGCGACGAAAAATCGGAACGAAAGTCAAGTAATTCAAGATTTATTGGCTTTTGACGAAAATGCATGAACTTGTTAGGTAGGAAGAGTCCCAGTAATTACCCAACCAAATACTGTATTTTGAGCGAGCAACGATCCTGACGAATTTCGAAGAAAACCTTCTAGAAGAATTTTAGGATATGTGTCAGCTCCTATCAAAATATCTACTGGGCGGGAATCAAACAAATTGGAATCAGCCAAACGAATATTGGGTAAAGGTACTTTGAGGTCCGAAGAGACCGTAAAGGAAGGCAGTTTTCCCGAAATGGAAGGAAGGACTAGGGCAGTGGTCTCTAGTAGGATAGAGGGATCAAAGGATGGGCCGATGTTAAAGGTACAACTTTTACATGAAGAAACCGAAACTACACCATTTATTCCAGAAATGGTATTATCGCTAGTAGAGCGTATCGGAAGATTCAATCGATTTTGAAAACTCTCCGAAATAAAAGAGCCCTCAGAAGCAGGGTCAATCAACGCCCTAGCAGAATACGAAACATCGTGATGAACGATATTCACCATGTCTGTTCCTAATATGACAGGTTTATTCTGCGCGACATGAAAAGCTTGACGAGATGCACATCCAGCCGATGTGGATGGTGCAGGATTTTCTAGTAGACGGGGACTGGTAGGGCTGTGCATAGGAAGGGACGAAATATTTGGGTTTTCTGTGCTTGCCACTCGAGCCGAATTACTCGGAGTGGGCTCGTCACAATGCAACAAAGAATGGTGATTCCGATTGCATTTCAAACAACGACGTTTGCTATCACAATTCTTGACTTCGTGGCCTTTACGCAGGCAATTTACACATAAACGGTGGCGTTTGACTGTAGCGAATCGATCCGAAGGCGTAGAACTTGAAAAACATGGGCACGCGTAAATTTTATGATTCTGATTTGGGCAAAGAATACAACCCGCTGGAGAAGAACGACAAGATCCCGAAGACGCTGCATTAGTACGAGCATGGATCTTCTTCGCATTTGAGTGCTTTGGAGATTCATCTCCCCTCATACCATGAAGGTACATAAGTGTGCGAATTCTCTCAGTCAAGAAGGCATCCAACTTTTTCCACGATGAAAGAGACGATTTATCCTTCACACTTTGCTCCCATAACGTTTGCGTAAGTTTAGGTAGCCGTTGGAGGCAAATGAATACTAAAATCGGATCCCAATTATCAGTCAAAATCTCGTAAATGGACATCGCCGATAGACATCTATTTATGCCGCGCTGGATTGACTTCAATCCTGAACTTGCTTCGATTTCGAGGACTGGAAGCGAAAACAGAATTTTCAATTGATTGTGGGCGAGAAGCCGAGGATTGTCGTACGAATCACTTATGCTTAAACGAGTGTTGTTAATATAGACTGCGGTAAACAAGTCTCGAAATGTGGGCCACGATAAGATATCGCCCTCAAAAACGTCTATGTCACATGGCGGGAGCGAAAGATTATGTACACTGTCGCTAGGTATTTTTTCACTTCCCATGCGCGAGTCCCTATTACAATTTTCAAAACTTAATGCTGTCGGAGAATCGACTTGAGTACCGATTTCACGAGAAGTGTGTTCATATTGTTCAAGAAGCCTGCATTTCGCATGTCCCCCAGAGTTTGTTGTTTCAATGAAACAACTGAGCTACTGTTAGTCGAATTGAGGGACAATCTATTAGAGCTATTTTTAACCTGTGTCAATTTTCTATTAATAGCGGACAGACAATTCATGTATGTTTGATGGGACACATCATATTTACTGTCCACCGAGTCGATGACCGCTTTCCCCGCGTCTTTGGGAGAGGAAAAGTAATCAATACATTTATCGAACATTTCCTGGGTGCCAGTCCACAATTTGTTCAACTCGGAACTGCGAACCTCAAGACCATATACATCTATATCCTCATCTTTCAGAAGACGGAAATATGTATCAAATTTGACTAGAGCATCCGAAGCTCTTACGAAAAAGTCAAGGGGAGTAAGAGACATTTTTACGAAGTGTTCTTCCAAAGATAACGCTAAACAAATTTCGAAAAGGGACAAAAAGACAATCAAATATCGCTAGGTGGGAAGATTCCAAAAAATTAAGTTCGAAAAACAGCAAAGGTTTATCGAAAAAACTCCAAATGAGATCAAAAGTAAATAATCAAAATTCTCAAATCAAAAATAAACGACCAAAAACGAACAAATTCTTCAAACAATGCAAAGATAATTTCAAAAATTACGAAAATCGTTCAAGATTTTGAGAAAATGCCCAAAAATATTCAATATATTTCTTGCAGTGTATCGAAAATTCAAAATATTTTGATGAAATACTTTCTTGCGACAATAACGAAATTTATCTGTCAACTGCGTTACGAAAACTACCGAATGTTGTACATTTGTGTACGAATATACACAAATGAAAAGACCGTAAACGAATAATATCAAAAATTACACTTTTATTTTAAAAAAGTCGAATTGACCGAATGTAGGGTACACGGTGTCGTATAAGACCGAAAATAATTTATGTGTAGTGCACCTCTATCACTATTTCAAAAAATATTTAATTTATTTTTCATAAGAAGCACGTTTTTCTAGAACCCACTGTAGGTATGAGATCGAAATAAGTTCGATGCAACCTCGTATGTAGTAGTTATGTTCGATATGGTTCGAAGCACCACATTCGAGCAATGTTGATTGAATGTATGTACGAGTATGTTGGTTAAACCGAGCCAAGCAAAGGCGACATTAACAATGTACAATGTATGACCCAAACAACGAGTGAAGGGAGTAGCAAGATTTTGATCTACGCAGATGATATACTCATTGCCTCTTCCGGGCCAGTAGCTTCAACTGTAAACTCTAGGATAAATTCTTATCTTTTATAGTTATCGAATTATTTCGACAGATGGAGACTCAGATTGAATATATCAAAATGTGATAGCATTATATTTAAAGGCAGGCGCAAGCTCCTTTATCCTAATGCTAAAAAATATATTCCTGTCATTAGCATAGGAAATGAAATAATTCGGACATCAGCCAGTATAAAATACCTAGGCGTTGTCTTTTCGATGGACTTCAAATTTGTGAGACATATGGATCACATTTTGGCTAAAGTCAATCGTATATTTTCCCTTTACGTCCCATTGCTGAGGCGACGCGGAGGACTCAGCAATGACGTTAAACTTTTGATCTATAAACAGATCATCAGACCCATCATGGCCTATGCCTTTCCGTCCTGGTTTGGAATCTCTTCCTGCCAAATGGAGAGGCTTAGGCGATGGGAACGACGAATTCTCGTTACATCCCTCGGTCTTCGAAACACCATCGCGGACGATGGTACAGTACGGAAACCCTCGAATCGGTCTATCTACGGCGCGATTGACTTCGATCGTATTGACGTGTTTCTAACCAAAACAGCAATTCGACACCTTGAGAGCTCATCCTCTCTTGATAATGAATTGATGAGAACATGCCTAAATCTAGACACCACCCTAGACAGGCTAACCGAATTAAAATACCAGCCTCCTGCTGGTCTTTTAACTCTGAATAGAGACGGCGGGCTATACCGTGGCGACCAATTGCTATTCTATCATCGCCGGATAGGTAGCTACGATTTGGACGACACCGTATATAATACGCGCCAATAATCGGGACTGCCTTTGCTCTCCCACCCATTGTATATATTATTATTAGGTGTTATTTTTAAGTCATAGTTTTAAGTAAAAAACAATAAAATGATGAGTAATTCCCTTTTTGTAATTCGATTTTGTGGGAAAATATTAAATATATCGACAAAGCATTGTAACTAGTATTAGTGAAATGTAGAAATACATAATTTTAACAAACTAAATTTATATAACTTGTAAAATACCTAATGTATGTAAGTTATCTCGTAATAATGAAAAATGTTAGCTATAAGCGTATTTACCCATTGTAATAAGGATTTTTCGAATCAATAAACCGGGCAGGGAGTAGCAAGAGGAGAGGTTCTCGTTCGAATATTTTGTTATTGTTACACTAAATGGGCGCTCTTGCAGCCGAAGGCATTGACAGCAGAAAACCAAAACAAACAATCGAATGTATAAACGAGCAACACTAAGCACTACACTCTGCACGAAATGATTTGGAATTATTTTAACAATTTAAAGCGAACAAATCAAACCGAAACTTATCAAACGAAATATTAATGCTTTGTATATGGAATAGAATTATTCCCGATTGATTTATAGCGCGATTTAGCAACGAAATGGCGACGGTGTGGACTGTATATTTGAACGAAAAATGCGATAGGGTTTTCGAAAGCCGACCAAAATTTTTTGTTTTATTTTAAATAAATAAAAACACTCGCTACACTCACTAGTCTACTGAATGTACGTACCGATGTTTTTGTTGTAAAATGATGGTTTGTTGATGACTGAGGGATGTTTTCCTTGACGAAAAGCAGCGAAAACCAATTCCACGACGATGTAGGGCAGCTCAAATCCGGCTCGAAGGACCAATGCTTACGCCGGCGGGGGCGTAGGGAGCGAGAGACGAGTCTACGTTTACTCCGAGAGGGTAAATAAAAAGAGAGTCAGAGAAATAAAAATAAAACACGATGATTAGTTTTTTCTAATAATAATAGGCAAGGTGCCTGAGGTTTATTGTTGTTTTTGCTGCTAAGTTTGGTAACGAAGATTTACCTTAAATATATTTGTACAGCAAGATGTACTTAGTCGAGCGACGGTCCAAGATGGAGAGAGGTGGCGGAGCAAGTGTCAAGAACAAGAAAACGAATCGTTGCTCGTTAAAATCTGCAAAGTTAATACTACAAGGATGTAGTAATGAGGAGTAGGCAGATTTTAACGAGTATGTATGCCCGATAAATTGGCCAATGTATGCACCGAAACAAATCAATGACATATATACTTTAATGTTATTAAATGCAATTTAAATTGGTAATAATTTAATTAAAACAAAAAAAAAATAAATTTACGAATATTTTTTGGGACTCAAGGTGAGGGGATTTACGAGTCGGTTTACCCGACTGTATTTTCTTACTTGTTTTAAGAGGTTTTAATAAAAATATATTAAAATTTTCTAAAAAAAATAATTTTTCTGCAATATTTTGTGGGATGATGTTAGAAGAAGATGAAGGCTGATTAATTTAGTATTTTTTTTACAGCTTTCCTGACTCAATTAGGATAACGTGTTCTCGAGTTATACTAAAATATGTGGCGCAACCTCTATTTTTGTCGGTGTTTATCTTTGTTTTGATATATAAGCAGGTCGCTTTCGTTTGAGCAAAAATAATACCCTACACCTTCCTAACAATGCGAAAATGGGCATTGCGATAAGAATTGGGCAGTGTTCATACATGTAATAAGAAAACTCTCTGCCGAATTTCGTACTTATCTATATATATAAAAGAGAGTGTCTGTTTGTGGGTTTGTTTGTTTGTTCCGTATAGACGTCTAAACGGCTGGACCAATCTGCTTGAAATTTGGGCTGTTGGCGTAGACCTTATCTTGGCCGTGGCACGTGGCCCCAAAGGAAGAAGTCGCAAGGTGTTAAATCACAAGATCTCGGTGGCCAATTGTGATCACCTCTTTGAGAGATAACCGGAAACTTTTCCTGTAACAGAGCAATGGTTTCGTTGCTTGTGTGGCACATAGTCTTGTTGAATGTAAACGTTGTCCAGATCAATACCATCCAACTCCGACCATAAAAAATCATTAATCATCTCTCGATAGCGCAATCCATTCACCGTAACTGTTGATCCAACCTCATTTTCGAAAAAGTAAGGTCCAATGACATCGCCGGACCATAAACCGCACCACACAGTCACACGTTGAGGATGGAGATGCTTCTCAACAATAACTCTTGGGTTTTCCGAGCCCCAGATGCGACAATTTTGCTTGTTGACGTAGCCACCGCGGTGGAAATGGGCCTCATCAGTCAAGATGAATTTGTTTCGTTCGTATCGTTTATTTGTTCGATCGTTTTGTATCGTTCGATGATCGTGTATCGTTCCATTTTTAGTAATGTCAAAGTTTCTACTTATCAAATGTCAAAGAATAAAAGCTTCAAAAGTGGCAGCTACCGAAATACCGGGTGATTCAAAATAACACCTCTTGTTGGAAAACCCTGTATGTTCAGAAGTGTTACTAACGGAGTGACAAAATTAGTATACCCCCCATCCTATGGTGGAGGGTATAAAAATATCTACCTCGACGTTGCTCGAGGAAGTGGCTCCTGCTTTAGCGAGTGTTTAGTCTGTGTGTAAATACTTTTTTCGCTTACACCGAAGCCCACTTCATGTGTCCAATACCCGTCACGCGGAGGGAAGATTCCTTAGGAAGTTATACACACAGCCACAATATCATCCAGCGCAAAATTATACTTAGATTTGATCTGTTATTCAAACAAAAGATGTGGAAGGTCATTATTAAGCAGTACAATGGAAAAATATTAAAAAAACAATAAAAATACTTACGACGAAGCCTGGGATTACAATTCTTGGTCTCACCCAGAAGAAGCCCTGTGACAGGGCCGTCCTCGTGGCACTTGATCTTTCGACGGCATTCGATACGGTCAACCTTGTCACATTATTCGAGGACATTGTCAACACGTCCCTCCAGTCTAGTTTGAAGAGCTGGATCATAAATTGTATGTGGTGACCCCAGTTGTACGTGAAATACAAAATAGGGAGTACTCCAAGGTGGGTCATATCCCCGAACTGTTTAACCTCTAACTTTCTGCAATGCTACCCCACGTGAAGTATGCCGATGATTGCATGATTCTGGCGTCGGGCCCACACTTTGCTGGCATTTGCGAGAAGCTGAATAATTACATTGCTGAACATCTTCAATGCGAGAAATCATCCGGCACATTGTTCACCGCATGGAAATTTGAAATCAGAAAATTGGTACAGATTTATAATGAGACAATAAGAGTGATATGATTTCTTTGAAAAAAAAACACACTTATTGTTAAGGAAATTCCAAAGGTTTTTTTTTAATGTGAAGTACAATCGATACAATTAAGTTCTAAAACGTCATTCAAATGGCCTCCACGGCTTCTTCTGCAGGAACGGAAGAACCCAATTTTCGAGCACTTTTTCCACTAAATCAAGTCGTATGTCATGAATGACACGTTTAATATTGACTTGTAAAGCTTGAAGAGAGTCTGGCTTATTTCGAAAGACCAATGACTTCAAATAACCCCACAAGAAATAGTCTAATGGTGTTAAATCACAACTTCTTGGAGGCCATTCAATATCACAATTTCTTGAAATAATCGAATCCAAACTTTTCTAGCAACAATTCAATTGTTTCATTTGCTGTGTGGCACGTAGCCACAATCGGTCAATGGCAAAAAGATAGCTCTTAACGAGAGCTAAAATATTGCTCATGGGTGTCAAGGTCGTAGGTCGACTGGAAAGTTTTTTTTTTTTGGATTTAAAAAAAATGGACTTAGCGCACGAAAAGTTGCAATTGGAGAACGATTATTTTGATAATAAAACTGAATAATTTGTAAACGTTGTTCTTGCGTATATCTCTCCATGATGAAATTGTAAACACTACTGAATACAACGAAAAACAAATGAAAGATCATGGCATATTACAAATGGCCGAAATGTCACTTCAAAATCATATCATCCCTATTGGAAACCCCGTTAGCAGATAACTATTTCTTGAACCAGGAGCAAGCTTTGCCAAATTTCGATTTTGAATCTTAGCGCTTTAAAATAAAATGTTTCAACATATCATTATTATCAGACAAACAACATTAATAAATATATTGTAAACTACATGAGAACACTATGAGGAGTAAAAGGTGTATTGATTACCTCAGTTAGTAGATTGGACACACATATTTTGTAAACCCGAGCCATGTAACTCCGCTCCTTATGTTATAGAGGGCTCAAATTTAAATTCTCTAATAACTCTCCTACACACAGCGTACCTCAAGGGTTAAAAAGTTTGGCTATTTTGACGCCAAAAATGTTAGGTTAGATTAGGTTGAGTAGAGGAGACGTTTAAACTTCTCATGTCCATGGACATACACTTAAACCAGTGTTGGGCGCTCCTTAATGAGGTTTTGTTAGGGATCATCCCCTCTACTCAACTGTAAAGAGATCAAAATCGGATCTGCTTAGCGAGAGTGCTGGAATTTTGTGTATATGTATCTGGTGGCAGTCTACGTGATTGGTCCAAAAATGGGCTGAATCGGGCTAATGGGCGTGGCACCGCCCATATAAGCAAAGTTTTGAAATTGATATATTTTGCACAATTTTAGCGAGAGTGCTGTAATTTTTTGCATATGTATCTGGTGGTAGTCTCCGTGATTGGGCGAAAAATGGGCGGGATCGGATATATGGGCTTGGCACCGCCCATATAAGCCAAATTTTGAAATTGACATATCTTGCACAAATTGTTAGCGAGACTGCTGTAACTTTGTGCGTATGTACATGGTGGTAACCTACGTGATTGGTCCAAAAATGGGCGGGTCGGACCAATGGGCATGGCCCCCCAAATAAACCAAATTTTAAAATTCTGATATATGAACAATTTGTTAAAGATAGTGCTGTAATTTTGTGTATATATATCGGGTGGAAGTCAACGTGCTTGGTCCAAAAATGGGCGGGATGGGACCAACTGGGCGTGGCCCCGCCCATATAAACCAAAGTTTGAAATTGAAATATCTTGGTATTTTGCTAGCGAGAGTTCTGTAATTTTGTGTATATGTATTTTGTGGTAGTCCACGTGATTGGTCAAAAAATGGGCGGGGTCGGACGAATATAAGCCAAATATTAAAATTTAGATATCTTGCACAATTTGTTAGCGAGAGTGCTGTAATTGTCTACATATGTATCTGGTGATAGTCTACGAAGCCGAAGCCAACCTTTTTATCAAGCTCCGAACCATCCGTTTAAAAGTGGAGATGGTTTCTATTACCTGGTATTCTTCCAACCCATTCATCTCTGGCGGCAATCATAGTGATGTAATTTCTCTCGAAGGTGTACACAGTTGGTATATAGTCCACTCGGTCGGTTACCATGGCACTACACTTTGAAATCCTCATGTGACCGTAGTTTTTGTACCTCCACATTGATAGGCAGTTTAATCTTATTGCCGCTTTGGTTGCAACTTCCCTCGCCACAATATTAATCGGCAGTATATGGAGTAGGGCTTGTACAGACTCGGTCGCTGTAGTCCTTAAGGCACCGCTTATGCTCAGGCAGGCTGTTATCTGAACCTTTGTTAGTAGGTTGGTGGTGGTAAGTTTGTCAGTTGCCGTCCACCATACCACAATGCCGTATAACAGTATTGGACGAACTACTGCTATATATATCCAGTGGACGATTTTAGGAGAGAGGCCCCAGCGCGACCCTACAGCCTTTTTGCAGGAATATAAGGCGACGTTGGCCTTCCTTACACGTTCCAATACGTTAAGTCTAAATAACAGTTTTATATCTAGAATTATTCCTGAAAATTTTGCACTTTCAGAAAAGACTAGATCTGTTCCATTTATCCGAGGTGGAGGGTCCACATGTGGGACTTCAGTCATCTTAGTAAAGAGAACCAATTCTGTCTTGTTTGGGTTTACGCCCGAACCGCTGCTTCTGGCCCATCTAGCCAATTTTTTCAGAGCCACCTGCAGAATGTCTCTGAGGACGTTTTCGAATTTGCCACTTACTGCGATTGCCACGTCGTCCGCATATGCCACGACTTTGCAGCCACAACGTTCTAGATCTAGCAGGATTTCATTCACCGCTAGGTTCCAAATTAGTGGAGACAGTACTCCTCCTTGTGAGGTCCCTCTGTTTACAAACCTTGTTAGAGTTGTGGACCCAAGACATGATGTTATGCGTCTTCTGTTGAGCAGACTTTGAATTAGTCTAATCAAACTAGAGTTAACTTTTAGATGTGACAGTGCCGCAATTACTGCATCTGAGTGAATGCTCTATGTCAAGAAATGCCACCATGGTGAATTCCTTGAAATGCAGGGACGATTCGATAGTGCTCACAAGTTCGTGCAGGGCTGATTCTGTAGACTTTCCCTTATTGTAAGCATGTTGGTTCACCGACAGGAGTTTTGTATCCAGGTTTTCCCTAATGAAATAATTTAAAAATCTTTCGAGACATTTCAATAGGAAGGAGTATAGGAGTCATTCCATGCCAAACGGGACGATTTTTGACATCACTCTTTGTGATTGCTTCGAAATTTTGTGTATGCATTATCTACCTAAAAATATCTTATAAGTAGTTCCAGAAAAAATTTTAAAAAAATGCCTTTAGGAGTTATGAGCAATTTAAAGTTGACGAAATTACGTTTTTTTCTAAAAGGTGTGTTCATTCTTTAGCGTGTATCACCTGAAATACGTGACCGATTTTAATGTGCTAAACCTTGTTTTGAAGGTAATTTCAACTACTACAACTAACTTAAAGTAAGCACTTCAACAAAGATACGAATTTCTTATGTTTTTGCCCTTTTATACTTATTATTGCGATTTTCAAGATGATTACACCCTTCGATTTTTTTGAAATTTTAATGTCGTGTTCTTAGATGTCTTTGTTAGCTACTGTATGAATTTGGAAGTGGTGAATTGATGGGAACTATTTTTTTACAATTTTTTATAAAAAAACAATTTGCATAATTTCTGTGAATGTGCTTTAAAAAATTAACAGAATGATAATTTTTAGTCATTAGTTTATTAAAACAGTAAGAACAATAAAACATTTAAGAAAAGAATGACAATTATTAATAATCAGTATACTTATGTAAAAATAAGAACAATAAAAAATGTATGAGAAAGATTCGAATTAAGTATACTATTTACAGTAAAAAAGAAGAAAACGGGTATAAAAATAGTAATCAATGTACACCGTCTTAACGCAGCACTTTTCGGAAGTTGATATTGTCTGAACAGAAATTTTTTTATCGGACAATGGAATGTATGCGTGGAAGTTTTGAGTTCAAGAAATTACTTTTGCTTTATTATTGCTTTGAATTGTCGAATTGAATGTGAAAAACTGACTAACAAAGTTATTGCATATTTTTTTCTACATTAAAAAGTGAAATCCAGGTTGCTGTGATTTTAAAAAATTTTTCATCTCAGAGTATAGTTTAACAAGTACTTTCTTATCTTTTGACTCTTGCTATTGTTTAAGGAGTTTTGTTTTTTAAATATCAAGCCATCGCTGATTTTTGAGTTTTTGCTAAATTAATGATATTTATTGTTGTTATTGTTATATTAATAAACTAACGGCTAAAAATTATCATTCTGTTAATTATTTAAAGCACATTCCCAGAAATTATGCAAATTGTTTTTTTTATAAGAAATCGTAAAAAATAGTTCCCACCAATTCACCACTTCCAAATTCATACAGTAGCTAACAAAGACATCTAAGAACACGACATTAAAATTTCAAAAAAATTGAAGGGTGTAATCATTTTGAAAATCGTAATAGAAAGTATAAATGGACAAAAACATTAAAAATTCGTATATTTGTTGCAGTGCTTACTCCAGTTAGTTGTAGTAGTTGAAATTACCTTCAATACAAGGTATAGCACATTAAAATAAGTCACGTATTTCAGGAGATACAAGCTAAAGAATGTACACACCTTTTAGAAAAAAACGTAATTTCGTCAACTTTAAATTGCTCATAACTCTTAAAGATTTTTTTTTTAAATTTTTTCTTGAACTACGTTTAAGATATTTTTAGGTAAATAATACATAAACAAAATTTCGAAGCAATCAAAAATAGTGATGTCAAAAATCGTCCCGTTTGGCATGGAATGACTCATAGGCTAATTGGTCTGAAGTCTGTTGGCCTAGTGTGTGATATCTTCCCCGCTTTAGGTATGAATACCACTTTGGTATCCCTCCATCGATTTGGGATGTATGAAAGCCTGATACAGCCTACATAAATTTTATCCAGCCAGGAGATAATGCACTGCAACATTTTCTGCATTTCTGCTGGAGTGAAGCCGTCTGGTCCAGGTGTCTTGAAGGGCTCAAAGCTGTTAATAGCCCAGATTATTCTGATTCTGTTAGAGAGTTCCCCGGGAAATGTGTGTCGAGCAGTACATTGAGCGACTTCTCGCTGTTTTTGGTCCAATTATTTGCCTCATCCTGCAAGTAACCCACTGTACAGGGTGAAGCTGATAGTATTTTCCTCAGCCTAGCGGCGTCGGAGACCGTTTCCACTTCGCCACAGAAGGTATACCAAGAGCGTATTTGCGTCTTTCTAAACTCCTTCTTGAGTTGCTCTTTATAGGCATCCCAAAAATTAGCGACCCCAGTAGATTTAGAATTGTTGAATAGCTTGTTGCAGTTCTTTTTCATAGCCGTTAGCTCAGAATTCCACCATTGGCGTTTAGTTTTACCTTTGTACCTTGTTTTTGGACAGGCTTCTTCAAGCGAACTATTGAATGATGTGGTGATATGATCGACCAGATTATCCAGACCGGCTTTGTCATTCGGTTCGTACAGAAGTTTGGAGTTGAGGACTTTCTTGAAATTCTTTTCATACAGGTGCCACTTTGTCTTTCTCACATTTATGTGGACGGCAGGTTCAGGCGCTTTTTCAGCGAGTTTGAACTCAATATAATGGTGATCTGAGAATGAGTGGTCGTCCAGTACATTCCACCCAATAATTTGGTCTGACAGCCGGTCAGTAGCAAACGTTACGTCGAGTACTTCTTGTCTGTCTTTAATTGTAAAGGTCGTTTTATTACCTATGTTACAAATACTTAGGTTGGTAGTTAGAATAAAGTCAAGAAGCGAATCGCCCCTATTGTTTATATCCGTACTACCCCAGATAGTATGATGAGCGTTCGTGTCTGCGCCAATAATCAGCTCGACCTCGTCAGACGTTGCTTCTTCTACTACTTCCCTGAATATAGCAGTCGGTACTACAGCTTCATAAGGCAAGTAACTGGAGACCACCCATATATGCGATTACCGTTCTCCAGACTAGCAGATTTTTGGTCTTTACCACTTAAATTAGCCAGGAGAAAGATACTTAGATCTTTCCTGGCCAAAATGCAGGTTCTTGGAGTGCCTTCACAGTTGGCCACAAGCAGTTTAATGTTGGGTGACCTGATACCGCACACCCTTCCTCCCACTGCGTAGGACTCCTGTATCAGGACGATGTCTACATATTATAGTATGTATACCAATCTTGACAAACGCCTTACAAAAATCCAAAGAAATAACGGATAAATGACCTCTACTGGAAAGGGAGTCAGTAATAAGATTATCTAAGAACAATAGATTATCCGCTACTGACTTCCCATGTTTGAATGCAGTCTGTTGACTACTGATCAGTTTATTTGTATTGATAAACCACCATAGTCTGTTGGCAACAATCTTGTCGAGGACCTTCGAGCAACAAGAGTTTAAGGATATGGGTCTGTAGGATGTGAGTACATTCTTTTCAGCATTTGGTTTCAAAATGGGGATAATTAGACTTCTCTTGTAAGCCTGTGGAATGTAGCTGTGAAAGATAATATTAAATAAATTATGTTGTTTTTATTAATTGTTGACCTTCGTGTTATTAATTCTTTCTCCTTATTGTTTGGCTCAAGGTCCTTGATTAAAAGACTGATTTTATGCTTTTAATATCATAATTTTTATTTTCTCGATATTTCGACTAACATCGTTAGTCGTCATCAGGAGATCTAATACAGAAAAACACAATAATTTAAGTTAAAAAACACTTTACAAATACGCAAGCATTTTAAGTATAATTACATTGAAAAATTGCTGAACGTAAAAGAAATTGTCCGCCTTTCCTTCGCAAAGCTAATCACACCACTACTGTTTTATTCGTCCGTGCTTTCTCACTATGTGTCGGTACATCTGGGAGCACCTGACAATGTCCGATTTATGGTTTAATCTCTTCTCCATAGGAACGTCAATAATATGCAACATCTCTAATGTATAGCGTTAGAGATGTTGCATATTATCTTGTCAAAGTCTGGTCTATGCCCTGTTACCGCACAGTGGGCCGCTAATGCTGTCCTTTGTTCAATTATTTAGTCTTAATTTCACATCCCTAGGCATATTTCTCAACATAGGGTAATTTATACGGTCCTCTCCTGGAGACTTCCCTTTAAATTTGCTAATCAAAGAATTCATCTCAAGAAATGTTATATCCTCTTCTATAATAACGACTGAAGCAGAAGATGTGTATCCAAGGGATAAGTTGATTTCAGCTTTGTGTGTATTAAATTTGCGATGAAATTGTCCATCCCTTGACTTCAAATTCTCACGTTCTCTATTCCACCATGCAACATTGAACTCTCCAGCCCTTCTGTGGCTTTGTGGTATGGCTAAATTCGCACCTTGATTGATAATTTTAGTAATATTGGCGGCCTCCTTGTTAACTTCATCAGATATAGGTCGAGCCGAATTAAATTCCGACAATTTTTGTGCATATACATCCCAATTGGCCGAGTTTGTATTATATCTAGGTTTGAGTCTCACTGATTCATGCCTTCTTTCAGGGAAAAGTGTAATCAATATCGGGAAGTGGTCACTTCCATTAAGATTGTCCAGCGTTCGCCATTCTCCCCCCAACGCCAGTTGAGGTGAACAAAATGTCAAATCAATGTGAGAAAAAATAGTATGCGTACTAAAGTGGGTCGGACTGCCATCATTCGTAAGTAAATAACCGGATTCTAGTATACAATTCGCCAAAATATTACCTCTCCTGTTATTAATCGGTGATCCCCATAATTTATTCCAACTGTTGAAGTCACCGGTTATGAGACTGGGTTCCAGGCAATCTCGAAACATCGCCTCCAAATCATGAAGATCAAAACCTATACTAGGTGATATGTACACCAACGTTACCATAAACTCCTCCTAGAGTCAATGGTAGTCGAAACCATGTCAAAACTGTCTGTGTTCATATTAACACTGTGCTGTGTCTGGTCATGAACTAAAATAGCAGCACCTCCAAAAGAGCTGCCAGAGTTGTTCGTATTGTACAGAGAATAATTTACGGGTATTGGTACTCCAGCAGTAGACTGTAAATGAGTCTCCTGTAAGGTAATGATATTGGGTCTAAGCGACTTAATGATCAACTGAAGTTCATGAAAATTATTTAAATAACCCTTCATGTTCCATTGCATAATTCTTAATGACATTATATAAAGTTAGAAAAAAGAGTGAATGAAAAACTTAACTTAAGGTAAAAAGATTTAAAACAGAAAATATTAAAGTAACATATTAAATAAACTTATGTATTCTCAAATATATCCTCGTCGTCAGAAAAGGGCAAGTCCATGGTCATCGACGGTTTTACTGATGTTCTTGTTGTAGTTTTTCTCAGCTTGGCCTTGAGTTCATACTTTTTGCGTTTAGACAAATTTTTTGGCACAACTTGAATTTTTGAAGATTTTGAGGATGTCATTGGTATTTCGGGTTGTTTTGTTGTAATTGTTGTCGATTGTAGTCCAGATGATGGAGATGGGGATGCTGCTGTATTGATGCTTTTGTTATCTGGTGATTTTGAGATTTGACCGTTCGTTGAAGTTGGAAGAGTTTTGTCGAACATTTTTAATGTACAGGGTGGCTGAAGAAAGCTGCTACCAAAAAAAAAAATTAATAACTTTTTTCTATTTAATGAATCTGGTTATTTTTTTTTTTATTTTACAGATTGATTTTTAGATTTAACAAAAATGGATAACTGGGACACTGAAACAAGAATTTGGATTGTCCACCGCTATTACGCACTGAAGTCCGTAGTTTCGGTTCAAAGATAGTATAGGGGCACGTTTGGCGGCAATCCTCCGCGCAAATGGACCATAAAGAGACTTGTAAACAATTTTTCCGAGCATGGGACAGTCAACAGAAGACCTTACCATCAGTTCGGACGGAGGAAACAATCGCTGCTGTAGCTGATTCCATACAAAACAATCCACGAGTTTCGACAAGAAACTTATCTGCTCAAATGGGTATAAGCAGACAGTCAATTATGCACAAAGATTTGGAGTTATTCCCATATACAATTCAAATGGCCAACAAAGTGAACTCAGCAGACTTCCCGATTCGCTTGGAATTTTGCCAGAAGTTGCTTCAAATGGTGGAAGAGGACGTTGTTGAACTGCCTTTTCATGTCTGACAAGGCCCATTTCGATATAAACGGCAACATAAACAAACAAAATTGTCGAATATGGAGCGCTTCCAACCCACAGATACTCCATGAGCCGGAATTGCATCCACTTCGTGTCACAGTGTGGTGTGCAGTTTCATCACGCTGCATTGTCGGGCCCTACTTCTTCGAAGAAAACGGTCACACCGTTACAGTTACTGGAGGCCGTTACTTGAGCATGTTAAGAGAGTTTTTCTATCCAGAATTACGCCGAATGAGAATTTCTTTCAACTCTGTGTGGTTTCAGCAAGATGGTGCAACTCCTCACATAGCCCGGCCTTTATGACCGAATTGCGGCGAAAATTTCCCAATAAGCTGATATCCAGAAACTCCACATTCCGTTGGCCCCCCAGGTCGCCTGACCTTACTACACCTGACTTTTTCTTGTGCGGTTATTGCAAACAGGAAGTCTACAAAGCAAAACCAACAAATTTGAATGAACTAAAGCAATCCATTCGAGAAACAATTGCGGCTATTCCCGTCTCATTTAAATTCCATTATTTTTAAAACTAATTAAGCTATATTAAATTAAATTTAATGAGCTTTAACTTGAATAAATGAAAACTGAATTCCATACACTGAAAAAGGTTATTTGAGTTTCTTAATGTAGCAATATTCATCAGCCACCCTGTACTATAATTGACGGATGGTCTAGTTACAGATGCGAAACTTGCATTGGTTTGATGTCTTTCGTTATATATTTCACGAGCACTCTTTGTTTCAACCTTTCTCGTTGTTTTAATTGCCTGAATTGCATTCTCTTTTAAAAATATGGGACATTTCTTATCCATTGTGTTGTGGTATTTGTCATCAATGTTATGAGCATTACAATTAATGCATAATTTTTCGTTTTTGCATAGTTCGTTAGTCTCAGGATTTGTATGGAAAGGTTGACTGGAATTGCAAATTTTTTTTTCAGAGTACAGAAACTTTGTTGGGTGACCAAATTTAAAACATTTAAAGCATCTTAGAGGGTATGGTATGCCGGAGTATTTTCATAACCCACTTTTACTTCATCTGGATGTTCGGGCTTGGATTATTAAACCTGTTTCCAAAAGATTCTCTCCATCTTTTTTCAATATCTTCTTTATTTCGGAAACTGCTTGTGGTTTCATTTCATGTAGAATCTCTTCATCATTTGTGCCAATTAAATCACCAGCGTATATTACTCCTTTTGAGCTGTTTAAAAATGTATGTTCTGTAATTTCCATTTCGATAAAGGCAGTAAGTTGAACCAGTTTTGTTGCCTTCGTCAAGTTCTTCGTTTTAAGTAATATGTTACCGTTTCTCAGTTTTTTGCAACTTTCAATCTCTCCTCCGCAATCATAATCTACAGTTTTTTTCAGTAGAAATGGGGACACTTGTGCCAATGTGCTCTCACTATTTTTTCTGCTCATTACTAAATATTTAGGTCCCAACGCAATGTTATTCATTCTCTTAGTCTTGTCAATTCTCATTGACATATTCCTAAACAAAATATGCGTTATAGGTCAGACAACAATCCACACGTACTCCATGGGTCATCATTGCATCCCGAAAAAAATACGGTTTGGTGCGGTTTATGGGCCGCCGGCGTCATTGGGCCGTACTTCTTCCGTGATGATCAGGACCGGCACGTTACTGTGAATGGTAATCGCTACCGTTCAATGATAACCGAATATTTTTGGCCCCAATTGGATGATATGGACTTGGAGGACATGTGGTTCCAACAAGACGGCGCCACAAGCCACACAGCGAATGCCACATTCAATTTATTGGAAACCAAGTTTGGAGAACGTGTTATCTCACGAAATGGTCCAGTCGATCGGTCGTGCGATTTGACACCGTTGGACTATTTCCTGTGGGGCTACGTCTGGTCTATGCCAACAAACCAGCGAAACATTCTTTTCAATTAAAATTATGTTTTAATAAATACAGTTCCACAAATAATTCTAAGAAATGATATGATATTTGTTGAAACAGTATATTTTTTCTTAGATTTCCTACAAAAATAATTTATTGAATATGCGGTAGATATGAAATTTGCCACAGAAAATACGTTACATCATTGGAGCTCCACATTGGCTCCAAAAAGCAGTGCCTGTGTTAATTGGTCCCATCAATGCTAGATTTCATTGATGATATGATGGAATTTCTTTCAGTGTAAAAGCAATATTTTCTCACTTTCCAGATGTATGATTCCTGCGATGCTGATGATGCGGCCATAACGGATTTATTTGATCAAATACAAGAGTGTTTTCGTGCCAAAAATGATCTTAATAAAATAATAAAGCAACAAAATGAAGACATTGCGAAGATGAAAGCGGATATACTGAAAAATATAAATGAACAAAATGCAAATTTAATGGAGACCATCACAAAACAGAATGAAAAAACTGAAGCAATATATAATATGATGAGTGAACTATTTGCAAAACATAAACTAAATGAGCAAAACGAAGAGCTAATTTTGCAAATTGAACAACTAAAATTGCAAAAAAGCGAATCCGATAATTATAAAGAGAACAATCAAAAGCTACTTGTGCAAATCGAAGAAATTAAAGAGCAAAACAGCATATCCGAAGTAACAATGAATAATTACAAAGAGGAAAAAGCAAAACTGCTCTTAGAAGTTCAGGAGCAGCGGAAGCAAATTGCTCAATATAAAGAAAATCAGAAGAAATGTAATGAAAAGAATGAAAAGTTGAAAAAGCCGCTGGGGTTAATAAAGACATTTGAAGAACTCGACGATGAGATATCCCAAAACAATCCCATTGTCATTCAAAGACGCATAGATGGATCTGTGGATTTCGCCCGCACTTGGCATGAATATAAAATGGGTTTTGGGAATAGTTCGAGCGAGTTTTTCATAGGGCTCGAAACTTTATACAAATTAACAAACAATCGTTCCTATACTCTCAGGATTGAGATGGAGGATTGGGAAAACGAACGCCGATATGCGGAATACAATCATTTTGTGATTGACCATGAAAACGACAAATACAAATTATCAAGTTTGGGCCAATATTCGGGTAATGCTGGAGACTCATTAACATATCATTTGGGTAAAAAGTTCTCAACGAAAGATAAGGATAATGATGAATGGAACCTTGGAAGTTGTTCTTTAAAATACCGTGGAGGTGGAGGATGGTGGTTCGGATGGTGCGGCTACAGGTAATTTTCAAAATTCAAATATAACGAATCACAAATAGAAATTTAAAACAAACGTCTTTAAGTAGACAAATAATCTTATGTTGTCGTTATTACATCTTTATTACTTCTTGAACAAAAGCTTTACTCTATAATTTAAATTCAAATATTATAAGCGTCTCACAAACAGATATTTGTGCCACACAAATGTTATATTTGCATATTATTAAAATTACTTCTAAGCTATTTAGGAATATTTGAAAATGAAAACAATTGAGAAAAATTTTGGATAAATTTAAACGATGTCTAATTAGAAAAATGTCTGCCTCAATATACAAACATATTCATATATACAACTTTGTGGGTTGTTTGTCATTCAAATTCAGTCATATTCCAGCGTACTGAATTGAGTTCTTCTTATAAAATAAAAAAACAGTTGAAACAAGAAATCCGATAGACAAAATCAGAAAGTTTAAGTTTAGTCTTTAAAATAAAAGCAAGTAAATTCGGCGTTAAGATTGGCCACCTATGACCGCATTCCACAGTATAAAAAAGAATATTGGAAATTATATAAAAAATTCATATAAAGGAAGATCTTTGTATGTGATCTACATCAAAATGTACACCTTTGATGATCGTTATTCCTTTGAATGGTTTTGGGTAATAATAAACTCAAATTATCAAATTTTAGTCTGACCAGTTCAAATTTGTGGTCTCTTTGGTGTCGAGAAGTCAAATCGGGCGGTGGCTTAATATGGGTTTAACAAATTGCACCGATATTGCCGCTACTCAGTCCCAAATGAACTCCAGGTTTAAGAAGAGTTGTACTAAATTTCAGTCATCCAGCTCAATTATTTTAAATTGCAGAGTGATTATTACCGACGGAAAGACCGGCAGACGGTAATCAACAAATAAGAATATATCGCTAACTTACTTCAAAAGTGACATAACTCAAAATTTAAAATTTTTAAGATAAGTAACTTTAAGTGTAATCAGATAAGTGACATAAAATAATATGTTTTTTAAATATAGTTCTCTAAATAATCAACATTTTATTCAATATTATCAATGTCGGACTGACCACGAGCTTGGCATTTAAAAAACAAAAACAATATAAAAAAATATGTTTTAAAACGCAGGAATTAACCGAAATATGATTGTTTTACTCATAAACTAAAATTCGCTTACATGAATTTATGGATATGTGCACAATTCGCATTTCTATAAGGCAATCTCAGCATTTTGAAATTTTGAGTTATGTCACTCTTGAAGTAAGTGAGCGATATATTCTTTATGGGGTTCCTGATCAATATTTCAAGATGTTTCTAATAGAATGACAATGTTAGTTTAACCCCACTCTATGGCGGAGAACATACTTGGACCGATATTGCGGCTATTCAATTCCAAGAGATCATATAGTTGATGTATATATTTGTACCAAATTTAAGTCATCTAGATCAAATATTTTAAATTGTAGTTTGATTTCAACAGACGGACGGACACATGGAAATTGCTACATTATCTCAGAATTGGAAGAATTAAGAATATATTTACTTTATAAGGTCTCTGATTAATGTTTGAAGATGTTGCAAGTAGAATGTCAAAGTAATGGTGATTTCGTTTGTGCAAAAAATTGTAAAATTTTGTCTACATTTTACATTGAAACCGCATTTTTATAAATGGTGCAGCCGTATGATCGGTTTTTGATTTCGTTTGTAAAATTATTACACTCCGAAAATGCGAAAATATCGCATTTTCGACACTCAGCCCAGTCCACGGAGTGGAGTGTTGCACCGTCAAAAAGCAAACTTCAGAACCAAACCTAATTAAAAGCGTACATTCTTAATGCACTATCAAATGGTTGCGCCATAATGTAGATGTGGTTTTTTGCTGTCCTCACGATTTTTGTTCGATTGTTCGCATGCAAAATGCGAAATTAGCAGTGGGTGCAGGGGAAGTTTTTAAAATGTCGAAACATGATGCGGTGACATTATTTTTCAGGAACGAAATCACCATTAGTACAACTTGATCTGAATCCCGTTAGAATTTTACGATGGCATACAAATTGTAGTTTGGATCGCATGTGAATGGTTATGGCTTCAAATAATTCCATATTACGAAATTTCAGACCGATTCGTTGAAATCTGTGGTTTTTGTTGCGTTACGAAGTAAAATCTAGAGGGACCTTTGTATGGGGGCTATGGCGACTGTTGTTCGTGTGAAACGTTCTGGCTATATACCAATTTTCAGCCAGATCAGTTGAAGTATGCGGTCTCTATGGTGTTAAAATGTCTATCGGACAGATAATAGATATGGAGACTACATCAAAAAATGGACCAATTTTGTCCATTTTTCAGTTCCAAGTTACCTGCAGCTATGCAGAAGTATCTGTACCAAATTTCAATAATTTGACTCAATTATTTGAGAATGTAGTGCGATTACAACACCACATTAATGTGCGCATTAATGTGGTGAAATATCCTTGAGTTGTTGTTGCAATTTCTGGTATTTTTATTTCTCTATTGCTTCACGCAAATGGCGAATTGCCTAAAAGTACTATTCCTTAGTCCAGATTCACACTCAGCAATTTTATCCAAGCAAGTGTCAAAATTTGTAGGAGAGAGAGGCAGAGAGCTCTTTCCGCCTGCCTCTCTATCCCACAAACTTTGACACTTGCTTAGTGTCAAAGTTTGACCGTACGAACTTCTGACCGTACGAACTTCTGGAAAAAGCATATGAGGCAACAAACCATTTGAATCGAAGAAAACAGTGAATAAATCTATTGAGCGAACTTGGCCTGCTTTTGGGTTTTGAGTCTTCTGACAGTTTTCATTGCGATTGGGCATTGTTTTCGATGTCATAACTATACAGAGGAGAACCACGTTAATTGTTCATAAAAATTGCCTAGAGTCTCCGATTTTGATGAAGCTTGGTGGAAATAAAAAAATATGGTGCTCTAATATGAGATATAAAATTTTATTGTAAGTCTTTAAAACTATGGGAGATATGTATGTTCATTTAAACATTACAAATTGGGCAAAAATATCTAATAGTGCTTGTATTCGAATGCTCATAACTTTTGCTCTACGGGTGATATTTAAATACTTTGTTCCGACCTAGATTCCTAAAGACTTCTGCTATAGTAATGTAGAGGTGGATACTGTTTGAAAGCTGTATTACATATTTACATTTTTAAAACACTAATTAAAATATATATTTTTTAAAAAAGTAACATATTTTATAATGAAAATTTGTGGACCAGATGATAACCCATATTGTGCCGTATTTGTCCAAAAAAAATCATTTTGGGATCGCCAGTACTTTGGGAGATATCAATAAGAGAATAAGATAACTTCACAATTTTCTCCCATTTATGGCGAACAAAATTTTGAAATCAACGGAAATTAAAAACAATCAATATATGTAGGTTTTAAAATACAAGTACAAATAAACAGTTTCCAAAAATTCAAATGAAATATAGGAGAAAAATGTGAACTTATCTTATACTTTTATAAATTTCTCAAAAACTAACGGTGATCCCTATAGGACAGAATATGGGTTATAATCAGGTCCACATTTTGTCAATTTAAAAATATTACTTTTTGACAAAAACCAAGTTTTTAATTAGTGTTTCAAAAATGAAAATATGTCATGCAGCTTCCAAACATCATCCACCTCGATATTACTAGAGCTGAAGTCTTTCTAGGTCAAAACTAAATATTTAAATATCCCTCATAGAACAAAAGTTATGAGCATTCGAATGCAAGCACTTTTAGATAATATTTTGCCCAACTTATAGCGTTTAAATGTACATATCTCCCATAGTTCTGAAGATTTTTCAACAAAATTTTATATCCGATATTAGAGCACTATAATGAACATTTCCACCAAGTTTCATCAAAATCGGAGATCATAGGCAATTTGTATGAACAATTGAAGTGGATCTCGTCTATATAAATTTCGTCAAATGTTACGACCCTTTTGAGCAAATATGAATAGTCGTTGACGTTATTCAACAGATTCTGAGCGATGCGCATTGGACAGTCCTTTTATCAAAATAGGAAAAAAATCGCCAATTACACATATAGACATCTAACATTTATATCTAGCAAAAACAAACTATAAATGCAAAACGTCTGCTAGAGTCAATATGTGTTGGGGACATAGCGTCGCATGGATGACCAACTGATGGAACTGACAATTTTTTGGAAATTGAGTTAAGGCCACCAATGGATTTGCCTTGTCATAGTTGGAGGATGTTGCAATTAACGTTATCTCCAAAAACGGCAACATATTTTCAACATATCTGGAAATATGTCACCTAAAATTGCATTTTTCAGAAATTACTTTATTTTTTTCTAAGAATATTTAGAAAGAGGAAGTTTACATACATAGTAAGAAAAACAAACTGGAAATTGTATAATAAATATTACTCCATGGGGAGAAGCGACATTGTCTCAAAAACAGAAAATCTGCTCTCCTGAACAGCTTTGAAACTGTTAGTTACGCCAGTTGGTCATCCTAGCAACGATATGTATGTACACTTATAACAGAGACCAAAAAAAGAAAATCCGGTTTATGTAGTCCGCGAAATTTGAAAAGTTGACTTTTTTGAACAAATCTCGTATATGTATTTTTTAGTAAAAGCATATTCAAAATGAATGAAATTATTAATGACACTTTCGTCTCTTTTCACAGTAATCTGAATGGACACTATAAAAAGGACGGAAACGAAGCCAATTCGCCAAATGAAGTTGTTATGTGGCGTCATTTCAAAGGCTGGTATCACTCTCTGAAATTTGTGGAAATGACGCTTCGTCCCAATTAATGTGTGTCGAGAAGGTTCGCCAATGCCAAGACTACTATTATGCAGTAAACGGATGACGCAATCAAACATATACATATCTTTATTTGTAAATAAATTATATTTGCAAACAATGTACATATTAACATATATGCACAACCGTGAGTCGGTGTTGAGCGCAGCGGGATCAGAGGTAAGCAGGCAAAATTTGACTAACGCTAAGTAACAAGTAGACTTCATAAAAAAGTGTTTATCCGAGCGAAACAGAGTGTCCAGTGATTTTATGGAGGAATTTCGTTTCTTTATAAGAATGAAGAAGAGTCGGTCAGTGTTATACCGCAATATACTGCTACTCTCCGGATCCAAATGAAGCTAGTGTCACGTGAAACTTCGCACCAACAAACGTTCATTCTAGATAGGCAAAATACGTGCCTCTTCGCTCAACCCAAGACATATTAAAAACGATCCAATCCGAACAGCGATCCGGCTCCGCTAGGACTTCCTGATGCAAAGGTAATTAATTTAAAACCAACTTAATTACGTTTTTGAAATGTATACTCCAATATTGTTTATTTTAATCCGAATTACTAACAACAACAACAAATTATTTCCATACACAGTACAGCATTTTTCAGCTCATTGATTTGGGACTCAATTCTGAGAATTGGACGTGAATGTAGCCCCAAAAATAAGAACTTCTGCATCATTCGTTTAGTCAAGTTGGCTCAATTACGAATTTAATGGCCATACGATTTTTTTTTGCTCAAGGTGGATTTTTAGCACTTGTTCTTTATTTTTTCTCGGTATACGGTACGGTATATTTTTTTATGTCTGAAGTAACAATGTTGTAGATATTGAATAGGAGAAAAATGCGGAACAAACCTACCCGAAAAAAGTGCATCCAGTGCCTTAAAAATCGCAAAAATATTCTGTTCTGTTTTATGATATTCCGTTTTTAAATGTTCTCGCGTATTACGTATACGTATTTTTCAATAGTTTACTGACAAATATTTTATGAATTTGTGGGCATTTTTGCGATAAAGGCACTGTATGCACTTTTTTCGGGTAGGTTTGTTCTGTTTTTTTTCTCTTATTCAATATCTACCACTTTGCATCGGACACAAAAGAGATATTCGGTACGGTAAACCGCAAAAAATATATACATATATATATAGGAAAAGTGCAAAAAATCCCATTGAGAAAAAAATGCGTATGGCCAAAGAAAAGTGCAAAAAATCCCATTGAAATGCAATTGGCCATTAAATTACACTGTGCTAGTCCAAAAATGTAACAGAAAGGAGACCCTATGGATAGACCTATTTCGACCATGCTGAATCCAATGGCATTAGCCGTTTTTCTATGTTAGCTCTTGTATTCGCGATATTCGACCACAAAGTTTTTTTTGGAAAGTCGGTGAGGTGACTTATCTCTTTGGTTATTTTGAAGTGGAAGGAAGACTTCGGAATATACGCTTCAGTTCAAAGATCGAAATAAAAGAAACATTTAGACATTTTTTTATCTCAATACAGTCGTCCACGCTTCTCACCCCCTTACCCCCGAAAAAGTTCAATGAAATTTTATCATATGTAAAAATCACACATATCGTCGACATTTTTAGTAGGCATCGTTGAGAAAAATATTGCTCGCAAAGAAATACTATAAGTCCTTTCTCAACTTTTTTATGAGAATTTAGAAAAATTCGAGTTATTACATAATTTTTCTGCTTATAGCAGAAAATATTTGAAATAAAATTGTTTGACTTAAATTTTTGTAAATTATTTTGGGTTAGTGTTAATGGAAATTTCAAAGGTAACCAACAAAACCTGCTAAATTGTGAAACCTGTTATGTTTTCATAAATATGTTGAAAGGAGACTCATAGTAATTTTTCGCGATGGACATTTTTTCAAAGACACAAACTAAAAATGTCGGCGATTTGTATGACGTTTGTCATACGGTAAGATTTGATTGCACTTTTTCGAGGGTAAAGAGCTGAGAAGCGTGGTTGACTATTTTGAGAGAAATAATTCTCGATGGGTTCCCTTTATTTCGTTATTTGGATTGAAGCGCGTTTTCGTAAGTCTTCCACTTCAAAATCACAGAGAGGTTAGTTATATCTCTGATTTTTTTTGCAAACTTTGGGTCGAATATCGCGAAAACAAGAGCTAACCTAGAAAAACGACTAGCTCCGTTGGATTCATTTTTAAAGTGTCCATTTCGAGCAAAGTGTTATTAATTGAGCCAACGTGACTAAACGAATGATGCAGAAGTTCTTCTTTTTGGGGCAACTTTCACGCCCAATTCTCAGAATTGAGTCCCAAGATCAGGTGTTTTACTGTGTTATGAACGCATTTTTAGACAACTACACTCCACATTTACGGTAAACGAAAGTTCATTTCTGGAACACATTTACATAAAATACATTGCACATATCGATACCTCCATTTAAACCATGAATGCTAAGTGCATAAAGGTAGTATAGGAGAGGCGATCATCGTTTGAAGTTTTTTTTGCATTTGTGTGGAATCTCCGTAGAAACATGCTATGTCGACTTTGCGCATTTTAGAATGGAGGGATCCATACCTATACCTCCATTCTAAAGTATGCAATGTCGAAACAGTTAGTTTTTCTGGAGCGACAAAGAAAGTTTTGTAAAATGTTTAAATTTGTATAAAATTTCACTATAATGCAAATCGAATGATCTTTATTGTTTTGAGCTTAGCTTTTTGATTGGGTTGACAGAAAAAAACCAAATTTTGCGTGAATAGAATTTGAAATATTTAGAATTTAAAAATGCAATATCACTAAAAACTTGCTAATGTGACTAAGCATACTTTGGAATGAATGTATCGATATGTCTGCCAACTTAATTATACACAATGAAAAAAAATACTTTCCACAAGAACGATATTTTGCACAACCATACCATGCATTTCCGCTTAATATCATTTGTTGAAAATAATTTCTTTTTTAATAATTTTTAGTATCTAAAGTTAAATTGTATTTGTCTGAAATGTGGAGAGTATTTGTCTAAAACTTCTTTCACAAGGAAATATTTGTTCTTTGCGTTTAGTATTCAGGATTAAATAGACATTATTGCAGGATAAATTTCAAACATAAAATGAATTTCAAACATAAAATGAAGTTGGCAGTGAAGCGGATCTCTGTGCGGATTGAAGCGATTTAAATATGTCTGTTGTTGAGCGGAAAAATAACAGAACACATATTTGGCCAATGTAGAATGGATTTTTGTGCAAAGTTTGACGTGGAGAGAACATAATTTGCCAGAATGGTGTTGAATGAAGTGACATGATTCGGAGCGAAAATAAACTCCCGAATTCATTAATATAAAAACGCGATAATCTTCCATAAAATCACTATACACTCAACTACGCCCTGATAAAAACTTTTTTCGAAACCCTCTTAGATCACCACTCGTCAAAATATGACTATTAAGATATGCACCGCGCTCCACTCTGTCTAGCATATTCTTGGTTTGCATATTTATTAATGTATACTTTGTTTGAGAATACAAATTATTTACATATATATATATAGTCATCTGAAACGAAAAAAGGCCAATAAACCAAAAAATCCAAAATGTAATAAATGATAGGTAATTTCCATTGCTTCTAAGTACACATCCTGACAAGTTTTTAGCTCCCTACTTTCAAAAAAAGACGAATTTATTAACGGAACTAAAAAGGGCCCAACAATAAATTTTATCTTTTTTTATATTTAAAACTGAATATTTTACACAATTTGCAAAAACATGTTATAAATCATGTTTTGTGTGAATTTATATATGCATTATTATGTTTGGGTATTAGCTTCAAAACCCCCTCTTCTAAAAGCAAATTTTTTCATATTATTTAGTTTTTTTTTGTAAATTTTTCAAAAATGATGATTGGCCTGTTTTCATTTCTTATGACGATATATGTTTGTAATTTAATTTCAAATTTATACTTTCTTAAAATTTTTACTTTCAAATTACATTTAATATTCAATTATAAAATATGTTTCGAAAAAATTTTCTATATGCAAATCTAAAAGTTTTTATTATAATGTAATTTTTATTAATATTTTTTTTTTATTTTCATACATTAACTTAGATAATTTGAAATTGTAATAGATTAAAATACAAACTAACATTATTATAATTTGGTCAAAGTAATTTTCATATTCTAATGATTCTAATTCTTTTAAATTGTAATCAAATTAAGAAACTCTGTATAAAAATTGTTATTGTTTTCGATAAAGTGTTTTATGTTTTGTAGTTCTTCAAATTGCCTGAAATTGTTTTAAAATAAGACCCAAAACTTTACTTATTAATTCAAATTTTATATACAAATTTTGTAATTTTATTGTAGATTGTAATCAAATCGAAAAGCTTTGTAAAACTAAACTAAAACTTTTTAATAATAACTTCAATTCAATAAAATTTTGCTATTATGAGAAATAAAATTTCCTCAAGCATTAATAATGACGATTTCGTTTCTGGAAAAAAGTGAAGCATGTTCTCTACACGTTTCCGGAAATCAACAACTTTCTAACATATTTTAGGAATTTTAAAAATTGGATTTAAATTAAATTCGAGGACTCCTTTACTTAAAAAGGTTAAATATTTTCTAGCATTTCACGTTGACAGGGCAACATTTTCTCCAGAACCGAAATCACCATTAAATGTTCTCTAATTTCTTCTTAAATACAAATGTAAGTATGAAAACATATTTAAAAACAGGTAAGAACATTTCAATTGTGTAAACCGACTAATGTATACCCTTACTTTGTGAGTAATGGAATATGGTACCTTATGTGGGAGCCAGGGAGGTGGAATAATTTTACTAAGTCAAGGTACCTTATGTGGGAGCCAGGGAGGTGGAATAATTTTACTAAGTCAAGTTGCCTTATGTGGGAGCCAGGGAGGTGGAATAATTTGACTAAGTCAATAGTCATTGTAAATGTCTATAGCAAACTAAATGTGAAATCATTTAGTTGATTGATGCCGAGGTTATGGGTAAGTTGTGGTCGAATAAAGTTGTCAACTTGTGGGCGGGGTTACAAAAATTGATTGTAAATACGCCTATTTTGCGTTGAACAGTGGATACTTCAACGATATTGCACAGTACCGAATTGTAAGTGCTTATGTGCACTGGTCTTAAAGTTATAAGATATTCAATTCTGGTATGATTGGATCATTTTGTGTTGGAGTTACCAAAAGGGGCGCGGCCACTTCGCAAGATGATAGCGACAGACAAACTATTACTATGGGTGGAATTACAGAAGATTCGGGTGAGTAGTAAATAATTTATTAGAGGGAATCTATATTTCACTATACATATGTTAACCCTTAAATTTAGAGTCATTATGTTACTTCTTTCGAGACTTATCGTGCGCACCACCCAAACAGGCCGATATAGGTTTAGGTTGTATATTGTCCCAAACATATTCGACTTGAAACATGTATTTCTTAAGCGTACACTCTAAACGTTTAATATTTGGTACACACATAAATTATATGTTTGGAAAGATGTTGTTCTAAACAAATCTTTGTTTACATCCCAATATGTGTTTATTTTGGACTATTTTTTCCGAAACAAATATTTATTTGCATTTAAGTATTCAGAAAGTACCTAAATTGTGTTAAATTTTTCAGTAATTCCAATTTAATCTTTTAGAAAATTTTCATGTCGTAAATATAATAAATAATTATTCAGTCAGAATTTATTTTGTTTCCATATGTTTCAGTTACTTTCTGTCTATTGCAAAAAAGTAATAGAAACAAATACAAAAGTTGGTAGAGAGTTTTAATTGTTTGGTAGAATTGACTGCAGTTTCGATAGGCACCCCTCTATCATCTTCAGAATTCAATAGCAATAGTGTACATATGTCCTTAAATTGAAATTTAACAAGAACTGCTAACCAAACCCTTATTTTGCCGAACTAAGTCAATATACTAAAACTCTCATACCAATACATTTTTATACCCTCCACTATGGGATGGGGGGTATATTCATTTTGTCACTCCGTTTGTAACACCTCTAAATATTGATCTGAGACCCCATAAAGTATATATATTCTTAATCGTCTTAAAATTCTACGAGGGCGGTTCGAAAACTTCTTAGCCTAGCACAAAAAGCGCGGTATAAACAGAAAAAAGTTAAGTATTTTGGAATCTTCCATCTCTGCTATGAACACATGTTAAATTTTGTTTCGATCTGGCAACTCCTTCATATAGAAACAGGTGTTCACAAAAGACGCATCCGCGATTTTTTTACAATAGAAAAATTAGAAATGCGTGGTGTCATTAAATATTTACATAAAAAAGGTTTATCGGGACAAGAAATTCATAATGATATGGTGAATGTGTTAGGTGAAAGTGCTCCTTCATATGCAACAGTAAAAAATTGGGTTGCTGAATTTAAACGTGGTCGTACAAGCATTGAAGATGAACCACGTAGTGGACGTCCAAAAACAGCAACAACAACAGAAATTGTAGCCAAAGTGCATGTATGGTATTAAATGATCGACGAATAAAAGTGCGTGAAATAGCTAATATCATGAACAATCCAAACAATGGACTGAAGCTGCAGGAAGTGCCCCAAAGAAGGCAAAAACAATTCAATCGGCTGGTAAGGTTATGGCAACGGTTTTTTGGGACTTCAAAGGTATTTTATTGATTGACTATCTGCAAAAGTGTAAAACAATAAATTCTGAGTACTATTGCAACCTTTTGGATCAATTAAATGTACAAATTCGAGAAAAACGTCCTGGCTTACAACACAAAAAAATAATTTTTCATCAAGACAACGCACCAGCGCACAAGAGTGTTTTAACAATGGCTAAAATCAACGAATTAAAGTACGAGTTGCTTGACCACCCACCTTATTCTCCTGATTTAGCTCCCAGTGACTTTTACCTGTTCCCAAATCTAAAAAAATTCCTTGCTGGCAAGCGTTTTACCTCAAATGAAGATGCAATTACAGTTGTAAACCACTATTTTGAAGACCTTGAGGAAAACTATTTTAATCAAGGGATAAAATTGCTAGATAAGCGTTGGTCTAAGTGTACTGAAGTTTCAGGAGATTATATTGAAAAATAAAAATATTTCTGAAAAACTAACTATTCTCTTTCATTGATAGGCTAAGAAGTTTCCAAACCGCCAGACGATTTAGCCATGTCCGTCTGTTGTAATCACGCTACAATCTATAATACTTGAGGTAGGTGGCTGAAATTTGGTATATATACTTCTTATAGCTGCAGGTAACTTTTTCCGTCTATTGCAAAAAAGTAATAGAAACAAAAACAAAAAATGGTAGAGAGTTTTAATTGCTTTATTGAAGTTAAAGACACACACTATTGCTACTGAATTCTGAAGATGATAGAGTGGTGTCTATCGAAACTGCAGTAAATTTTACCAAGCAATTAAAACTCTCTACCAATTTTTGTATTTGTTTCTATTACTTTTTGGCAATAGACAGAAAGTAACAGAAACATGTGGCATCGAACCGAAATAAATTCTGAATGAATAACAAAAGCACAGACCAACAATAAATAACAACAACACATAATAAATAATAATAACTGAAATCATATAATCTTGGTTCGAAATATATTACTTGGAGAATTCACAACTAATGATGGCTTGGAATACTCAGAAATTTTAAATGATGGATTTAAAACATAAGTTAGTGCTGCATTTGGTATCATAACTGGGAGGTTCAAGTCGTAACCAAAAAAAAATAAAACTGAAATTCAAAAAATTCAACAAAAGTTTCAAAAATCTTTTTTAAATAAAATAAAATATGGAGAAATTCTTAAACAATAATTTTATTTGTATTCAAATACATATTTTATTTGAGAAATTTAGTTTGCAAATATTATATGTTGTAACATGTTAATATACGAGTTCCAAATATATTTTAATGATTTTCAAATAAAATTTATTTGCTCAGAAATATATAATATTTAAAAAATTGTGTTCCAAATATATTTTCTTTCGATTCAAACATTTTACCCCGTGTACAGACAGACACACAGATGGACGAACAGATGGACGAACATTGCTCGAATAGCTTAAAATGTCCTAATAAGGATTTCCGCCGAACATAATACTGTGCAACAGTGAAAACAATACACGGACTTGGCAGTATAGGTTCGATTCCACACGGGGAAAATCGTCATTTTTCATATGTTTGAATTGAAAGAAAATATATGTAGTTGGAATCAACATTTTTAAATATTATATATTTGTGAACAAATAAGTTTTATTTGAAAACCAAGAGTTTTTGTTTGGAACGCATATATTAATATATTAGCACAAAATAACTGAATTTCACAAAAATATAATATGTGTTTACCCACAAATAAAGTTATTGTTTAAGGAGTTTTCCAACTATATTTTATTTCAAAAAGATGTTTACAACTTTGTTGACTGTTATAGTTAAGAATGTCATAAGCAGAATTAGATTTGGATTTGCAGTACCAATTTTTAATTTATAAATAATCCAATTCATCACTTTTTTTCAATCTTAAATGCCATTTATAGTTAAGAAAGATTGAACGATTTAAATTTTTATCTAATTTTACACAAAAAAAACAAGTAAAAGCGTTATGTTCGGCCATGTCGAATCTTATATTCCCTCCACCATGGATTGCATTAAATTCTATTACTGGAAAAATCTTTGGATATGAAGCAAATCATGAAACGATCCTTTTTGTTTAAGTAAATTTTAAAAAAACGAACGCTCCAATTTAAGGCCGCAAATTCTTTAGCCAAACTCTTCGCCTGAAAAAATATGGTATTTATGGCCTAAAATAGCTTTTTTGAGAGCTACATCTACACGATGACTACAACCAATTAAAATTTTATTTGTATAAATTTTATTGAGATGAATTCTTGCCAAAATAGAATACAAACTGCAAAGTTTCAGCTAAATTTCTTAGAAAATGTGTTGTTTATGGCTTAAATAAGCCTTTTTGGGAGCGACGTCTTTAGGTGGACTATAACAAAATGTGAACTAATTTAAAGAATTTTTACTGCGATGATTTCTTGTCTTAAATAAATACAAACTGCAAAGATTCATTTAAAATGCTTAGAAAATATGGTATCTATGGCCTAAATACGTATATTTTGGAGCGACCTCTACAGGGTGACTGACTACAACAAAATATGAACCGATTTGTAAAATTTTTGCTGTGATGAATTTTTGTCAAAATATAATACAAACTGCAAAGTTCTGCTAAAATGCTTAAAAATGTGGTATCTATGGCTCAAAAACCGTATTTTGGAGCGACCTATATATGGGTATTAATAAATAAAAAGGTCGAATAATAAAACAAAAATTGTATCAAATATTTTTTCCATTTTCAAAAATAAGTACGTTTTTAGTTTACCGCATAAAATGTTAACAACTTTTCTTCAACATATTCTTAAGTACATTATTGCCAAATTAAGTTAAGTGGTATCACCAAGTCTGTATTAGTTGTTGGACAAAAGCTGATGACACCTTTTTCGAGGGGCCCATTGATTTTCCGAAACTTTGGAGGTCCATAAAAAAAATTGGTCACCAATCTGCCAAACCGAGTATAAACCTTTGGCAGTAGAATCGAACCTATACTGTCAAGTCATTCATTGACAGCCAAGCAGCTATAAAGGCGTTACAGGCGACGGATATAAGGTCAAAGGTGGTCAGCCGCTGTCGTAGAGAATTGAAGATTCTCACTGAGCAGCATAATACTCGTATTACCTTGTGCTGGGTGCCAGGGCACAAGGATAAGTATGGCTAAGTATGTTTATGTATGTTCATGTTTTACCATAGTTATCTTATTATTTTCATTTAATTAGAGAGAGAAATAATGAGAAGTGGCTCAGACGTTGGATTACATCTACAGGCTGTGAGCAGACCAAACTACTGTGGGACGAAAAGTCAAAGCGGAATTTAGACTTGATGTTGAATATGAACAGGGCAAATATGAAGGCAACTATTGGCGTGATAACTGGACATAATACCCTTGGTAAACACATGGTAAGAATCGGTATTAGAGATGATGACATATGTAGATGGTGTGGCGCGACAGAACACTAGGAAGATAGTTATCACTTCCTCTGTCAATGCCCTGCCTTAAGCCTAAGAAGAAATAATATATACGGGTTTTTTTTTTCTTTTCAGACTCTGACGGAAATTCGAGGAATCGAACCAGATAAAATGTTGGCCCTCGTTAAGGCATCGAGATGGCACCCATAGAACTACACGAAGTATGTAGGCGGAAAGAGGAGTCTAAAAACTGGACTACACTTTTCGCGGAAATACCTTTGGCAAACAATAGACGAAGAAGACGAGAAGAAGAAAGAAACTAAAAATGAGGAATAACAATGGATCAATAATGGTCTAGTTTTGACGCCGGACGGGATCCGGAGTCATCCTCCAATAACCTAACCTAACCTACTGTCAAGTCCGTGTATTTTTCAAAAAGTGTTCATTTGTTGCACAATCTAATGTTACACATAACATTTAAGATATATATAACATAACAGGTAAGTTAGTTAGTATGAAACTATTTAATGTTCATGATTAATATACAAATTTTGGAAACACCATTAATATATTGATAATTAAAGATTATTCCCAACAATTATTCGAAATTATTAAACCTAATGACAAATGAATTGAGTTGGGTTTTCTACAATAAAAAGCTAAAAAATTTTAAGGAAAGACCCTCCTCCATTATTTGCTAAGCAATAAACGGTGAATTTATGTAGGGGCCATGTCAAACCACTATTACTAGGAATTGTTAATGATTAAAAAGGGGTGAGACGTTTCCAAATTTCAGGCACATCGTTTAAAAAGGTTGCATCTACACCGCACATTGTACTATTATCAACGGAAAAACTCCCAATTTGAATGAGCTCCAATCTTTCTAGTTTTGCTTCTATTCTCTGAAGAACATTTCAATTAACCACATTCTAAAAGGTTTTTGGCAAAATTCATAAATGTTAAATACCTGGAAAGTTTAACATTTAAGAGAGTATTTGTAAGCCCATAGCTCCGAAACTATGAAAAGCATTAGAACTTCGTTGTATTCATGGAATAAAGAATATTTTGAAGTGCTTGTTTGCATTAAAAAAATGCACTTTTATTGTCCTTTTCAAGCCGCGGTTTATCTGTATGTTGGCAAAAAACTAAAGGGTGGTCCAAAATTAACGCACGATGTTAATTGTAAATAAAACAAAAAGTTTTCAGAGAATTATCTTAATATTTTTTATGATTATTCAGTCAGAATTTATTTTGGTTTAAGACCATGTGTTTCATTTACATTCTGTCTTATGCAAAATTGTAATAGAAACAAATACAAAAATGGTAGCGAGTTTTAGAAATTGCTGTGTATAATTGACTGCGCAGTTTTCGATAGACACCACTCTATCATCGTCAGAATTCAAAGCAATAGAAATATGTTCTTGGTTGGCAGTTCTTAACAATAATAAACTGCCTCCATAAGTATTTCAGCTGATTTAAGTAAAAGACATACATACTATTGCTTTGAATTCTGGCGTTGAATTTTTTACCCCACAATTTTTTAAACTCGCTACCATTTATGTATTTGTTTCTATTACATTTTGGCAATAGACAGAATGTAAATGAAACACATGGTCTTAAACCAAAATAAGTTCTGACTGAATAACAAAAAGCACAGATCAACAATAAACAACAACAACAACACATATGTTTTGTTATGATAGAAGGATATATGACATTTATATAAGTATGTGAAACAAAATGTCGGCCAAATGTAAACATCTTGACGTTAAGGTGTGACTCACAATTAACATCGTGCATTATGATTGGACCACCCTTCTTAAGAGGGAAACTAATAATGAATGATTTTATTTTGAGGTTATGTAAATTTTGCAATGTGCAAAATTTGCACAATCATCAAAATAAAATGACGGCACAGTGGTTCGGAATGGTTTTTTTAATGTCCAAAACTCTGTAATTTTTGAACCGATACAGATATTTTAGTAATTTTTGGTCAAACCAAATAAAACAAAAAGTTTTCAGAGGATTATCTTAATATTTTTGACTATGTATTATTTTTATATGATAATTATGTGTGAAAGAAAATATCGGCGAAGGGCAACCAACTTGAACTTAAGGTGTGACTCACAATTAACATCGTGCATTATGGTTGGACCACCCCTTACATTCGCGAGGCAGACCTAGCTAGATCTAGACGTTAATAAAACATTGATAAACTAACGTCTTAGTTAACCAATGCAAAAAGAAAATTCTGATTATACTTCCAAACATTGATTTTATTGGAAAAAAAGGAACAACTAATCTACAAAAAGCAACCCAAAATTACTGTTTCTTATACCCTATTCTCTCTATAGATAGTCTCTTGACTCTCAAATATAGACTAAGAAAATTTTAAGGAAACCGGTTCAGATTTCGATACATAATATATTCAATTCGATTTTATAGATAAGCGCTATAGAAGTCACATTTTTTAACCAAAGTGTACGAAATTTTGCAAAAGAAACCCCTTTAGACAAATAGAGATGCCAACAAATTTCAACAAAAATCGGATCAGGTTTATTTTTGGAATTTCATGTCAAGTGAGTCATTTTTTAAAAGCGATGTCTGCCAATCGCGATGGAGCTTGCACCAAGTTTAGTCCTATTGGACAGTAGTTATGACGCAAAATTTCAACCAAATCGGTTATGGAGGGTGTTGAATTTTGAAATTTTGTAGAAAACGGACCTTTTTCCCATCCATATAACTTGTTACCTATTGTTTTTGGAAGATTTTGCCCAAAGCATTTTCGATAGCATTTTGTTCAATCTTTTTAAAAAAATAAAAAATTTCACAAAAAATATTTTTTGCGAAATTTCAAATTGTATTTGCATTTTTGGCAAAAACTATATTTTATTCTTTTTTTGTTCAAACGAAAGCTAAAGCAATTTATTGTGATGGGACCTGCCACGTGTATCAAAACAAAGATAAACACCTAAAAAACAAGTAAGAAAGTTTCAGTCGGGTAAACCGACTAAGGTATACCCTCACTTTGTGAGTAATGTAATATTGAATATTACACAAATTATTCTGTACATTTTTGTGGGAGGTACCAGAAGGGGTTTAAGAAATACACCTATATTTCGCTGAACAGTAGATACTTTAAATACATTGCACTGTGCCGAATTGTAACCGTTTATATGGACTGGTATATTAACGTTGAGATATTAAATTGTGGTATAATTTGGCCATTTTGTGTGGGAGGTACAAAAAGGGGCGTGGTGATAACGTTAATTTTTCACTGGACTATAGGCATTATAAAAGCATTACACTGTACAAAATTTCAAGTAATTGTATACACTGATATTAATGTTATAAACTGTTAACTTTTGGTGCAAAATGGTGCCTTTGTGGGAGAGGTAACAAAAGGGGCGTGACAATAACGCCAATTTTTCAATGGACTGTAGGCACTATAAAAACATTACGCTGTACAAAATTTCAAGTATTTTTATACACTGGTATTAATGTTATAAGCTGTTAACTTTTGGTGCAAAATGGTGCATTTGTGTGGGAGGTACCAAAAGGGGAGCGGCAATAACGCTCATTTTTCACTGGACTGTAGGCACTATAAAAGCATTACACTGTACAAAATTTCAAGTATTTCTAAACACTGGTATTAATGTTATAAGCTTTTAACTTTTAATGCAAAATGGTGCATTTGTGTGGGAGATACCAAAACGGGCGTGGCAATTTCGCCCATTTTCCTCGAGTTGATAGCGACTAACAAACTAATACTATGTGTGGAATTTCAGAAGATTCGAATACGTATAATAGCAGTTATTAAAGAATCAATATTTCACAACATTTTAACACTTTGTGGGGGAGGTACCAGAAGGAGTGGACCAATATGGCCCATCTTCGAACTTAGCCGGAGATAGAAAAAAATATTACCACATACGAAATGTGAAGTCAATCGGTTATACCTTTCGAGAGTTATCGTGCGCACCAGCCAGCAGACACACAGACAGACAGACAGACAGACAGACAGACAGACAGACAGACGGACGGACATTGCTCATTCGACTTAAAATGACCCAAAACGGATTTCCGCCGAACATACTTGGGGTCTTAGGTCACTCCTTCGATGTGTTACACTTTTTTCCGTAGCAAATGATATATACCCTCGTCACACTAAAGTGAGGGTATAAATAGAGGTTGTACCACATATTTTAGCATAACTCGAAAACCATTTACCCTAATTGGTTGAGAAAGCTTTAAAGAATCCTAAATTAAGTAACCTTCATCTTCTTCTAATATAATTTTTTCATCCCCATTAGCGGTTTCAAAGGTAACTTACAAGATAATCCGAAAAATTAAAATTTTCCGAGAAAATTTTAATAATTTTTTAATTAAAACCTTTTAAACACTTCGGAGAACCACTACGAGTATTGAATTTTTCTTATTTTATTCATGAATAAAATGAGACTATTCCAAAGAAAATCGATAATAATTTAAAAAGTTGTAGCTATTTTAGCACATCTGTTATCTACAATAACCTAAATGAAATACAAAATCGATACCCCTCCATTCTAAACTATGCTAAGAGCAAAAAGGTAGTTTTTCAAAAGAGGCGATCAAAGTTTGATGATTTTTTTAAATTTGTGTGGATTTCCTTTGTAATGGAAATTGAATGACCTGTACAGTTTTGTGAATAACTTTTGATTGGGTTGACGGATAAACACCAAATTTTGACTGAATATAAATTTGAATATTTAGAAGTTAAAAATGTCATCTCCCTAAAAACATGCTAAGTCGACTTAACATGTTTCAGAATGGAGGTATCGAAATGTAAAATAACATAACAGCACACCTCTAAACCAAATATTCATAGTTTGTTGACTTATTTAACTAGCTGAGCATTTCCATGTTAAGTGCACGGGGAAAATCGCCTTTTTTGATATGTTTGAATCGAAAGAAAATATATTTGGAACACAAATTTTTAAATATTATATACTTCTAAGCAAATACATATTATTTGAATATCAATAAAATTTATTTGGAACGCATATATAAATATATATTACAACAAGATATTTTTTCAAATAAAATATGTGTTTATATACGAATAAAATTATTGTTTACGAATTTCTGCAAATATATTTTGTTTAAAAATCTTTTCAAAACTTTTCAGTTTCTCGAATTTCATTGATTTCGAGTTATATCCTAAAGCACTAATTTTATATTTATGTTTATTCCAAATCGTAATTTGTCGTCAATCAATCATTTAAATCATAAAAGTATTTTACGAACTTTTAAAATATCTGAAAAAAATTATCGTTGAATTACTGAAAATCAGCTCAAATAAAATATATTAGGATGGAAACAAAGATATGTTTAGAACAATATATTCAGAAATATATAATATTTTTATGTGGCAAATATAATATACTTCGAGGGTACCGTAAATACTTACATATTTCAAGCAGAATGTTTGGGAGAATATACTACAGAAGCGATATTTTTTCAGCGTGTGAACACAGTATTTTTGGCTCATGTCACAGATTTTTATGACATTTGGTATAATGGTTGTACTAAGTGTTGTCAACAACCCATGTAAATTATGTACATATTACATACTTACGATTACATACACATGTGTAAGAAGACAAGAAGAAAATCGATTAGATTTTATGCATTGACTACTGATAAGACCTCATCATGTCTACCATTTATTTTGTTAATGATAAGTGAAGCTGAATATTCATTCTAATTGTCAGTCTAAGTGCTACAGCGATTTGGTAAAGAACTCAAAAAGAAAACATTAATGAAATGTTTAAAAAAAGTGAAATTATTTAAAATTTTATTTATTATTTTACCATAATCTTCAAAATATAAATGCCAAAAAACATTATTTCAAGTGATAGTAAACATTCCCCATTCAATTTGAATTTTCTGAGTTTTTTTCTTTAAAAAAAGTAGGGAACCCCGAAATGGAACACCCCTTACATTGTAGCGTGAGTGCCACAGACGGACGAACGGACATGGCTAATCGTCTTAGAATGATACGACCATTAATAATATATACTTATGGGGTCTCAGATCAATATTTAGTGGTGTTAAAAACGGAGTGATAAAATGTGGAGGGTATACCTACATGTGGTATAGCAAAATGTGGAGTGACCTATGGTGGAGGATATAAAAATATTATTTAAGGTACTGTGTATAAAGTGCGGACTATACTGAACAAAACCTCCATTTTGAGATTTTTTATCTATGAAAAACGCTGTCTCTATCGAGACAAACGATTACAAGAGATTCTGAGGAGATGATTTCAATGTTGTACATACCAAGCTAAGGGAAGTCTTAGTAATATGTTTTGGTATAAAAATATTTTCACATTGTCATTAAAAAAATAATATATGTAAGTAAATATATGATTAAAATTGAATATTCACAATATTTGAGAGACTGTGTGTCTTTACTGAATAACACCGCGCTGTTTCTCTTAAAAAAAGATATGTAGAATTGTGCCAAGTGTCCATTATTTCCTTTGGTCACTTTTTCCTAGGACTAACCGCGCCCGCGATTTTTGAATTTTATAATAAAATAATTCGGAGATATGTTGTGTTTTTTCTTGAAATTTTTTAATCGCGGAATGGCTAACGCGTATTTATGACAAATTGTGTTACAATTCTAAATTTCCGCGATTTTTTCTATAGTGCAGTGTAACTAACTTCGTTTTTTTACTGTTTTCGCGATATCTCGGGAAGCTAAGCAGATCCGACTTTGATCTCTTTACAGTTGAGTAGAGGGGATGATCCTGAACAAAACCTCATTAACATTTTTGACGTCAAACTGCCAAACTTTTTAACCCTTGAGGTACGATGTGTGTAGGAGAGTTATTAGAGAATTTAAATTTAAATTTGGGCCCTCTATAACATAAGGAGCGGAGTTACATGGCTCGGGTGTACACAATATATGTGTCCAATCTACTAACTGTGGTCCTCAAGAAACCTTTTACTCCTAATGTTGTTCTCATGTAGTTTACGATATATCTGCATTCGAAAATATATTTTTTGTTTGTTTTTTTTTTCGACGCTGCACAGCGGTCTCAAACAAAAGATTCTTTGACCACAAGTTGTTTTCGCAAGCCTTTGATTGTATTATTAACCAGGAAGAAAGGGCTAAAGTCGGGCGGAGCCGCTTATGTGATACCCTACACCACCAGAGTAGAATATGAAGAAATATTTTCATGTTTTATTAATGTAGTCTGATAATAATGATCTGTTGAAAAAATTTATTTTAAAGCGCTAAGATTAAAAATCTGCAGTTATCCTAATCTGGACCGATTTTCTTCAAATTTGGCAAAGTTTGTTCCTGGTTCAAGCAATTGTTATCTGCTAAATTTACAACGGATCTGTTTAGAAATGCTCTTGTCACCTGAAACTTTTATCTGCCCTAAGAAAAAAAATCGCTTCTGTAGTATATTTTCTGGAAACATATTATATTTGGGAAAAATTACTTTTTTCCTATAGGTAGGAAAACAAATTCTGTAGCCGATTTAAATATTTCCCAGTTTTTAAAGATAATTTGCACAAAAACTCGAAAAAATAACATTGATAAGAGAGATATTCAAAAATTGTTTCCGGTATGTAAATATAAAATATTTGCACCAAAGTATATTTTATTTAAATTTTGATCCCAAACATATTTTGTTTCCTGTTTTTTTCTCCGTGTGCATTTTTATATATGTATAAAAATGTGTTGAGAACTGTGGATATAGAGGTTAGATGCAATATCAGTATGTATGGTATATATATATGTATAGGGGCTTAATCTAAATATGTACCAATTTTCTACAAATTCTATAGTGTTCTTCCGTGGATCAAGAAACTCATCTCTGCTCTGTATCATAATTAGTGGATTTCAAATGCCCATGCAGTGAACAATGTGGCGGATGATTTGGAGGCGGATACTTTCATATTCCTCGCAGTGAAAATGTTCAGCTATGTAATTATTCAGCTTCTCGCAAATGCCAGCAAAGTGTGGGCCCGACGTCAGAATCATGCAATCATCGGCTTACCTTACGATTTCAACGCCATCAATTGGGGTGGCATTGCAGAAAGTTAGAGGTTAAACAGTTCGGAGATATGACCCACGTTGGAGTACTCCCTATTTAACTCCGTGGGGCTTTAACTTCTTGTTTTTGTATTTCACGTACAACTGGCGTCACCACATACAATTTATGATCCAGCGCTTCAAACTAGACTGGAGGGACGTGTTTACAATGTCCTCGAATAATGTGACAAGGTTGACCGTATCGAACGCCGTCGAAAGATCAAGTGCCACGAGGACGGCCTTGTCACAAGGCTTCTTCTGGGTGAGACCAAGAATTGAAATCCCAGGCTTCGTCGTAAGTATTTTTATTGTTTTTTTTTTTAATATGTTTACATTGTACTGCTTAATAATGACCATCCCACATCTGTTGTTTGAATAACAGATCAAATCTAAATATAATTTTGCGCTGGATGATATTGTGGCTGTTTGTATAACTTCCTAAGGAATCTTCCCTCCGCGTGACGGGTATTGGACACATGCCGTGGGCTTCGGTGTAAATGAAAAAAGTATTTACAGACAGACTAAACACTCGCTAAAGCAGGAGCCACTTCCTCGAGCAACGTCGAGGTAGATCTTTTCATACCCTCCGCCATAGGATGGGGGATATATTAATTGTGTCACTCCGTTAGTAACACTTCTGAACATACAGGGCTTTTCAACAAGAGGTGTTATTTTGAATCAGCCGGTATTTCGGTAGCTTTCACTTTTGAAGCTTTTATTCTTTGACATTTGACAAGTAGAGACTACGCCATTACTAAAAATGGAACGATACACGATCATCGAACGATACAAAACGATCGAACAAAAAAAACGATACGACCGATACAAAATCATCTTGACTGATGAGGCCCATTTCCACCGCGGTGGCTACGTCAACAAGCAAAATTGTCGCATCTGGGGCTCGGAAAACCCAAGAGTTATTGTTGAGAAGCCTCTTTATCCTCAACGTGTGTTTGTGTCGGTTTATGGTCCGGTGGTGTCATTAGACCTTACTTTTCCGAAAATGAGGTTGCACCAATAGTTACGGTGAATGGATTGAGCTATGGAGAGATGATTAATGATTTTTTATGGTCGGAGTTGGAGGGTATTAATCTGAACAACGTTTACTTTCAACAAGACGGCGCTACGTGCCACACAAGAAACGAAACCATTGCTCTGTTACGGGAAACGTTTCCAGACCGTGTTATCTCTCGAAGAGGTGATCACAATTGGCCACCGAGATCTTGTGATTTAACACTTTGCATCTTTTTCCTTTGTGGTCACGTGAAAGATAAGGTCTACGCCAACAGCCCAGCGTCGATTCAAGGCCTCAAACATAGAATTCGTGAGGCTATCGAGGACATAGGGCAGCCACTTTGCGATTTGGTTATGGAAAATTTCATGAAAAGGATATGGTCCTGTAAGCGTGGTCGTTGTGGCCATTTGGCTGATGTTGTTTTTCATTATTAACGACAAACCTTCCTCTATATTATGAAATAAACATCCGATCTTTTATCTCAAAAAATTACATTTTTCTTTGAATACCAAAATAACACCTCTTGTTGGAAAACCCTTTATATTGATCTGATACACCATAAAGTATATATATTCTCAATCATCGTAAAATTCTATGACGATTTAGCCATGTCCGTCTGTTGTAATCACACTACAGTCTTCAATAATTGAGCTAGATAACTGAAATATGGTAACTTGGGATTCAAAATGGACAATATCGGCTCATTTATCGATATAGCCCCCATATATAGCATCACCCCGATTTCACTTTTTAAAGTCATAGAGACCACAATTGTCAACTGATCGAGCTGAAAATTAGTAACTGGGGATTATTTACCCCGGAATCCTTCATACGGACAACGGTGATCATAAGTCAAAGTTTTAATATAGTCCCCTTACATAGGTCCCTCTAGATTTGACTTCGTAATGCCACAAAAACCTCAAACTTAAACGAACTTAATCAGTCTTGTTTGGTATAAAATCGAAATGAAAAAAATTTGTCGTCTGAAATTTAAACTAACAGATTGGTTTGAGCAACCAAAAACTTTTTGGGACGAAATGTCTACATGGAACCCGGAGATAAATTGCACCTACGATTGATTGTGGGCGTTATCACTGGACATAACAGTCTCTGCAAGCATATGTATCAAATTGCCTAAGAAATGACCACTTGTGCCGCAGTTGACATAGCCCTGACGTACAGAAGCAACAAGATACTGGTTTTATTTTTATTTTAGATATAGTTTTCTAAATAATCGGTCAAATACAACACCTGCCTTTTACTTTTCTTTCAGGAGTTAGCTGAACTTAACAGATTGGACCCTCTCAGATTTCTACAATTCATTCAGGTCGGAACTACTGACTTAACTGATGTTGCAGAAGAAGCAGCGCTTTTTTCATTTTACAGCGATGAACTCTCTTGCATGATATTTCCTTTTTATTATAACGCACATACCAGCGAGCCGACCCAAAAAATTATATTTTTCACACAAAGCACGACAAAAATGTAAAAAATTACAGCATAGAGCGACATGGAAATATTCGCTTGCTGATAAGGACCTGCAGATGATACGTATAATAATCTGTGATCGTCTTTACATGTATAAATTTTCTTTTCGTACTTTCAGGCCGGGTGAGGAAAATACCCACACCCATAAAATGCCGACAAGACACCATGGACTTTCCGGTGGCCATAGTATCATTGTGGCCAGTGCGCCAGTCATGGAATCCGAATGTGTTGGACCTGATTCCTTGCCGGGTAGCTGGTAAACTCCAAAAACAACATCCGATTGCCCAAGCCAAGGGGGATGCCAAAAACTGCAATGTCACCACAACGATACTAACATAAATGCAATTTTTCTCGTGAATTAAGTGGCGAATAAACGGTAGAATCCTCGTACCTATTATCGCAACAAATATATCGTAAGATCGAACGCTCCAGACCAATAATCGAACGGTTTTGTGCACACGCATTATACAATTATGGAATTACGATTCCAGCTGGTGCGATAATCGGTACGATGATTCTACTGTGTATTTGTTACTTAAAAGTAATGGTAAAACTGAAATAACATCGATATCCTAAGATTAACAGACACCTTTTTATTAACAGTTGGACAATATGTGACATTGCAGAACATAAGGCTCTCTCGACAACCCGACACATGCCAGAATAAAGTCCGTAATATTGAGTATACACAGATCACTACATCTTTTCCACGCTGCTTCAACAACAATAACGTTTGGACGTTTCATCTTCCAGCCATAAATAATGCATTTAAATACTGCAACAAATGAAAGAGGACAAGTCAGAAAATTCCAGTCGCCTAAACTGACCAAGGTATGTACAGCTGCGGTCAAAATAATAGCACCACAATATAGACAGACATCACAACGCATATACTTCAAAACTACTGAAGTACGAAGGTATGTACAGCTGCGGCCTAAATAATAGCACCACGATATAGAAACATATTATAACGGATATAAATATTTCAAAAACTATTGCTTTACTGACATTAGTTTCTTTGGTTAAAATAAACACTATACTATACAGAAATTATAAGTAGTGCAGATATTTCGATATTTTAAATTATTAAATGAAAAACATAATTTCTGATATTGTTGACCTTTATGGTGTTTTAAATTTTGGTTTTTATTTTTCGGCATTAGGTCCTTGATTAAAAAAATAGCTTTTTCCTTTAAATTTCAAAATTTATTCACGATATTTCGACTAGCTTCGCTTGTCATCTTCTGATGATCTGTTGCAAAAATACATTAATTATTAAAACATATATATAAACACAAAAAAATTTGAACTTTACAATATAATGATGTTTGTTTGATTGTTGTCTGTCCTTTTTAAATTCTCGCTGTACCGGGATGTTTATGTCGTCCGTGTCTCTTAACAGTATGTCGATACATTTGAGAGCACCTGTCAGTGTCAGATTTGTAATTTAGTCTCTTCTCTGTAGGAACGTAAATTATGTGTAGCATCTCTAAAGTGTATCGTCTGTGGTAGTTACTCTCTTCTGCTAGTATCTCCACATTGTCAAAATTAGGTTTATGTCCAGTCAGCGCACAGTAGGCCGCGAGCGGCGTTCTGTTTTCTATTGGTTTGTCAAAAGCTTTTAATTAGGATTTGTTCGATGACAGTCTAGTTTTTAATTTTGTCTTGGTTGTACCGACATATCCTTTTTTGCATATTTCGGAACCTTCGGCTTTGCGTTGAATTTTGTAGATCAAATTTGATTTTTCGTCCTTTGTCACTTTCGATTTTGTTTTGCTGAATAGAAGATTTGTTGTGTTCTGTGTGCAACTTTTACTAAATTTTTGTCATATATGTTAGAATTTTGTAGCCTCTCAGAAAAGGTTTTCTATATCGTTGGTGTCGTTGTCTCCTGTTCCTTATCTATGTTCTTCTTTATCCTGGAGCGTCGTAGCAAATCCTCTATAGTCCTCTTGGGATAGTCATTCATTGTTAATATTTTCCTTATTTTATCTCTGTTGGTTTTATGGAATTACTTGTCACTTGTTGTGAGCACTCTTTCTATAAGGTTGGTAGCCGTGTTGATAATAGTCCTTCTGGCGTGTTGTGGGTGGAAGTTTATTAATCTTCCTGAAGATATGCTTTTTTGGTACTAATCCGTTCTCAGTAAGTTACCATATCCAGACATGCGAGATTGTTTTCCTTTTCATCCTCGATTATGAATTTAATTTGTCTGTTGTATGAATTTAATATTTGTAGAGTGTTTTCCACATCCTTGATAATTCCAAATAAGTCGTCCACATATTTTGTTAAAATTTTTGGTAGTGTTCA